>OZ025188.1:12047317-12154817 GCA_964019065.1 Catostylus mosaicus | reverse complement strand
TTATTCATTTCCATTTCGATTTTATAAGGTCAGCGGTTGAGTCTAAAATAATGTATTCACTGTTTACGTCTTCACTGCCTATGTCAATTTATCATGGCTGCATGATCAGGTCGAACAAAAGGAAAGATATGTCTTGAATCTTTGATTTTAATTGTTTATCACCAGTTGTTTAATTACAGATTGTATTTGATGGTATCGTATTATGATAATTAATCGACCCAAGCATTATTACCTTGCATGACAAAATACGTCTTTGAGATACTTTTCAGCTGCCTTGGAGACATGCCATGTAGTGCCTTTGTTGCCAATGCATTTTTTAGAGTTTTGAATTCGATAACCTTAAGCAAAAAGATAATGCACCATATCATACCACATCATACCATACCATACTATATCATATTATATATCATATCAAATCATATCATGTCATATCATACCATATCACATCACATCAAATCAAATCATATCTCATCACATCACATCACATCACATCACATCACATCACATCACATCACATCACATCACATCACACCCTATAATATGACAGATCATATATTACATTTGTATCATAACGTATCGGAGGGTATCATTTTTTTTATTGAGATTGATACTTCTATTGATTCTTTCAAGGTAACAAACCTTTTCAACCATTTCATGAGCATCTTCGTTTTCTTTTGAATCTATTTTTTGCTGTTTTGCAGGAGGTTCACCTGTTCTTGACTTTTTCATCGACATAGTATCAATTTTCACTTTTTCCCTGTCAAACATAAAGGTTTAAATAAACAGGAAGTCATTAAAAAAATTTATCAAACTTTCAGAGACTGTTGGCTGAAAAGCTTTTGAAGATAGGCTTCAACAGTAATGCTGAACCATAGATCTTCTGATTTTTTGCTATGTATCTGAATTTGTTATCCATCCTGCATTCCAACCAATACATTAGGAAAAATGTTACTGGACATATACTCTGCATATTCTTTCAACACAAGGATGGTCTGTTTAAGAAATTTATTCAATCCAAAGAAAATGAGTATAAAACTTTTATTCTTAAAGTCCTGATGGTGAATAACTTACTCGACAAAGTGATGTTTACCGAAATCTGAAAACATATAACCATAGAATCCAAAATTGGAGGCTGCTAAAAATTTGATGTGCTTTCTGTGACAAATTTCATTCACTTTGAGCTGAAATAAATTTAATGTATCTGTCAAAGAATGCATCTTGGCAATACTTGGGTAGTTGTGTACTATAGGGGGTTTTTTGGAGAAAAACTGGGTCAAGGATTGCAAAAAGATCCCATTGACTTAGATAGATCAAGAAAAATAGCACATACTACCTAGTTGGAGTCATCTATCTTGCCTTTAAAAAAAAAGCCCGTTTGATGCATTCTCTCAACAAGTTTCCTTTTTTGATAGCATGTAAATGATGTCATCAGTATTTCATTGGTAAGGTTTTCTTGGACAGTCCTTTGAAAGTGAACCAAAATGTCTAAATGTCTTAAAGCATAGTGATATCTACCTGTAATTCTTTGGACTGGCCAAGGAAACAGACAACATCAAATTTTTCATAGAACGTTTCAGGTTTGTTTGAGATATCTTCTTTGTCTACAACCAAATCTACCATTGGATTCATTTCATGTAATCTTTCATATGCTGCCTCAGCTCTCTAGGATTTGAAAAAAATAGTAATTATGAAGAAAGCCAATGAAGCCTAAAAACATAAAAGCTTGCAAAATATATAGAAATGTAAAATCTATCATCAATACAAATGAATTTACTTCAAAACTAACAACATTCTGTATTGTATATGAGAACTTATTAAAATACTCTTTGACCCATGGGTAGCTCTAGGGCACTTTCAGCAAAACTACATTTTGAAAAATTCTATAGTACAAGACTTAACTGTTTTTACATGAAAAATACAACCTAACATACATAAATATCATTTGAAATTGTTCCTAAAAATGGACTAAGGGGAATCATTAGTGAATGGCAAGATGTTTGGTTGATGGTTTCTGAAATATTGCCATTAGTTTCCTGAGTGAGAGAGTGATAATAAATTTTAGTTTCTTGCATAAGTGATGATAGTGTTGATGATGATCGTAATGATGAAGATGATGAAAATGATGGATGATGAAAATAATGGTAATGATAGATGCTGGTGATGTTTGTACTATTTAAAAGAAATCTAATAAATGCCATACATTTTTACCAAGACTGTCACTGCTTGGCAAGAACTGCACATTCATATCATCATTTGATAACACTGTTGCATCCGAGATAGTCATGTGTTTTACACCAGCAAGAATAACATTTTTTGAGACTTCATTTCCAAGACAGTTCATTCCACATATCAAAATCTTTGATCTTCTTAGCCTATATGTAAAGTACAGTCCAAATCATAACATGTTGTAAGGACAATTATGCTACTATGCTTTTCTTAAAATTTAACAGATCATGAAACTCTTGTGTATCAAAAGAGATGCAAGGCATAATCCTTTCATAATTTGAAGGGCATTTCTGTTGCACATAGAATGACATATCAACAAGAGCTACAAATCTTGATTTCCCTTTCCATTCCACATAAAAAAATTATGCACCCCCCATTTTATACCTTGTATGCGCGAGATCTCGTCGAGTTCTGCCATGCTCTGCAGACTGGCAGACTGGTAACGAAGTAGAAGAGAGTAGCATTTACTATCATTTTGGGGCCTAATTTTTGGAAGTTTGCTAAACCTAACGGGTTATAAAACTTAAGGATCTTTGGGTTTCGGCACAAATTAACACAAAGGAACTAATTAACTGCGTGAATGCAAGCAGTTTCTGACTCTAAACCTATCATCATGACGATTCGTGTAGAGTTGATTTAAAAAACAGTGGTTAAACATCAACAAAATCATGGTATGAAATATGTAGCAAAAAGCGCATACTTTACAATATGCGCAAGAGACTCCCGCCTAGGCCCTACCTTTTCTGTGATTCAACTCCCCAAAGTCGAATCTGTCGATCATAAACGGCCACCTCCTCCTCTGTTAGTACTTGGCCTAAGTTAGAATCCCCACCACTGGTAACATCGTCCTTCTTGCTAAGTGTGGCCTTTTCCTCCTGCATTTTAATGATAAATATTAGTATAAGGCTGCAACTGTCCTCTGATCGCCTTTTCTAATTTCCTAAGTAAACTTAGACCACAATAAAAGCAAAATTATCCAAGGAAGCTTGCCCACTTGATTTGGCGCTCGAAATTTAAGGCCTCGTTTTGAATTTGCCGCTCGGGAGGGTAAAGCGGTAACGAGGTTTTTTATTGCAAGTCAATTCCAAAACGTGCTTCATGCTTTATTGCATTTCAGTTAATTTTATATTGAAATTTTCAACCTTTAATTGAAATATACAAACAATAAGATTTTAATTTATTAGTTAAGCGTAAGACACTTGGAAAAAACTCAAAAGTGCTATCGAAGCAAACGCCTTTTACAGGGGTGGCGCCAGAGGGAGAGAAGGGGGGCAGGGGAGGGCTATAGCCCCTCATCGGGGAATGTTAGCCCCCATTGGAGAAAGAATTCGTGTCTGTCGGGGAATTTACGACGGAAAATCGTGTTCAAGTGCATAGAAAGATCCCTATAGTCTGTTATTTAGCCCCCTGTCGGGGAACCCAGCCACCCCCGTCGGGCACATCATGGTCCTTAACTCAATTATAGCATATAGCAGAGCAAAGCTGCACATTCAGCGTGTACTTGATACTCCAAAGTGTCACTCCATGCTCTGTGTTGTGAGGGTCATGGATTTGGAACCCAGAAAATGCCCCAAGAAAAGGAATCCACTTCAAGTGACACACTTATCTGGGTGGAGGATGCTATACTTACAAATTTGAAACGTTAGAAAACGCAAGGCCACCCTTTCAATTAAAAACGTTCACAAATTTTTTTCCAATCGAGTGGATCTAAAACATTTTGAATTCTTTGAAAGTAACATTTGCAAAACTTTGACAAATATCCACTTCAAAAATAATTGCTTTAAAATCTGCTCGTATGATGTTGTAAAAAATTCATTCTTTTACTCTTTTGTATCAAAATGAAACGGTTTTCAAGCCCGTATTATTGAACAAATGAATTTAGGATTATCATTTGATTTATGCAAGGCACAAGTTGCTATGAATCAACGTTGCAAATGTTAAATTCAACCTTGCGTCGTAAATTGAACTCTTTTATAAGGAGGATGATGAAGATACATAATTCGTGTTTACACCAGGTCCAACGGTGTTCCTTGGCTGAAAAATCTAAGCTGATGAAAATCGATACACGTATTTTTTTATAAGAACATTGAATTTCGATGAAGCCTAGTTATGTTTTTGGTTTGAAAGCTTAAAATGTTCTTAATATGTTCTCAATTTCCTTGCTTCTAAAAGCCAACCTTATTTTCAAACCTTATTTTTCAAAAGAACGATAATTGCTCTGAAAAGAAGCCACTGGTTAAAATTCCTTGCGTCCAATGAAAAATTTCTGGCTAGACAAAATTATAGGTACTTGGAATAATAATTCGAACACTTTTCAAACACTATTTTAACACTGTGTTGTTTTACTCTTTTTGTCTCATGTTTTTGAAGAGAAGCTATGAACCCTTATCATTTTCTTAACATGTTAACATGTTTTTCTCTGTTTTTATTTTCTTTATTTTTCCTTGTATATGCAATAACTTTCAGCTTGTGTTGAAGTTTGCATTATTTGGTAGATAGATAGATAGATAGAAGACAAATTTGCGTTTATGTAGTTAACAGAACAGACTATACTTATACTCGGAAACTGTTACTTGCCTTGTCAGGCGCGCCTGCTGCACTACAGAGGAAGGTGGCAACAGAGCGGGAATAAGGGCAAATATTGTAGAAGAATAGAATTCAGCTTGTCACTGAGGGTACGAAGCCCACTCTGCCCCGATTGTAAGCGTCCCATTGTCATGCTTAAGGTTCTGAATTCCTTCCAAATCAATGCAGTATGTATAACTTTACTATACGAAATCAACATCCTTAAATTTTTTCACATTAGCGGATGGTGGTTCTTATCTAAAAGTTCCAAGAATTCCAGGGGACAGTCTCTTTTTCGAATCGAGATTAGAATGACGTCATTACCATCAAATTCAATTCAATTCACTTTAATTAGGAAATTGTTGAAAACGGCTGGAGGACGGAAGAGAAGGTCAAGAGTGGATCGTACATCAAAGTTAAGTTAATTTTACAAAATTTACGGATTTGTTGCCATTTGTATAAAAGAAAGAACGGCACTGTTTGAATGCGCAACACTTTTTGAGTTAATTTTCTTGTGCTGAGTTAATGGATATTTAATACGACTAGAAATAAGTGGAACATAATCGAGCCGTTTGTTTTCTGTAAGATTTGGTACCACGACGGCCTTCTTGTGTCGCGGAGTATGCTAATTGAAAAGCACTGAAAATGTCAAGTAACGAACACATTGAAAGAATAAGCGATGAGCCTGCTATTACAGTCAATCATGCCCGTACTCACTCACGCGCTACCTCGCAAAATAACCAGGGAAGAACTGGGAACACAACATGGTGTCGTTTTCGTTCGATGTTTACTCGATCTCGCAGTATGGAGCCTTCTGACAGATGCACCGCCGAACGACGTAGCAGCAAAAGAAAGTCTGGAAGGTGCAATACTGTAAATGACACAGGTAACAGCAGTCGAAGGAGGTTTTCATGGAAATCTATGAGAGAGAGGTTTAGAAGACTAAGTACTAGAAATCACAGGTCCGCTTCCAACATTAGCGTAGAATCTAATATAACTATTGATATAGATGGGCACAGACGAGAAGACTCACCAGTGCTTCCAAGGCAGAATGTAAACATGTGTCACAGTGAAGCAGGATCGTCTGGAAGTCATGAAAGTACCAGTGGTTGTCTGTTCCTCAAATCCCCCCTAAAAGACCGCGAATGTTGTATACCCAGAATGATACACAGGGTCATTAACTGCTCATGGTACTGGGGAAATATTGATCGATTTGATGCAGCAGTGGTAAGACAATTTGAAATGAATATTTGATTGGTTTTGTTGATTGCAGTTATAGTTGACCAGGGTTGCAAATGCATAACTATTTTAGTAGGATGTGCATTCACAAGGTTTGGAAAATATGCTTGTTTTCACCTACTTGTAGTTGCCTCCAACAACAATTTTCCTGCTGCGAATTGCGAGCAAAGCTACATTTTTGTGCCAACATGTGTCAAAATCAAAGGCTGCATGTGTTATTATCACTTTCCTTTCTTGTTAGTACTCCATTCAAATTGAACCAGCCCCCCCCCCCAACCATTATTTGCTGCCACAATGCTTATTTTAAAAAGGATTTGCTGCCACTTCATGCAACAACAAAAAATATGGTGCAACAAATAACAGCGGGCAGTGCAACACACAAACATCAAAGGAAAGCATAGCTGCAAGCACATGCAAGTTTTCAAGCTAGGTGTAGTCAAAAGGCCAAATTATGGCCACAATGTTCTGCTAAGAGGGCAAATTTTTTGCACAATTACAGCATACAAGTAAAGATAACACTTTCCAATGAATTGGAGGAGGTCCAAATCTGTGATCCCTAGAAATTTGATATTTATTTTTTTAGGACTTTTGCAAAAAAAGTGTGTTCAGGCCCAGACCATGTGCAGTGAAATAGTAATCACATAGCAATCATTTGACTGTGTGTGCCAATACCAGTTATTGAAGCCCAACAGCGTTCATTTGCACCCCTGGGTTTGACGCCAGTCAAACTGCTGGAAGGTTTATGATGATGGTTTGGATCCTATCCAAAATTGCTGAATCCCCAACAGACAGATGCTGTCAGGATCATCTGTGGCTTTTTAGTTAGCTATCTGTTAAGGATAAATGAAATTGTTAATAGTGAAACTAAAACATGGTGGTTTCAAGGCAAATAAAAGTTCTAGATCCATGGCCTCCAGTTATAGTTTTTTCATGCCGCTTTTGTAGGAAAATTAGATAGAATATTGAACAAATACTAAGTGTTAATATGTGCCTCTGGTTGTTTCTGAAACATTATACGGATAAGCGGGATTCAGATAAGCGGGATTCAAGCAACCCCCCCTCTTGCCATTTTAATTTCTGTATTTCTTTTGTTTTATTGCAATTCGGAACAAGTGTTGTATGATTCTAAGTCATTTTCAGGCCTCAGAAAATGTGAAATCTCTGTAGCTTCTGGGGGCCTTGCCCCTTGGACCCCCACCAGGGCCCAGCCCTGGATCTGCTGGAGGCCTTGAGGTACCTCTTGACCCCCAGTTCGAAATCTAAGGTCTTTTACCAAAATCGTCACCACACTATTAAAGAATATCTAAATCTGGAACCCCTCCTCTAAATTTCTAGATCCACCACTGACTTACTATTGTGTCACTGCATACTGTGTGTTGGGGATTGAATGTTTACATTGCCTTCTCATAAGAGTATAAAAGGGCGTGAAGCATTTACCAAGTGAAAAATGTACCATCATGCAAATATCAGGTTGAGTTTATGGTATGTTTAGGGCCCTTCTTATGAAGGCAAATATGTTTGTCAAGGTTGAAAGAACTTCACATGAAGAAATAGAAACTAAGCCAATGGGCTCAGGCCCTGATCACATTGAATACAAAATAAACTAAACAGAAGACTAGCTAGCATGATGGAAAAGCACACTGACTATGACAACAGCAGGCTTGAGGTCAAAGGGGGGCTTAGCCCCAAACAGCATGATAAAACCAAAGTATTAAAAAAGCAGCACATTTTGTAGTAATTTTGGAATTTAACCCCCCAGAAATTGTATATCTTGCTGTGGGCTTTGATTACAGACAAAAATTAACAGCTCTACATAGCATCGCATTTAACCAACACAATTACAATAACAGGACTCTATAGTAACAAAAAACAATACAATAGATAAGATTACAATGAATCACAGATCAGTGGCAAAAATTAAGGGGGTGAGGGGGTGCCACTCAAATATTTTGGAAGACAATAGTCTTTTGTTCTAAGATACTGAAAAAGCGTAACATCATCCTACCAAAACAATAGGCTTACCCCCTCAATATTTGGCTAAGTGTCTGCCACTGTCATAGACACAATGGATGCAACACAATTGACATCATGATTCCCAAACATGTCATACTTATAACAGAAGCATAAATACCAAAATTGGGGGGTTGAGCAAAAACCCTTTAATCCTTGATTAGCAAATCTACATCCTGTAGAGCGGAAGATATGCTCTCTTTGACCTCCATCGCTGCCCTATTACAAATGGGCACATCTTGAGATGGTTATGTACCTCATTAACTCATTGCCTCCTGATGCCATTTGAAACTCACAGACAGATAACTGTGGAAGCAAATGTTGCAGGGGGGTATAAGATACAGGAATTATCAATGATTCGATAAACTTGCCGTGGATGTTGTCTGATCAACTTCGCAAATCTTGAAAACATTACCGCCATATGGCATCTGCAGGGGGCTATGAGTTAAAGCTTAGAATAAATTCTCTTTACACTTCAGGCTCTCCAGACAAAGGCAGATGGGTTTTTCTTGCTGCGCAAAAGTGCTCACCCTGAGTACCTGTTTACTATCAGCTTCAAAAGATTTAATAAGACTATGCATGTACGAATAGAAACAGGATATGACTCAGCAGAAAGTCAAGAATCACTCGAGGAATCAATATTCATTCCCTGGCTTCAGTTAGGAAAACTTTCACCAACTTACACAAGACTGTTGGAGCTCATAGAACATTGTGGGGAACCATATGATGGGGAACTAAATGATGCACCTCTGCTGGCTTGCCCATTATACAGGGCATCTCCGTTTTCTCTAAAGGATTTATCCAGAGCAGCTGTTTACAGATGGTGCAATTACTACAGCCATGATTTTTACAGTATTGATTCATTGCAGATTCCAGAAGAATTGAAATTGTATCTCAAAGAATTTGGATATTTTGTAAAGCTTTTTGAATAACTTGGAGTGGTTCACAATATTCAAAATATTTTCCCAAGCATACAAACCAAATTTTCTGGGTTTGAGTGCAAGCGAATGCTTTGCAAAATCAAAAAATGCTTATCGGCTGTCGCAACACACTATTTGTATTGTTCCTCCCTAATGTTTTGCACTATTCATGTTGAACATGAATAAAAGTGTTGTGTGCGTGCTGCTAAAGTTTCATGAAAATTTGTCAAGTTTTTGACAGACAAAAGTAAGATTATGCACAAAGCTGTGCCAATGGATCTATGTTTTCAAATAATATGCAAGCTAGATTTAAAATCATTAAATATCATTCATAAAAATTAATATTTTTCGTACATTTTGATATGGTGCTAGGATAGTCTTCCAAAAGGTTTGTTTGCGGTAATGGTTTGAACTGTGAACCAAAAAAAGTAGCATGCTAGAATTTGGCCACTTGAAGCTTACACAGTTAGATTTCGTAAAAATATATCCAAGTGTTGAAGCTTTCTAAGAAAATTAATGCTGAAAATGTTGAATTTGTAATCATTGTTTTCGATGGGAATTTCTGTTATTTTGAAAAATGTTGATGTCACTTATAATCATTAGAATTGACATTAAGTTACGTTTCAATTTTTGGGAAGTTTTGTTTTAAATGGATTTAGCCATGATGAACTCTTATGCAAGACAGGTGAACTCCTTTTTATTGCAATTTAAACTGCCGGGATCAGAACTACTATGGGAGGTTGGGGGTGTGGCACTTTAATAATCGGCAAATAACCTTTCAGGCAGGGCAGTTTTTACAGGTTACATGTTTACATGATCATTGGCAATCAAGGACACCGAATCTATTTAATAGTATCTAATACGGTCCGCGCCAGGATTTGCCTGACGGGGGCTACAGCCCCCTCTGCCCCCCTTTGGCGCTACCCTTGGAATCCAACATTAGACGGATAAACTAAACACAAGATAGCTATTCGCAGTGGAATTGGACGCATGGTCATCGAGTTCCGATTGGTTGTGAATGGCAGTGACGGAGCCTATTGGAGAGTAATTACCTCCCTACATTTTTGAAAATCTGATTATGTAGATTCGTAAAGAATTCAAGGGATAGGCCCTTCCCAATTTTCGTTTCTTAAGGAAAAAGGAATCAATGACTGGATGAATGAAGGAAACTTAGAATATTATTCAGCATAACTCAATTTTTATCGATCGAATCTCCCTAATGTACCAGTCATTATGAGTTCGTTTTCTCACAAGGGCCGTAGCTACAGTAGGATGAGGGGGTTTGACATTCCTAAGGGAACTGGGAAAATGTGTTTCGTCAGCACATTTCGCTAACTTGTTGATAAATAAAGGATTGTACGCCAATTCTGTCAGCAAGTTCTTAAACAGAACATTTAGCGACGGCCCTGTTTCTCACATGGACAATCAGAACAGAGAGTGGGAGCTAATTGGTCAAGGCAAGTAACCAATCATGCGCTTTTCTTCTTGTCACCTGCTTGGCTTTTTGAATCTCCAAGGAGTGCAACGTGCTAAGAAACTTCTAGTAGGCTGAGTTATATTTAACTTACTCTTACAAGTAAATTTGGAGAAATTACAGAGAGAATATTTGGGAGAAACTCAAAATCCCACGGGAAAGAAAAGTCTATAGTGTCAATGAGACATATTATAAACTTAAAGTCCCAGGAGAATTGAACATGATGCCAAAATATTTTATAATCTTTATGAGACATAATTTATTTCAAGTCCCAGGAGAACGGAGCATGATGCCAAAATAATCGCCACAAAGTAAATCCAGAAAAACATGCGGTCGAAGAATGACGAAATCTCTTGCCATTGTTCTTGATTGTCAACCTCTTTTTGAGTAAACTCATGAAGAGACTTGTGAGCGCCATTGCCCATCATTAGGCTAGTGCTCTGTCTCAGAATAGACCGAGGTAAAGCATTACCATGTTCCTTTGGCGATACATTATCCTCTCTTTCATTAGGCTCCGTAAGTTCCATGGTACTTTTCGCTTCTTCATCCATCGCAGTCTCCTTTTGAGCATCACCGTTTCGGAACGAGTTCTTTATCGCACCGACCTTCTTTGAATTTCTTTTTGTCAATTTCAACACCAGTCTTCGCAGCCATTGCGGTGGCGTCGTGATCTTGAACGACATCCCAGCTGTAATCACGCCCGTCATCGTACCAAGCACCATCACGTAAAACAGTGTTACGTACAGTATGCCAACCAAGGGAGCATTATCTGCTTTACGGGGGAGGTCTTGCGATATGACCATGAGATAGACGCCCATTGTAAGTAAAATTGTTACTGCAAACCCAATTCGTTCTCCTGTGTCGGGGGGTATCTTGAAAATGAGCAAGGACAAGAATACAATTGCAATAACTGGGAAAATCAGATACAAAAAAAAGTACATTGGACGTCTCTTGAAAGTGATGGTGTAAATAACTTGTGACACTGGTGCATCGCAGCAGTCATAATGCTCCTCACTTGACCTCGCACTGAAATCGAGGACGTTCCATTCTCCATTTGTGACATGGTGCCTACCTACAATGTTCAGAATAACAAATGGTTAATAAATTACAGGTCTGTTTTATATTTACTAACGCGAACAAAACAGGATATTGTTAGGCTGTTCCAGGTGTACAGCTACAAAACTATTAAGAGGGGGGATAATTGATGCCGGCACCTCCCCCCTTCCTGCTCGAAGTGACCCTGCCTATACTCTAAAAGTAAACAGCTGTCGAAAGAGGCCTATTTCTAAATTGCAGCAACTTCAATGCGAGGTAATCTTCTCTTCATAAAAGATGGGTAATCCACTAGCAATGCAACAGGAAAATTATGATAAAGTGTGTTTAGATATAACCAGACCTTTGATCACACGAATCGATGCATATAAATAAACAGCACTTACTAAGTATCTGAGCAATGCCAGTCGGTAATTTGTGGAAGGACAGCTGCAGGAACAACTTTGAATGGGCGAGTGAACCAAATATCAAATCGCATTTCTAAAAACAGAAAAAAAACTTCCAATAGCCGTCAGTATATCAAAGTGGTTTATAAGAAAGTAGTACTCGTCTTCCCAAGGAGGTAAGAAAGTTTAGTACCGATTTCCTCCAACCTAAGAAAGTTTAGGCTTGAAGGAAAGTGGTTTATAAAACAGTGGTACTTGGTCCCTCAAAAAGTTAAGAAAGTCCAGTACTGAGTTTCTACAACCTTGGAAAGTACAATCTTGTTTCTGATAAGAATGTGGTTTGTACGAAAGTAATGCTCAGCTCCATGAAGTGGTAGAAAAAGTCAGTGCTGAGTCCCCCCCCCCCCCCCTTGAGAAAGTATGTAACTATGTTTTGCGTCAAAGCCTTACAAAAACACTTTGCATTGAAAATTTTCATTGCTTAATTAGTTCAGCAAGGCCTGTGAAGCTCAGTTTTAGCAATGCCAATATTCAGAGGATTTTTACCCTAAATTTGTAAAGGTAGTCAGGGTGAAATCAGTTGATATTCGTTGATTTAAAAAGCTTCAGTAATGGAATCAAGCGCTTGCTGAGAAAGTTTCAATACTGGAATCATTCTATCTTTCCTTCTTGACTTCTGTATAAAATCGCTCAATACAGAATCACTCTCTTTCATAGAATCTAACATGAAGTACATCTCGTACCTGTCGATCAACAGGGAACCACGTGATGTCCACTGCACAGGAGCTTTGCCATACAACTGTTGAGAACCACACCATAGTGCCATTGTGATATGCATTTATAGGCGATTTATAAAAGTCTGCAGGAGCGTTATTGCCAATATCTGCACTGTGGGAGAAGTTAATAATTCAGGTGGGGATGACTTAGTGATGAACCTGGAAATACATCTTTTTAAAGATCAAACAATTTGTGCTCACAAAGAAGGGGCTACATTACAGCCTTAACGTATCATAGTCATACAGAGCTCAGAGAAAAGCTGAATCTTCCTCCCTAGTCTAATGGCTCAAATTTATCACCCTGCCTCATTAACCATAAGAAACAGGCCGTGATCTGCGTGTGGCCCTGCAATTTCTATTATTTTCAGTAGCCTTCCTCACAATTCAGTCATCGAACCGTGATGTATTCCGGACTCTGCGCTCATACTCCGGTTAATTAGGAAAATGTTATGTTTGAAGAAAGCCTGTATCACGAGGCGAAATATTAGTATTCTATTTTTAATCCACATATCGTCTTGCTTTCACCATTTCACATTACTTCTGTTTATGGTTATTTCCCTTCATTACAAGAATGTTTTGGTCCGGCGAATCGTCTTTAATTGTGAACATTCTTTATTCGTCGTTACAAATATTTCGCTTGCGTCCAGTGTAGTTATGTATTATAGGGTTAGAGGTCAATCTTTTATTCGAAGTCAATCTTTTAGTTAGGGGAGGGTGTACTCTAGTTGGACCGACTTCATTATATTCTTTTATTTGATGGATGTTACAAATTGAAGAAGAAAATAAGTTAATTTTTCATCTGATGTGTACTGGATTGACTTTTCTCCTTTGCTTATCTTGTGCTTGTCTAAACGGTGAGGCTTATAGAAGCATTTTATACATATGTATAAAGCATTTTTTAGACCGATTAAGAAAATAGTGGGGGCGTGACATCTCCCACAGCCCCACAATGCGCATCCCTGGCAACGGAATATAGAGTCTAGAGCTAACTGGCTTAATTTTGCCAAATGACGACTAACCTGTTGTATAAGATGATATCTGGTGTCCAAACAGCTGAATTTGGCAAATTTACTAAGCGAGTCCCATTACGTTTGCTAGGATCCCAAGTAAAGCGTGGATCTTGCCATCTCTGAAAGGAAAAACCAGCAAAATTTTTTTCAAGAAATGATAATGAATATCTGGCTATCAAACAACGAGAAAAGGGGCAGGGTGATTGAATTAGCCAAAAGACATGCCAATCAGCGCTTGGTGCTAAGATTTTAGCTTCTTCTGAACAGAAGCAGTAGATGAAGGGATAAGGGTGCTTATCGTAAACCGTAAATCGTAACCGTATGTAAACAGTAAATGCAAAACCGTACACCGATACCTTAATCCTAACCATAATCGTAGCCGTAACCATAATTTCAATCCTAATCGTAACGGTAGTTGTGATCGTAACCAAAACCGCAATCTTAACTGGAACTCACTCAAACTCTAAAAAGTTTAACCCTAACCGTAACATTAACTTAACCGTAACCCTGAACAAGTATCTGGACCCTCCTCATAAATCAAATTCAAATTTAAGACCTGACTCACCATGACCACAAAAGTATGAATTATCAGATGTTGCTCCCGTGTTAGCTGTAAGAAATAAGCAAAAAATATATCTGAAAGCATAAGAAAAAACTCCGATAACACATGTTAACAGGGGGCAATGAAGCAATTTTCCCACCTGTCCTCAGAAAAAAAGCATAATTTCTCAATTTGTCATGCCAAAAATTCCCATGCTTTGGCCCCCATAATACATCAGGCGCCTTATGCTTTTAAATGGGGCACGGTAAAGTTCGATGGCCAAAAAATCTATGTTTTTGGGCCTATTTAGATTTGTACCACCTTCCTCATTTCTACAAACAATAATCTAATCATTTCATTTTATTAGAAAACCAGGTAAGACAGCTAGTACTTTTCGAACTGTCTTAGAAATTGGAGGATAACAGTTTCAAACTTTCCAACAACCCTGCCAAAAGGTATATTTTCCAATTGGCAAATGACTTAGCCTTTTTCATCTCTTACGTTCCGGCCCCCTGCCCCCATCCCTCCCCCCCCCCCCCGCTTCAAAGAAATGTTCCTGGATACAGCACTGACACTTACCAGTTTTTCAATTTTATGCAACTTCAAGTCGAATGAAACATGAACAGGATCGTTGTTTGACATAACAGGTCTACCAACTGACGTTCCGTTTTGAAGCAATTCATTGATAAGGGTGGATTCAACATTGCTATAACCGGTGCTACCTTCAAGAAATTAGACAGATTTCATCATTTATGTATTAGATTAGAGCTGTTTTCTTTACATAGTGAACCAGGAGGCAACTTCCGAACTGAAAACACACGGAGGCTCATCGGATAGCTAAGAATTTGCAGAATACATTGGAATCACCATTAATGGATATTTCTGTAAAACGGACACCTTCGAACAACGGACAAGTATTTAGATAGAGATGTGGGGAATTTTCGTGCTTATAAACAAGAAGTTCACTTTTCGTTGGCTCTAAACATTTCACTCCCGGATGATAAGACATTTGTATAGTGGCAACTAATGCGTTTGGTCGGATTGCAAGGAGGTACTTTAATTTATGATGTTGAAGGTAAGAAACCTTACAAATGTTGAACTACGAATCAATCAAGCTATTAGCACCTCCTTCTAAGAAGTAACCAATCTCCCCTGAAGATGAAAGAACCCTCTGTAAATAAAAAGGTTAATTATATTATTATAATTACGCTCCCCCTCAAACACCCCCGTGGCTCCGCCACTGTGTGATAGCAATTTACTTCACCATTCATTGTATCTCTGATAACTTGCTTCGTATGTAAATTGTAATCACTGTATTTAGAAGTTCAGTTCATGGAAATGTTACGAGTGTGTTTTCTTTTCGCCTCTCGCAAAGGAAAATGAATGATATAAAACGCTTTTAACATGTACTAAACCCTGAGGGCCCACATCAGCTGGAAATCTGTAAGGTCTTTACCCTGAGTTAACAATCAACATCTGCTTGCTTTCATGATAAGAAAACATTAAATGTTTTTGGAGTTCAAACAAACGTCAGTCGGAATTGGTAATGAAAGTTGCAACAATAGTGTTTAGAAAAAATCAAAGAACACATCATTGAAGAAGAATAATAAACACAGCAATAATATTTGAAGAAAAACAATAAAATTACGGTTTTAGCACGTGTATTTCGAGTACGTTTTTTATGAGAATACCCCAGTTTGCAGAGTATGGCCAATCTTGACAAGATCCTGGGTTCGCTAAAACCGTACAAAAATCGTAAAGTGCGCCACTACACTATGGATACCATTGAACAAACATAAAAACTGCGAAATCTGAAGAGCACCCAAGTGCGCTTTTCTAGGCATTTGAGAATTATCTTGGATGCACTATTGCCATACTCAGCATTCTGGAGAATACCTAATGCGGACTAAGAATACTGACTCCAATATTCAACCACTCTAAAGCAGGGTCTGAGTACTTTAAGTTTCTTAAAAAATTAAGAGCGAATACCTTTGAATAAGGGCAGAAATAGAGCCAACCAAATCCAGACTGTTAAAAAGTGCAATGCCATATCTTCTGTATTATCGATATCTGAAACAACAACAATTTCACAGTGTTAAGGGCAACAGGATGTCCGGGGGGTAAGTAACAGGAGTAAAATCTTCCACAAGAAATATGAATACAGCCTCTACATGTATCTTTTATAAGAAACCAAGCAATCGGGTTCGAAAATCAGGTACTATCCTTGAGTCTATGTTAAGTTAGTTCTAAGAAAGTTTGCGAACGGAAATCACAGAATTATCGATAAAATTCTAAAAATCTAGTATTGATAAGAATGTTTGAGGAACAGGATCCAAGGATTACCAAGAAGATTCATGTACTGAAATCCTGGGATTGCAAAGAAGATTCAAGTAATGAAATCCTATAAGCGTAAAAGCAGCAAATTTCTTATTGATGTATTTCCAGCATTTGTCGTGCTATTAAAGAAGAAGTTGGAGTGCAACACATTGAAATTAGTAAGGGACAGTGCAATATTTATTTTATTACATGGCCAGTGGAAACTGCTAAGAGATATGAAAAAACCCTGAATTTACGTACATATAAAACCTGAATAAAATGGACAAGGGAACTCTAGGAGAAATTTGTCAGCAAACAGAACAAGCCGCAAGATGCGAACAAGTTGGATTTTTGACTGCGAATATACTCTTACATGAACACATTTTCTCCCATGAAGGGTTACACCTCCCCTCACCCCCGTTCCGGCCGGTACAGCCGTGGCCAAGGTAGTATTTATGGACTGGTGATTTATTGCTGTAATGGGCAGTTGCATATGCAGAGTTCTTTTTAAATAAATCAATCAGTTGATTAGCATAAATCGATGTAAATAAAGTGAAAAGATGTAAATAGTCTAAATAATATCAAGCAATTATTTCGATATCTGCCTACAATTATCACGACTTAAACCTGTTGATTTGAAAAGACGTCATCTCGTAAAACGACCTTCCCCATTTCCCCCCCCCCCCCTACATGCCATTAGCCTTCCTATAGATATCACCAGGACTAGGGAATTATTGTGAAAGGAATTTTTGAAGCCCCCGAAGCATGTAAGAAAAATCATGCAACACCCTGTGCAGCACACAAGCCATGCCTATTTTCCATTGTCTTGTTAGGAAGGTTTGCCTTAAGGTATGTTTTTGTCCAGAAAAACATAAACAGGATAACTGGACTCTGCTGAAATCCTAGGATTGCTAAGACGATTCAATTACTGAAATCCTAGGATTGCCAAGAAGTTTCAATTTCTGAAATCCAAGGTTTCTTAGAACGTCGGAGAAATAGAATCCCTAAGTTATCTAAAAGAGATTGAGGAATAACATTCTAGGATTACCAATTAGAAAAATCGAAGGATTTCTAAGCAAGTTAGAGTATTGGAGTCACTTAAGCTTTCAAAACAGTCTTATGAAAACACTTGTACAACAAAGAAAAGACTGAGGAAAGTACTCGAGTAATTTGGCACTAATTTCATCTCATATTCCAATGATCAGGGCCTCCGAAAATGGGCGAGGGGGGCCTTGCCCCAACTTTTTTATAAACTATGCCCTTAACAGGCAGCACATCATCATTTCCGGGGGTAATTTTTGGCATCGAAACTTGCCCCCCCCCCCATTTTCATAGTCTCGTCGGAGGCCCTGACGATCTGTCCTTAATCTGGAGTCCTCTAAAAAAGAATTGAAGGAACGTTGGGTATCAATCTCTCAGGTTTTCAGTCTTTGGTAAAGATGGAACATTCGCTAATTGTCATTATCAACATTACAACGAAGACACTGCCCCACATGAGCAGTGGCGGAATGGACCACCGTTACACCGGCCAATTCCCGGTGGGCCCCTTGAAAATGTTTCCAAAAGGACCTATTTTTGACGAAAACGTGCCCCTTGGAATTTGCTTTCCACATTCAGAGTAAAAGAGTAAAATTTTCTTGCAAGGACATGAAATTGGAGAGGTTATCGAGGAACAAGTTTGGACAGAATAGTTACATCTTGTATGCGAAGTAAAAGTAAGACAAGTTTGTCATCATGTTAACTGTTAAGGTATATTAGAATAAAAAATCAAGAAGCTTAGTGATTCTTTTGACCACGCCCTGACTTCAAGCCACACCCAAAAGAGCCCAACGTAGTTTTCCATGGCAGTTGAGCCATTCTAAGAGTCAGTCCATCTCTATATACGAAGTATGGCAATTACATAATAACTGAAATAAACTAAAACTAACATAATAAAAAATAACAATAATCATAAAACTACTAAAACGAATGAACGAAAAAATAAAACTACTGGAGATTAACTGAAACTGTAATGTTTGGTACAATATAACATCCAGCCTGGGCCAAGATCGGAATTTTAAACAAGTCTCTGAGTTTGCTCGCGCGTTTATAAAATAGTTCAGATGTCGAATAACCGTAGTATTTTTTCGCTACTCGCTTCCACATAATGGTGGAAACTCGCATATTTTGGGAGTAAAAAAATTAGGCATTTGCAACCGATGATAGGTCGGCTCTTAGATTATTGTAAGCTGGGCAAATTATCATAAAATGAAGTCATATAGTTTCATTAAACAGTTACTTACCCGATACCGATGACGTTGGTGAAATTACCTAAAATTCTGCAGCTGAACTTACCAACTAAAACTAGTGCAAACAGGTTTTGGAACTTTGTAAACAAACTACGGAAGTTATAGGCCTCTATTTACACGAAATATCACTATTCAATACACTGAAACCTGAATTGAATTGCTTATTTTGTCAATGGTTTGAATTGAATACCGTTGGGCACTTACAATTGATTACATAAAGGACCTATTGAAAGCGAAGGAACGTTTATGCGTTTAGAAAACTCCCAACCGTAGTTACCGGCAACAAAAGCTTGTCGGTTTCCACTATGTCAGCTCTTCCAAAACAGTATCAGTTTGTTCTTCAAGAAGAGATCCCGACGGTTGTTACCTAGCAACAATTCATAACAGGAATTTTTAAGCACCGATCTCCCTATGATGTTCTGCAAAATCGGAATGATTTTGGGGCATGGGGGCACGCCCGAGCTGCGTGGCGTGGCGCTTTCTAACGGTATCTTAAGCGTGCGACCGATTTTTCGTGAGCGTGCACGTGTGTATCCAAAAAAATTCCTGATCGCACGTATTTCGATTTTTTATTTCATTTAAAATTGTTTTAATAAGATATACATTTTCAGTTTAAAAATTAACCTAATTAAAATAGAAATTGATACTGAAAAAATAAAATCTACAAACCATTAAATCATTCACTGCCGTCCATTGCTTCTACATGGCGTACAAAACTGCATACTTGGTAGACACGCTCTGATGAATTATATACCTGGTGCGCAGACGACAATCTCTTCAGAGATCTTTACAAGGAAAAAATAAAATACAACTTGAGGATAAGACGACCTTTTTAGTATTTCCACTGGCTAAATAATCAGTCGGTAGAAACAAAACTATTTTTACTTGAAACTGGCAAAATTGCCCCCCCCCCCTCTACAACTCCCGGCTACGTCTCTAAACTTGATATGATTGGAAAGGGCTGAAAATTACCTTGATCCCTTTCATCCTCTCATTCATTTCATGATCTTCTTTGAGAATTGGTTCCCTCTAAGGAGAGGCAAATGCTCTAAGAGTTGTACATAGTAGTTCACCGTTTGAAAGGCCATTTTCTTCAAGATCATCAATCATAGAACTTCCTAACAATCTGATCAAACGCATCAAGTGCTATGGTACAACTGGATCATGTGTGGCGCTAGGATTTGCGCGATGGAAGGACTGGATTCCCCGACAGGGGTCTATATAACAGGACAGAGGGTAACCTTATGAGCAGTACAACACAATTTTCTCTCCCCTCTGGAGAAAAAGGTTTGGAACTCAGGCTAAATTTTTCGTTAAAAATTCCCCTGACAGGCATTAAATTTTTCCCCGACGGTAGGGCTACAGCCACCCCTCCCCCTATGTGGCGCCACCTCTGAACTGTATTAATCACATACTACCTTCTACAGTCCTGTCGGAACAAAATTGATATTGGGGCTGCGAGCGAAGAGAGGTGAAACTTTTCAGGACCATGCCCCTTAAATCGTTGGAAAACGCCCCTGCTGCACAAATTGCATTAGTCAAATGATAAAAATTGATGTCATATGTTTAGATGTCTACAGTTTAAAGGTTGCTCTTTACACCATTTTTTCGAATTATAATTATTAGGATTTAACCTTTCTAAACTATTCTAAAACAGAATCATATCGTGTAAAAGGGCGTTTTCCAAAATCGGTCCATTCGCAGAGATTGGTGCCGCCACTGATGAATATCACTTATAGTTCAGTTATAGTCCACTTACAGTCATACTTCAACAACCAAACGATACCTAGAAAAACATCACATTACAAAGGACGGAAACAGGTACTGTTATTTGCTCAAGAAGGTGAACAGCCGTCCACCCCAATGATCACAAGACTGGTCATGTGAAGAGGCCAGCTCATATTTAGCATTCAACACGTGATGACATCATAAAATTCTAAAAAACCACAATTACATAGGTAACTTACAAGGTTAACAATAAATAAAGAAGATAACCTAAAATTGCCTACCTCTTACAGCCTCGTTTACACCCACTCCAGAACCCTATAACAAGGTTATTAAAATAAGTATCTGCTATAGCTACATTCAGCGCAAAATCCTCCCCGGTAGTATGACCCTATTGATTTTCTTCAGGGCGTGAGGGACCCCTCGAACATAAAGTACTTAACTTTTGTTAATTTCTGCGGTATTTTTGTACTACTGATAAACAACAGGAAACGACGATAAACAACAGGAAGGTGACGCCTGGCCCCTGGGAAACGCCTCAAGCCATGTCTTGAAATTCTAACCCCATAACTTTAACCTGCTATCTGCAGCCTCCGCCTTTCCTTCAAAACAATGCTTAAACCACGCTTCATGGCTACCGTTTGACCGAAATCGTATTACCCTTTGCAACAAACATTGTTTATTGGGGGAAGAGGGGGTGATGCTAGCGTTATTGGCCAGAAACCACAAAAAAATCAGTTAAACATGAATCTTAATAAGTGCACTGAGCGACCTTTCATTTTTTCAGTCCCATAGGGGCTGGAAGGAGTACCTTTTTCAAAGGCGATCATCATGTGGCCCTCACTTGTTACTCATGTGGGAACAAAGTGACCCTCCGCAATGACCCCTCTAAGAGTTGAACCTCGGGTTAACAGAATTCTGGAGGATCACACAGTTGTGAGTCGTGAGCTGTAGATCATACAGAACCATACATTGCACATAAATTGATTAAAAATTACATAAAGATGTCAACTTAGACCATGTTTGATTGACTTCCCAAAAAAAACAATGTCTAAATTAAATTCTGGCAAGTGTCTTGAAGCATTGTTCTGTTGGATTTCATTTAATGTATTACACGGGGTATCAATATAGTTTTGGCCCAACCTGGAGGAAGCAAATTTTGAAAATGCTATTGTGACCCTACTAAATCGTTAAGAAATAGGTTGTGACCCCCCCATGTTTTCCTCCGGCTCCTATAGGTCTTAAAAATGAATCGTCCCTAACGAAATACGACAGGGGTAGTAGTTTAAAAGATTCGCAACTGCTCAGCAGCCCCAGTATTGACTTTTAAATTCAAAGTTTCTTACAAAACCTTTTAGTGTATTCTGAAACAAACTGTTGGAAGTCTATGTGTTGATGAACTGTACAAAAATCTTTGTTCTAGCCTGGGCGTCGTCATTTTCACACCTGCACATCAATTAATCTAAAAGATAACTGTTTGCAGTTCGTTTAGTTCTTCTTATCGCGATCAAATAGCATTTCATGTATTGGCAAATGGCAAGGCACGCACCTGTAGCATTTTCAAAAACAATGGAAGACGGATAACTCTCTGAAAGGGAATAGATAAAGAGGAAAATCTGATTTAAGTAGAATCTACATCAGCCTGCGATTTGCATCCGAGTCATTTCTCTCAAGGTCAATGTAATAACCCCTTCCCCCTTGATTTATTCTGAGCCGGTCCACCAATGTTTTAATTATAAAGAAAATTGGTGTACAGACCTTTCACCTAGAAAAACACAAGATAAATAAAGTACTGCGTAAAATTATATCGAAAACACATTAGACGTAAAATTCATGTGCTTGCTACTTTGATTAGTCACACCAAGTCGGCCCCAAATAAAAGACACATTGAAAGTTCCCCAGCTAGAGTACACCTCCCTTCCCAAATTTGGGTGCACGCCTTTTCTCTCCAGTTCCCGATTGAACGACAGGGACGTTCCTTGTCGTGGGGGGCTCATGGGGGTAGCTCGCCCTCCAAACTATGAAAATGGGGTAAACCATGCCACTTTAGAACAAGAATTCCCACTAGATGGCGTTGTTAAAAGTCTCCCACGTGTAGCTTTTCTCTTATCCGGGTTCAGATGAATGCAATTTCTGTAATTTGCAGCTAATTCCGTTGTATAGTGGAGATTAGGGCAAATTGAATTGAGCTGAGGTGGAAGTACTGATACAACGTGGAATTGGGATACGAATTTTAAATAACCTTTGAAGCAAATGGAATGGAATAAAATCTCAGGATTGTCCCAAAACCCAAAAGTGCCAACAAATTCAGAAAAGATGGAGTGCCGACGACTTCGGAAAAAACTGCCGACCAAGTTTTTGAAATTAGTTGCCGAGTTTCTATAAAATCGTATAGGCTAAATTACTTTCGTAAAAGAAGTCCTACTAACTAGACCTGACGAGGCCGTAGCTACAATGGTGTGGGGCGGGGCGGGGTGTGAAACTCCTCCCCAAGGAAAAATATTGGCCATGGAGGAGTATTTAGTCGGAAAATTTTGCTAACTTGTCGGAAAATAAAGGATTGCACGCCCGTTTTGACAGGATAATCCTTCGTAGATACCCCCCTGAAACGGGACATCTAGCGACGGTCCTGAAACCAGATGCGCTAACATTGGGTCCTTTTGAATTTGAGGTACCATATTGTTTGTACTTACAACCATTAAACCCTCCATCAAACATGACATGTTACTGATTCTCAAGTGAATTGAGTGAACAAGGCTTTATTTGATTCTTTTCACATTCCAGTCCAACGGATAGGGCAACGGCTTTTCAATGCAATCTTAGAGCAACAATTTTCCAACATCGACATCAAGTCCGGACAATTCTTTTCTTTTATTTCTATCTGGCTGCCGTAGAGGTATCGTTAGCAATTTAGGAGGGGGGCGAAAGGCTGCCCCCATGACAGCCCTTGGCGCCATCTTTGATCGCAAATGTCCAAAAAATTCGGATGAGATCTTGGCTTTACACTGGTTTGAAAATCATTTAAATCAGATCCTTTAACAAAAATTAGAAATGGTAGGGTAGCAAGTACCTAGGGAATATAAAACTATTATAAAGATGTGTAATAATTTTGATATTTGCAGTAAATCCTGTTGGCACGTCCAGGCTATCAAAATTCAAGGACAAAAAATATTATTTTCTAATTTGTTTCTGCCCCTTTCCCCTGTATTTAATGACTGCTCCAAGCGGCGGCGCCAGTCTCTACGAAGTGGATGAGTAAGATCATGGTCGGGCCCCGGGCACGCCCTAAAGATTTTGGGAAGCGTCCTTTGCGATCTAGTGTGACAGTTTGTGACTTTTAACTCTAAGCTTCCAATATTTTTGACGAATCTACATTAAAATATTTTCAGAATAGTGGTGGGGGGGGGGAGTAACTACCCCATAAAGCAACCCCGTGGCTTCGCTGCTGACTGCTCCCCTAGGCGATTAGAAAGATTAATCAAGAAGCTGCAAGCAGCTAGATAATATTACACATTGATATTATCATAACTGTAATTTTCTGATTGGCTAAAAATTTTTAAACTAATAATTACCTATAAAATTACTGTTCTTGTATTTTATACATTTAGACCCTCTAAATCTTAGAATTAACACCAAAAAATGTGCTAAACTACAAAAAATACGCGAAGTTATCTAATATTTCGATTATTGTCAATTTCTTGCAGCTTGCTTCGTAATTATTTCGGTGAGAAGTGCTGAAAATCGGTTCTAGTATTCACAATTAAATCCAATTACATTCTCCTATAACAGCACAACCTGCTAATTAAGCACAATTTAATAACATCAACCGGTGAGACTTGGCTATAGTTTTGCTTGCATTGAGAAAAACTAATTCGAGGACAGGTAGGTAAATACTGCTGTTTGCTGACACCTTGAGACTGTAGCAGATGGTCAAATGATTGGTTCGAAAAGATGGATTTTTGGAGAAGTGTGATGCTTTCTAAAGATTAGCAAAAGTATGATTCATTCTCGAGGCCGATCGTGGCTCGGGAGTAAGAAGTCTTTTTGCCATAATAGGAATGAAATAAAATGAGACACTTCGCAATTCACTTGTTTGCCAATTTCCAAAAACCTACCGAGCCTCAACTTTTAGCTTTGAATATTATTCGTTAAGGTTATATTTGATGAAATAAAAATACTCTAAATTCGGTGTTGAAAAATTATTGGCAATTACTTCAACTTTGGCAACTTATAATGTGCCCACTTGAGCTGTACCGCTAAAGGGGGCTCCAAAGGGCGTTGTACCCTCCCAATCTTGTGTCTGTCGGCATACCGAAGGCTGTCGGAGAATGGTGACGTTTTGCGATTGCCCTATATTTTTTGATATTGGTGTCTTTTAAATAAAACGCGTACAAGAATATAGCATAGGAGCTTATCATGAGAAAATAACTTTCTAATGCTTAGGAAATTCCTTCCTCTTAACGGTAGAGGACAGGTGCAATATTCTGATACCGCCAAATCCATTAGGCCACGCTCTATTGTTGTAAATCTCAATCTTCCTTTTCATATATTATTCAATTTCCGTTTTAATTCTTTACCTTCTCTTTACCACCCATTCATACTTATCTTCCTCAATGATGATTTGAGTTTTGATTCACATGTATCCCACTTCTGTCACCAGCTGTGATCCTTCGCAAATGGCAGCTCAATTAGCCTAGCCACAAAAAAAATTCTTATTTTGCAAGCAATATCATCGAACTGCATTTAAGGCCGTCAGGCAAATAGCTGCAAGCTAATAGTTCGCCTCTATTACTGTGTTTTAAAAGTCTGAAAATACATTTTCAATGCAACTTTATATAAATGCTTTCTACTGCAAACTTTGTGAATAAGATGAACTTCATAAAAAATAGAAACGCATCTTTTTGTTCTCATTGATAGAAATTAAATAATAAGGACCTTGGGAGACTCGACCCCCTCCCCTTTCCCTAAATGACGATATTCAAGGGCCAGTATCCTGTATCCTTTCTTTAATTTCTGATTCCCGTTTTTCTAACTCAGAAGCCTGAGACATTCCATCCTTAAAAAAGACTTAGAAATTCATGAACTTAAAGCGGAGACAGAACGAATCCAAGCCCGGAGAGGGAGATAAAATTTTCTGGGGGTCTAAACTCTATAATTGCTACAAAAATTTGCATGTTTTTATATTATTTCTATTGTTTTATTAATCTGTTTGGGGGCTAAGCCCTTCTAGCCCCCTTCTGGCCTCGGGCCTGAAAGAATCCATGCAATCTGTTTCTAAAGTCTGTTTTTTTGGAAAATTGAGCGAAACAGCCCTTGCAA
The DNA here is from genome assembly GCA_964019065.1 of Catostylus mosaicus. Classification (NCBI taxonomy): domain Eukaryota; kingdom Metazoa; phylum Cnidaria; class Scyphozoa; order Rhizostomeae; family Catostylidae; genus Catostylus; species Catostylus mosaicus. The sequence goes on along the minus strand of OZ025188.1, from coordinate 12,128,969 downwards.
AAATAACCCTGCATTTATGTCATTGTTCGAGATTGTCAAGTAAATTCTTTCATGAGCAGAGACTCGATGGTGATCGTGGTTAATAGCCACAGCTTTAACAACTGAGTTGTCTTAATTTCCCTTAACATGTGCATGTTTTTATGATAATGCTTTTTTACAGGACTAATATTTGCATTGCACAAAAACCTGTTTTAGCGTCAATACTGTTTAGTTATCACTGAAATGTGAAACGGTGACAAGAGAAATCGAACGGTTATTTTGGTAAGCTGAAGAATGTCATTTATACAAACGAGAATTGCTGTACGAAGATGACTGCACAGCGAGGCTGAGTTATTGATAGACTGTTGTGTCTGCCAGTGTGCTAATGAAAATATACGCAGTTTTGAAGGCATAGTGCACCTGCGAAATTTTTACTGTGTGCAGTCTTGAAATACATGAAGCCGATCTCAAACGCACTCATTATATATTTTTCTTCTTTTGAAATTCTGCTTGAATTTCAACAACATCGCCGGAAATTCGAAGAATGCCTGGAAATTCTCTGCAGCGTTACTAGGAAGCACAATTTAATCGATTTTGAATAATTTATATATTTTGTCAGAGCAATTTTTGCTCAAAATAGTGTTATCGCTAATTTAATGTTTTTCAACAAAAAGATTCTCGAACGAACAACATCTTTGCAGTCTTGAGACATCTGCTCACCTAGCATTATCTTGGGTGACTATGTACTGATACTTTCGAAAAGATGTATCGTTTTAGGAGGCGCAGTTTCAGAGCAGTAATTGTCATTACTTCCATAGTTCTTTGTGCTTGGATTCTTCGTTGTTGGATTAAAAAACCTGGTCGTAGGAGTTACCGTTATCCAAAAGCGATCCTGCCTAAAGATGATGACACTGAAGCACTAAGAATGGCCATCAATAAATGCGACCCCGATGTTATGTACGAGACTGCACCCTCAAAATGCAATGGCTCGCCGCTGCTCTTGCTGCTAGTTGTTTCATCACCGAACAGTATCCTTGGTCGATATTTGTTAAGGAAATATCTATCAACTGTCCCGAAATTAAAATCGTACAACGAAGGCCCTGTTTGGCGCACAGTATTCGTAATCTCTAGGACGAATAATCCTATTCTGGAGACGAGGATACAGGAAGAAATTGCTGCAAACGAAGACATCATCTTGGGAAGGTAATGATACGTTTTTGCCTTGCTTGCTATGCATATTACAACCCCTGCAAAAAGACGTGGGAGCACATATGAAATATCAAGCTTTATCGATTGCTATGTGTTATCCGTAACGCTGGTAACACCCTCTCTCCCCTAATAGTCCAATTTTGGTTGGTAAAGGCAATACTTTACCGTTGTTGTAAATTTGATTTCGGTCAAAGGTAGCCATACGACGTAGTTTAAGCACCATTGTTCTGGGGGGAGGGAAAGCTTCAGATAGAAAACAGAAATTTTGTATAGCACTAGACTTCTAGCAGGGATTGGCAAAGGCTTGTGCATTATGATTGTGCATTATAATTTGATGGTTGTAGATTGAAGATATCGCTTATGGCAATGATGAAGAACAGGCATGCCTAGTTAATAACTTACTTATGTACTGGAACATAATAATGATGGGTTTATTTGCTATCATTAACAGAAATACAAGTTGCAGTTGCAATTTGATATGAAGCAGTTTTTGCCAATAATTTCTCTAGAAATTCTCCAATACCCACAGTTGCTCTGGGTCTGTGCATGAATGAAAAACATTTTTATTTTAGCAGATATGCTCGGCATGAGGGCTGTAGCTACTTAAATTTTGATGGAGGCCTTTTCTACATCTCATCATAAAAATATGTTACAGTTTCCAACAGAATAACTGTTCCAAATAAACACCAAATTAATGCAGAACCGGTGCCAACGGAGGCTCGTCCCTCCCATAAGACTGCATGCAGGAAAAGCCTAAATACTTGTGCGGAAAAAATTTTCAGGTCTTTCTATACAATAATGTTTGATAACGGCCCCCTCCCCTTGTTTATCACTGTGGCTCTGAATTGAGATATTTACAGCATCTCCCTTAGCGCTTACTTACGTTTAAATGTTTAAGGAGGGCAGCTCTTCAGCTTTGCTGATTTTCAATTGCTTATCAACATTGGAATACAAAATAATGATGTAAAATCCTTAACTAACAAAAGTATAAAACTTTAAGAAAGAAGGCAAAAACAGTTTATGCCTGATTTATCTACGTTGTTTAAGAGGCTGTTCCAGAGTTTAGCACCACGAACAGGGAAAGACTTTTTGCCATTGGTTGAATATGTCTTTTGGATTTTCAAATCCGTTGCAGTATATCGAAAAGTAGTAGAGTTGCAATTAGGGTTTCTAGTGATTCTCTGATTAAAGTAAAGATTGCGCATGCCACGTGGAGCGAGCCCATTAACAGGTATGTTTACCAATAATCTTGATTTGTAATATTTAGCTCGCGAATGATTTTTAACGACATTCCTCCATAGATACAAGGATACGCAACGGCATCTTGTATACAAAACATTAATTGGCCTTGGATGGGCGTGCTGCAGCTGCCTACCAAAGTATCTCCTGAAAGTCAACGCTGATGTATTTGTAAACGTGAGGAATATCATCAATTGGTTATTTGAAAGAACCAATGGCACATATAACGAACAACGAGTATACATGGGTAAGAACAAATGTTTGTTTTGCGTTGCATTAGAACTTAAAATATCAGCTATTAGTAATTTCAATAACCCAAAGCATCAGTCACATTTACATAAGCATCTTAATAATCTGAAATCAGTGTCAAGGGCGTGGCTGCAAACTCAATTTGGCAAGGTACCCTGATAAATACAGACTATGCGTTCGCTGTCGATTGCACCTGCAATTTACTTCCTGTTTGTCCCCTTGCCAAAGGAGGCTCTTATAGCATCCCATATTTTCGGGAAGAGGGCGTGGACAAAACTTAAGTGGGCGTGGTCCGGAATTATTAGAATTAGAAACATTACAGGTTTCTTTAAAATGCAACGATTGGCAAAAATCCGACAAAACCTAATTCTACCGAAGGCTAATTTACGGAACTAAATGGCACAGCTCAGCACTAATCGAAAAATCTTACCTAAAAGCCTGAAGACAAGTCAGTAATTTTCACATATTTGTTGACACGAATTAAAGATGCTAAAAACTGCCTGGTGGTTCCACTCCCTCCAATACATCTCTTGTAGGAGAAGATGGCCCCTTGTCCAAAGATAACTGCAGCATCCCTGCCCTGGATAAGGTTTAATATATCAAATTTTATAATTTTTTGCAGGCATCTCTACTGTTGGACACAACCCAAGACCAATAAGAGACATGCAAAATGAGCTGTTCGTTTCAAAAGATGCATACAAACATGATACATATGCACCTTACATACTTGGTGCGGCATACCTGATATCAAAAGATGTACTGCAGAAAGTCGTGTCTCTTGCTCCGCGCTATCCCGCGTTTCCACCTGAAGATGCGTACTTTGGTATGCTAGCCAAAGAGACTGGCGTTTCACCACAACATAACTCTTGGTTTATTAGGCAAGCAAAGCCCCACACGTGGCACATCTGTGACTATCGTAGCATCTTGGTGAGCTTGAATGCAATGCCCAGAGATTTCTCAAAAATGTTCAAGGAATCTATTAGATCGGAGAGAGAATGCATGCCAATGGCCACGCTGCTTCCAGAGCTTGCACCCACAAATGAAACTACTGTTCAACTTTAAACAACTACTGACTTTCCCAAGCAATTTCCGTAAGTTGTTCAAAGGCTGAGTGTCATGCTGAGCAAACTTCGATATGCTTCTATTCAAAAAGCTTCCACAACACCAGCGGTGATATAACGTCAACTGCCTACAAACAAAGTCCCCTGCCTATAACTGGACTGTAAGTGAAGGATTCCGCGTCCCCGCGGAATAGGTTATTGTCATTGTTATCGTATTCCCGCTTTTCATTTACAATGCATGTACGCAGACCCTGTTGCTCAATAAGGCATTTAACACTAGGGGCCGCAATCTTTTTGTGGGAATGTAAATATCTTTAACAGGGCCTTTTTTAATACAGTAATTTAATTGGGTGGGTACTTACCCCAGCCCCTTTCTATTGTAAATTGCTCCCCAAAGTCCTAGTCCTTCAACCCTTTCATCCCTGGTTATTATACAGATGTACAGTAAAATCAAAGGCATCTGTTCAGATTGCCAGGGGGTACAAGAATCGATAATGTTTGAGCGAAAATTATTGATTCTTGTACCCCTTGGCGCATCAAATTCAGGGCGAACTGTAGCCAGCTCCGGTATCTATGAAAAATTCAAATATTTTCCATAGATACCGGAGCTGGCTACAGTTCGCCCTGAATGAGCGTCCACAGCTTGTTAATTTGCGATCTGAGATAAGTAAGGTGTTGAATTTTCTCCATTCCTTAGCTTGAAAATCGGCTTCCCAATTAGCAAAATCAAAAAGGATCGGTTTGGCTATAGCATGTTGTTATAAAGAATCAGCCGAATTGATAAGAACGATGACCAACTATCGCCAACCCCGCAGCCGATAGAAAGGTTGCATGATGCTGCATGACATTGAAAGCTTAACTCGCAAAAACACCTAATATGCCTGTACCCCATGTTGTTTTGGACGTGGATAAGGGGGTTCTTCCTCGATTAGTCAAGCAATTAGAGAGCCTAACTGTGGACAAATATCAGGGAGGTAGAAACTAAGAAGCTACTATATCCACCACTTTTTGTCTGTAACTATGGAACAGTGCCTTTCCAACCCCAAAAATTGACCCTTCATAGGAGTGGTCATATGCCCCTTTTTTTGACCTGCCCTCCCCACTTTTGAGATGCTTCTCCAAGCATCTTGCCTTTGCGTAGGTAGCATATATTAGTATCTGTCGTAAATTTATGAAAGTATTTGCTTTGAATTAGCCTTATTATTTATTGTAGAAATATATTTGGTTACATTTGTCACTGAAAATCTGCCAGTGAACTGACAGCGGCAGGAGCGTAGCTTGCGGGAGTGTTAAATTTTCCTCTCCTCCAACTCTCCATGAACTTACCGGTAGATTAATAACAAGTGGCACGAATTTGCTTAAAAACTCTCTCAAATGATCTCTTATCTATTTGTCTTCTAAATATAAACAACTTCACAAATATTGTAAGGGCCATAAAAGTGTCATTTAAAAAGCAATTCAATGCGAATAAAATGGAAAATGGAAAAAGTGGGTAATGGGGAGATTGATGTATGTTTAATGTGGTTTTGCAACCCTTAGCGGGAATTGTCACTACATGGTCGGAAATAAAAACTCAATTGCACAATCGCCAGGGACGCCTACACCAAGGGGAGCAGGGGCAACTAACTGCCCGACTTCCTCTCAGAAAATAAAGATAATTCTTTTATTTTGCGATCTTTGCCCTTATTTTCACTTTCTTCCCCCATTGCACTGGAATGCAGCAGGTATCTCTGGCAATCGCAAAAAAGAAATACATAATTTGTTTACTTAATTTATCAGGTTCAAAACTGTTAGCAAACTAAGAATGACACAACTATTTAGCTCCACTGACGATCTTCACAAGGACGCCATCCTCATAAATGGTTAGGGCGGGCTATCAAAACGGGGGTTCACCAAGTGCCAGTGGTGCACGTGCATAACTATTTCAGGGGGATGTGCGTTCAAAGGAGCACCGTTTGGACACAAACGGTAAAACTACAGCCACATGGGACACATTTTCCCTAAAAAGCAGTTGTTATCATTGAATAAAAAAACCGACTGTGCCTCCTAGAATTACTGTTTCTAAGGCCCACGGCAATGTAGCACGGTAGTACAACTCTATTTGGAACTACGAAGGCAGAAACAATTCACGTTCAGAGGAAACAACGCGTGTAACTGGCTATTTATCTGACCAATTGGTGCAACTCACACGTGTAGGGGGCAGAAGAGTCCAAGCAAAGACACATACCCCTTTTGAAAGGGTGTTTTCAAAAGGTGTGGGGCAAAATGACGCCTAGCAATGAATCCCGGCATCATTTTTGGACCGTGTGTAAAACGTTATGAACTACACGGCCACACCACATAAGCAGGGCATTTTCAACAATGTAACAAGTAGGGAAAGTTCCCTAGTAGGCCTAATGCCAGAATTTCAATTCCCCTAAGGCCCTTGTTTCCCTAAGAGCCATGTTAAGGCCCTTGTCAATTCCCACTTACCTATGTAATATTTGAAAATCAGTCTTTGGATTGAATTTTCTGTATACGTTAAAAATACATTCTACTTCAGGGAAGATCCCGTCGCTTCTTACGGTTACTATTTTTTGGGCTTTTTTCGCTAACTTTACCATGAAACTTCTTTAAAAAATGCCCTGCACGCCTTCAAGTAAGCTTGCAAAAGCAAAGACCTCAAGATAATAAAAAAAAAAATAATAATAATAGTAACCTTCTTTAATGTTAGTTTGACAATAGTGTGAGCACTAATGTACACTAACTTTAAAAATTTCTGAAATTGCATTATGGAAGTTATTGATTGTAAGCTTTAAATGCGTAAAGTCAAGTACCAATCTTTTATTAGAGTTTTAAATCGATTTGCATTCTTGGATAATTTTATTTCACTTGGAAGAGAGTTCCAAATCTTTGAACCCAAAAAGCTAGTGGATTTATCAAAACTTGTAGTTTTAAACTTGGGGATAGAAAGATTTTGAATTCTTCGAAGATTATAGCTGTTGGATTTTGGTATGAATTATTTTTTTCATAATGGTTGGGTTTAAGTTATGCAAAGATTTGTAAACTTCTAATGCTAGCAGCCTAATAGAGTGGACATGAATTGTAATAGATTTAGCCTTGACCAGAAGTTCCGAGTTCGATGAGGTGTCATCTGAGAGGGCTAATCGTGGGGCCGTCTAATTCATTTTCTTAAGCTTCTTTTGGCTTGCGTTACAGCAGAAGAACAAGAAGAGAGGGCAGTCATTGAAGTGGCAAGGTCGGATTAGTGTGCATTGGCAAGAAAAATGATACACGAAACCGATAGGATTATATTTGGGGACTCATGACGTCAATCCATATCTCATCAAATCTATAAATCCCTATGGAATTGGGTTGGGCACTGGTACAAGGGATAGAGATTAACTGGTTTCGTGTACTTTTCACATCAAACACACAACAATTGCTATTGTGAAGATAGCTTTTAACTTGCTAGCTATGCGGATACGTTAATCTATATTTCTATATTTGGATCTGATGCCATTCCCAGAGCCTTTAGCCGCCGTTCTTGCTTCATCTTTGGTTCCACTGTCTGCGTATGCCATACTAATATCTGCAAAACAGGCAATAGTATAGACGGACTCAATCATAGTCAAAAGAATTTGGCTCAATTCATTGTAAGTTGCATTCAAAGGCAAGGCCGCCGAGAGGTTTTCGGGGCCCAGGGGCAAAACTGTAAAATGAGACACTGATCGAAGCAAGCAGAAAGAGCAGAAAGCAAGGGATTCTGGAGGAACTGAATCTGGAGGCACTCTTAGAACCTTGTAGGCTGCTCCTAATGGGAGGTTCTTTGAATACGTCCAAAGAGGCTAAAAATGACAATTTTGATATAAGTTGATGAAGCCCCTTGAGGCTCTGGGGTAATCTGTCCCTACTGCCCCTCCCTCTCGGCGGCATTGTTCAAAGGCCCTGTAGAAATATTAATAGCGTTTGAAGGTCAGGGACGTAGCCAGATAGCAGAAGCTCTAAAACTAATTCGACAAACTAAAAGAAGAATGACACACTGTAGTAACTTTCACATCTGGTAACTGAAGAACATGTCTTGTTCATTCGATAGCTCATGCGACCTTTTAGAGTGCATAGTAATGAATGACAAAATTAATAAAATATCTTATGCTCTTTCGACACACTTTAAGTCATTTAACTGTTAAGTTGACTTAAGTGCGTCGAAAGAGCATGAAATACTTTATATACTTTATTCTTTATTCTTTATCATTATGCATTGCACAAACTTTTTCCTTGCCTTGGGCAGTGGCAGCGCCAGACTTCGCAAAGTGGGAGGGTAAGATGATGATGGGCCATTCAGATTTTGGGAAACGCGCTTTTAAACATGATTACCTGTTTTAGAAATGTTTGGAAAAGTCAAATTCTTTTTTGCAATCAATTTAAAAATCAGTATTTGACTAAGAAACGATATTCAAGAAAGAGCTATACTCCTTCCTGAAATATTTGACGAAAATACCTTACTCCTTTTTCAGACTTTTGAAAAGTGGAGGGAAAACGAAAAAACGAATCTACGCTACCCTATTTTTAGAAAGAAAAGAAAAGCTCCCTCCCCAAATACCCTTGTGGCCCCGCCACTGGTCTTGGGAAAAAGCTATCTTTACGAACGTTCAGATATGTTAACGAAATAAACTGAAAAGATTCGTACAGGCAAACCTGATAAGTAAAGGGCCTACCGCGCATAAATTAAGGGTTCCCTCTCTAGTTACCCATTCTAGTTACCCATTCGGCACAGAGGCAATTTGCAAGGTCCCCTTGAAGTGCCCTAAAGGAGCAATGAAAAGAGCTTAGCGACTAAGAAACCAGAAAAAGCAATTTTAGGCATATAGAGAGACAATTGAATAGCCTTGCGAAGCAGCGGCAACGAACATTTCGCCAACTCTATAACGTAGTGTGAAATGTAAGATGACAATAAAAGTGATCTACCAAAAAAAGTATTCTTATACTCGGCGCGTCAACGTACCCAGTGGAGGAGCCAGAACTGGAAATGTGAGGGGATCGTGGGCGTGGTCAGGGGCGTGGTTATGAAAATTTGCATGATCACACCCTTTTATTTCTCGGAAAACGCAGAAAACGCCTAAATTTAGAATAGATTTTCGTTTGGAACTTTTATTAGATCGCTTAAATACATAACAAAAGCGCTAGATCTGTTGTACCCCTTCTGAGAGACCAATTTTTTTCCATTTTTTGTGTGAATCTCAGGAACCAACTTTTGGAAAAGTGGGTGGAGGGGTCCGGACCCCCATTCCTCTCATGGCTCCGCCACTGAACATACCAAGATCTGATTGGTACCAAAAGTTTCTACGTTTTGTCTGAGAGTTATTGTATTATAACATAACTCCGAGGGATTTGCATAGAACAAAGTGAGCTGTGAAAGGAAGAATTGATAAGTTTTGAGATTTCCGTGCTTCATCGCAGGGAATGTTCTCGTACAATATCCTGACACCATCTTGTTTTACAGTTCGGTATTTTCATCTTCTTATGTAGCAGATATACCCTAGGCGGCGTTCAAATTCCCACTGTGGCATTTATTTCTTGGTAAAATAGGACAAAGGCCCATTATTTGAAACGACAAAAACAATAGAATCTGTGAAGAACTAGGGGGGGGGGGAAACAAACTTACTATGTTATGAAGGACCTGGGCATCGGCTAGAAGTTATGTAGTCCCTTCCCTGGATAGATATGCATGTTTGTGGTAAACAGGAAGTAAAACGAAATGAAAATCAGGTAATATCCATACCTTCCTGCAATTATTCCCTTTAGGCTCCATATCTTCCTTTCTTATTCCAAGTGAGTTCAGAAAGTCAGTCTCTAAATAACCTAATCTTGACTCCGGATCTATGTAGGCACTGCTTTGATGCAGGATAATGTCCAAATTGACAGCAAATGCACCCATGTCCAAAGGAAATTCCCTATCAGGCTGCCATGCCGTGAAAAAGCTGATTACTTTGCCATAAACACAAACTGGACCCTCCCATCTAAGTCCACCAACCAGTGCTACTGGCCACACTGAAACTGTCTTTGTAAACCTCATCTAGAAAAATATACATTTTCAGTGTTTTCATTCAATTTCAATGTAGCTCTAGAGGGTTGTTTGTTTGTTTTATTTATTTGTTAAGTCAAGCTGGGATAGTGGTAGTGTCTTTCTAGCTGATATACACTCTATTTTATAAGTATACTTAATTATTTGCTGAGCCTCAATATTCTTAATTTTTTGCTATTTTGAGCCTCGGAAAATTCTTAGATTATTCTTATCCGGCAGAAAAGGATATGGCAAAGGAATACAGATATGGCAAAAAATTGTTATTATTATCATCAATGCCAAAAATGCACAACTATTACAAATATGGTGGGTAACAGAACAAGTCATCAAAATAAAATCTAAACAATAGAATTGCAGAATATCAAAGAAGAAGGAGAAAAGGAGTACGAGTAATCATATTTCATAAAAAATTCAGAAGTAAAAAAACACAAGCTAATAATAATTATTTCACAAGATCTTGAGCCTCATTATTCTTATAAAATTTATTCTTTTAAAAAAAAGAGTAGGCCTGGGGTGCTAAGACCTGTGCCGTCAGAATTTTTTCGATCTCAAATGATGACAGCTGGAAAGGCTGAACAGCTTGCAGAGAAAGGCTCTGATTGTGGTAACAGTCAAATGCTGCTGGAGCAATATTTCTCTTAGCTTTGCATTTTAAATTTGAGATGAATAAACTATATGCTTAAGGCAATCCAATTTCGAACTTGTAATATAAAGAGGGTATTAAAAAAAACTTATTACAAGTGAAGCTTTATCACATTGAGTATGCAATTTTATAAGATTTAAGTAGCTTTTCTGCTCTTTTACATTTTACAAAAATTGAACACACATTGATAAAAGCTGGAATGTTGACATGTTGGTCCTGTATAAAAATTTGTATTATAACATTTTTAATAATACATGTTGCCTTTCTGCAGAGACTTAAAAGAATTACTTGTCAGAGTCCCAAAGCCCATCAAAAAAATATACAAAATAAACTGAGCTTCTAAATAAGTATGTGCATTTAACTTTCTAAAAGCATTTTGAAAAAAGCTTTTTGATGAGGGCTGTCACAAGCATAGCAGAGGCCGGGGGGTTGGGTGGCTGTAGCCCCACATTTTTTTGCTGATATGTTGTGTTGAAACCATATGTTTCTTATCAAAATACACAAGAGGCTATATGACTCATGCCTATTGCATTTGATTTGTTCTACTGGCTATTAGTCCCATCACAAACTTGGTCATGTCTTGACCTTTTATCAACTTCTAAGAAGCACCAACATGAATTTGAATGACCACACCCAAATTTCACCATGCCCAATCTTCAATACCCCCTCCAAAATATGCTCTGGCATCCAGTTGTCATGATCTGCACACCCTTCTGCCCAAAGCCTTATCTGTTTTGGGATCATTAGAAATCACCAGGTTGATTAAACCTTTTGTTAACAAATAGTTTTGAAATTAAATCTTTGGACATCAATTTGCATATTTTGAAATTTTGAAGTGGTTAGTCCAAAAATAGATAAATAGCAATACAGGTCTGTTTAAAAGGTGAATCATTTGCTAAATCCTATAAGCTTACAATTGACAGCTAATCTTCTGATTGCTGAGATTTCCTTGCTAATTAATCTTATGTCAAGGTCAGTCAAAAACATCAGTATTATTTATTCTCTATTCAGATTATACTCAAGCGCTGAAGATAGATCCTGGAGTTGATCTACAAACTTCAATAATTATGTCCTTGTCTTAATACTAATTATATCTTAACTTAGTTTATGTCTTAAATCACATCTGGATTGGTCTTTTCTTAACTAAGACTGTGTCATGGAAATCAAGCAAAAAGAACATAAATGATGACCTTTTTGTCGTCATTCATGCTGTGCAGTCAATGGTAACTCTTTGTTAGGGCTTTTAAGTATCGAAACTCACCTCTTCAAACAGATCAATGTCATATGTATTGTCATCATCAGCAAAGTAAACTACACCATTATGATCCTTGACATTTTCTCTAACCCACTTCAAACCAAGATTTCTCTGATCCACTCCCCTGTGCTTCCTCCAGTGGGGGTCATTTTCCTTTTTTACAAGCCTTGTTTGTGTTTTAACCGCTAGATGTGTAAATCTCAGTTTTTTCTTTTTCAACAAATTTCTCACAGTTTCAGAGGTCTCCCCGGCATCTTCTACAACAATCCAGTGAAAGTTTGGAATATGCATAAAAGTTTGTGAAACTCTTGTCAAGTCTGCTTTTTGTGTAAATCGTTTATAAGTTGGTGTGATGGCATAGATTGTTGGCAAACTTGGTACCTGTTTCGCAGCTTGAAGGACGTTACCCAGTTTTCTTGCTGCTAATTCTAATCGTTTATGCAGAAGCAATTGTTGCATGATCATACTGTCCAAATTTTCCCTTGTTGCTATTAATGCTGTTGACAGAGAAATAACAACTAAAATCTGCAAAGATGATGCAATATGCATTATTCACTAATGCTTCGTAGAGATGCAAACTGGAAAAGGGGGATGAGAAAGCTACTCCTGGGCCCATGGATCTGTGTTGCATACCAATATATTTGTTTCCAGGGGCATTGTGGCTAGAGACACATAGGAGGGGAACAATTCAATGACTTTTCTATAGAGATTACATTGAAATCCAATGACATCATAACAGGCACGTGTAGTATATTTAAGGCATCTACATGATTTCCAGTGGCCATGTACACCCTTTGAAGACTTAAAATCACAATGTACATCAAGTATCTTCAATTCAAGTTTTTGCAGAAGAATTTTATTCTCCAGATTCAAGTTTAAAGACCACTTACTTTCTGTCATTATTTTGAGTTAACCGTTCGGCTTTGTGCCCTAAACAAAGTGTCTACATTGGGATTGGAACAGAAATTATGACCCTTACATAACCTGTATATGACAGTAAAAACTCAACAAACTCATAACAAAAACAATAACAAATATGAAAAGCCAAACAAATCTCAAATTTCAGAAATTATCTGACACTTCTATGCTGGGGGAAGGTCCTCCCTGGGCCCCCTCCAGCATGGATGCTTCTGTTTGCTTCATTGGGATATTTGTGAACTGGGCCAGAATTTTCAAATCCAATGAGAGTCCCATTTGACAAGAGCTTATTTCAATTCAAACTATTTTGATTTGATTTGCAAAATAAGGATTACAAGTAGTTCTATGTAACCACAACACTTCTCAGTGCAAAGAATAAATTTCATGGAACATTTCAGAAACAAAGGAAATACCAAACTGAGCAATTCTTAGAAAATAATAGCATGATATCTGCTACATTTTTTTAACAATAATGCAACAAACACCCTTCTTGATATTGGCTCTCACTTGGTATTTTGACCAGGGATTGCATGGCAAAAATAAATGGCGCACAAAGAGAAAGTAGCTTGCCCCAAGTTTGCAGAGTATGGCTGATCTTGACAAAGTTTTGGGTGTGCCAATAGGCCCACACTTCAAGTGCAGGTGCGCTAAAACTGTAGACTATAGGTTCCACTGCACAAACACTAAAACTTCTAAGTCTGAGGAGCACCCAGGTGCGCTTTTCTTAGGCATTTAAGAATTATATTGGGTGCGCCATTGCCATACTCTGCATCCTGGGCTTGCCTCACTAGGATAGAACACTTGTCTCCTCTTCCTTTCAAAAGGCAAAATCATTTGCTAAGACAGCATTTGCAAGTAGTTTCACAAAAACCTGATGATTCCCACAGATTTTGGGCAAAACAGAAACTAAATGCAGACAGGCTGCTACCCCCATTGTTCCTTACCACTGTGATTGCTGCATCGGCTTGCATACAACACCAAAAACATAAATGCTGCTCCTGCAACAGCAACAAACATCACATAGCCAGGTCTCGTCAATCTTCTGCAGAAATTTGTCAAAGTCAGATTATTTTTCCCAGCCAACATTTCGAATTTTGGTTGGATCAAGTTAAATCTTGGCGACCACTTCTTAGATCTATTCCATCGTTAAAACCATTTTCAAGAATTGGTTTAAATCTTGCATATAAATTTGACACCAATTGCAATAAACCTTGCCCTTTTCTCTTTCTCAACCAACTTAAGAAGTGCCAAGTGAAAGATTAGGGAAGGCTAAAATACTCTCAAGGGCATGTTCAGGATCTTGAGCCATCAAGCTTTCATTCCACTTTGCGAAATCACAAAACAAGTCTCTCTACGCCGAAGATTCTAGACGTTTTCCACCAGCAGATTTATCAACTTAGACACCAAAGAATAGACAAGCTATCTTTTTTGATAGATATGACAGTTCGTGTGTGCATCGCTTGGATGAGACCTGTTGAAATATTCAAAGTTAACGCGAAAAACGAACGTGTAAACTCAGTCAAACTGTTTTTGTTGTTGTTGTTGCTGCTGATAATAATGTTGCGGTTGCTGTGAGTTTTTAATGGTTTATTGGGTCAATTCTTTCATTTACACACTTTTTTTATAAGAAAAAAATTTCATAAGAATAATGAGGCTCAAAATTGGTGAAATTTAAGAATATTTTAAGAATATTTTCAGGCTCAAGATTTTGTGAAACAATTATTTTTAGCAGGTGTTTCTTTACTTCTGAATTTTTTATGACATTTAATTTCTCGTACTTCTTTACTTCTTCTTCTTTGATATTCTGTAAGTCTAATTTTAAGATTTTATTTTGATTACTTGTTCTTTTAGCCAGCATATTTGTGATAGGTGTGCGTTTTTGGCATTGATGATAATGATTACAATTTATTACCATTTCCGTATTTTCGAATAATTTAAGAATATTCCGAGGCTCAAAAACTCTGCTCTGTTTTTGTGCTGAAGTTATTATAAATTTGATGTGAAAGTAGCAGCAAGGCGGTCAGTCAGTGTTCCAAGAATCTCCAGTTTTTTCGAGATGTGTAAAACCGTAAAAATTAAGCTTAATTCTTTATTGGGTGTATCTATCTGGTGTATTACGGTTAGGTTCAAGGGAGCCACTTGAAGTGGGGGCTGGGGGAAATTAAACCATTCTGATAATGGAATACCGTCATTTCAGGGCAAAATTAGCCAAGGCAAAACAATTCATCCAGTTAAATATGTACCCCCTAGCAAAGCAAAGGTTTCATCACCATCCCAGTATTCAAGCATTCCAGGCTCCGCAACTGGCTGCCAAAGACGCAAGCTTCCAATCTGTTATACAGGCCAAAAAAAACTACAGCGCGAGTATGGGCAAGTTGCTCTTTTGCTTCCATGCAAAACAATTGCAGAAAATGAAGGAACAAAAAAGAGAAATTTAATCACAAGTGCTTTTTCTAAATCAAATGTAGATAACTATAAATCAGATGTGCATTAAAAACGTTTAATAGAAGAAAAAATATCTGCGTATATGAATATAGTTTAAAAGTAACCCAGCAGATTTAAATCAGGGTAAGGAGGGTTTTGGAACCAAATTGAGACCGTCTGCTGTTAGTTTCAAGAATGTAGATTCAAAATAATGATCGAGAGAAATGATGTGATCGACGGCTCTTAGTAAGGGGTCGGTCATGATTTATACTGGTCAAGATTGTGAATAATAATAATAAATTATTATTATTATTATTATTCTGATTTTTATTTAGTAAGGCCCGCTAGCCCCGTCAGACCATGGGAACGGCTTTTCAGAGGGCCGTGGCAAAAACATTGATAAGGAAGAAAATAGAGAATACGAAATCATTCATAGTTAGTTTTTGATTTTTCTCTCAAAGGTGGCAAGGGAAGGTTCCTGTTCGGCATCAGGTTCAAGCTGGTTCCAAAGCTTGGGCCCACGAAAAGAAATGGCGTATGGTTTGTTTTCCATAGGGGTAGCTAAAGATCAGTGTCGGTGAGGAGGCCAGTTCCAAATTTCTTGTTATCAGAAAGTATCAAATTGGAAACCTTTCGTAAGGCAATATCGCAAGCTATAGCCTCAATTAACTATCTAATGTTTGGGGGAGCAAAAAATATTACGTTTTAAAAATCCCCTCCGTCCAGCCCCCCAAGACATCAATCTGTCAGTGTCATCGTGTTCTATACTTTACTCTAGCTGCCATGTCACTACGGTTTGGTGAAAAGGGTTACTTGAAAGTATAGGCATCATTCTCTAACCTTGAATCTATCCATAAAAACATAATTTTTTAAGTCAAATTATATGTGCATAGTTGATTATAACGGGAATAATTTTTTTTTTTTTTTATCTGAAATATACCTTTAAGCAAAATCTCTGCTAAAATGTGCAAAATATATTAAGCTCCATGTCCCCTTCTTGTGTTTCTGCTTAAAAACCGAACCTTATTCGGCTTAATCAGAAAGGATTGGGAAAAACATGCGACACACTAAACAACATTTATCTTTAAAGATTTAAAAGTTCTGCATTTTGATCGAGGCTTAAAAACTTGACATACATATGTTTTGCTGTTGTACCTGGCAATATTTAGTATATGCATGGTCCTGGAGCCTTCAATATGACCTGCTGGCAACTTTTTTGTGGTGGTAAAAGAGTCCCAAACGATTTTTGTTTGTCCATTGCTGATTTCTTTGACAAGTTTTAATCTCCCTGCCAGGTCAAATGAATAGAAGGTCACAAAAGGCTGGAATAGGAAAGATAACCGCCAATCTTCGTCTCTAAAACTGCATGAAATATTTATTGATGCACCAACAGGCACAGCTATTTCTTCCTCGGTAATATGTTGCATCCTGCTTTCCAAATTAAATTTCATCTTTGGACCTGAAAAAATGTGACGTTGTTTTAAGATAACTATGCAGCTATAAGTAACCATCATTATACCACCGCGCGGCGCTATATGTCGTCATATTGAGGTCGAAAAATGTTAAATATTGTGACAAGCTTTCTGTAGCAATGCAGCGATATACTGATATCCTGGTACTAACAGTTCCATTCTTTGCGGTCAACAGGATTCGCGCATGAAGAGGTAACTAAGCTATGATGCACAGAGTTAGCGAGTCACAATAAGCTTGCTCCTTCTTCGCGCATAAAAAGGTCGGAATTACCCGAGTAGTCAAACTTTCTTAGCAATCTTAGCATCTCAGTGCAAAATGCTTCATTAACACAACCTGTCAGGTTTCGTAACACGTAAAGCAGGGAAGTAAATAGCAGGCTGCCTACTGGATTATTGAGGAACGCTTGCGACGAATGATAACATATGGTACGGGGCCACGCAAAGCGGCAGTAACACAAAGCAAATACAAGAAAATTATTCCATAATCTTGTATAATCTATTACTAAAAATTCGCCCAGACATATGGGGATTCTTGTCATATTCTTGTCATGCACTTCTTTTCCAGAGTAAATTCTTGTCGGACATTTGAGGGATCGACCCCCTCCAAATATAACCCTGAATTTCCATCACTGTCTTTACTTCAGCAGGTGGGATGTGGCGCCAGAGGGGGTAGAGGGGGCAGAGGGACAGTAGTTGTCCCGTCTTAACTGTCGGAGAATTGTGCTCTATTACTCAGAAAGATGCCCTCTGTTCTGTTATATGGCTTCCCCTGTAGGGGAACCTAGCCCCCCGTCGGGAAAATCCTGGCGCTAGGGGAAATCTCGTATTAATATCTTCTCCAATTTCGCAATGAATGAGCGACTTCTCCAGTTGCAAGAGGGATTTGAGTTAATCTTGTGATTCTCTGTTCATTTGCATGTAAATTTTCATGCATTCAGAGAAATGCCTCGGATCTCTGTTATATGATATGTTTCAAAGATGAAACGAGCAGGTGAGAAGCTTCGATTCTGCCCTTCCTCTTGACAAAACACAGGTGAAACTCATTAATTGATAAGGAGAGGTCATGTAAAGCCCTTTTTAACAGCCCAAACATGCTGGCGAAGTATTCAAAGATCTTCTCAAATTGTTCATCAACCATTCAAGTCCCCAGATATTCTATCTTGAAGGAATTCCATAGTACTTTAAATCACCTAGGAGTTAACAGTAAGATATTCGACCCTATGTCACCTAATATATATATATGTATAAATCGTTGAAGGTTGTCTAAACTTTATACAAAGAGGCAACAATATCCTTGCCAACTATCAAATTTGTTTCCTATTTCAAATTATAGCATCCTCACATGAAAAAGGGGTCGTGGAGACTGATTCTACACCCCTCTACGGTATCCCCACCAGGAGTGTCACTTAGTTCGGGGCAGGGGTGGCGCCAGAGGGGGTGGGGGGGCCTTAGCCCATCAGACTCCTATCGGGGATAAATTTTACGCCTGTCAGGGAATTTCTAACGGAAAAATGTGTTATTATGCTCAGAAGGATACCCTCTATCATGTTTTACAGCCCCCTGTCGGGGAACCTTGCCCCTGTTGGGCAAATCCTTGCACTACCCCTGGTTTGGGGGTGCCCACCCTCTCAACTATGAAACTTCTACTTCTAGCAGGGAAAAAATAGGCACCGCAGGAGAGGTTTAAGGGTGACCTATGCCGGCCAAACGTGCCATAATCCTCCTAACATGGATGTTGGATGTGACGCCCCTGATTCTCACAAAGAACTCAATAAGCATGAACTAATTACAAACCTAGTTCAGGTTTAGAACTTGTATACTTCAAGTGTACCATTTTCATGTGCCTAACTCCAGATGCATCAGTAGCAGAACAAACGTACGTGCCATTATAGCAATCTCCACTGATCTTCTGGTTGAATACCACTCTTACCTCGTTCTTTCCCTTGATAAGCGAGGCTCCCGAAGGGAGTTTTGGTGCAGTTGGCGAATCAAATGTGCTTTTGATTTTGAAAATCGTCAAGTCGGTTGGCCTGTTCGCTTTGCATATGATTGGTTTTATGGCATTATTGGATTGCGAACTCTCTTCATAAAATGTTTGGAAAGTTGGGCCAAATTCTATTTCCGTATGACCTAGAGAGTAAACTGATGCTTCAATTCGATACACGAGAAAGGTGCCAAAATAAAGATCTTTATGTTTCCATTATAAATAGTATTCCAATTAAGCTCTTCTTTCTATAACCATCTGAACTTAGTTCAAAAAAGCCCCTTTCTTATTTACTCCCTTCCGTAAAATCGCAGTGTATTACCTATCTTCGTATTTGCAGGAGCCAAGGGGTGACACAATGCAGTCTTATCATCCAACCAGGGATGTTCCTTTGAAATTTATTCAAAGATTTGTTTCAAACAAATCGATTTTTCTCCAACAACGTGGTTTGGACGTTTTTTTTTGGGGGGGGGGGGAGGGGTTTTATCTCAAGACTGTTTTATCTAGACAATCCTTTCAATTTCATTTTTTCTAATGATATAATATAACTACTTCTACGTATACTTTTATCTTACATTGTCAACTTATGCTATTTTAATTTCTTAATTTCCTAGTTACTTTTAGTTGGCCCTACTGTAAATAAGACCCACTTTAAATATATCATATTATTATTATTATTATTATTATTATTATTATTATCATTATTATTATTATTATTATTTTCATTTTTATTATTATGATTTCTCCATTAGCAGACAACATGAAACCCAAAGACTCGCAACAGTTGATTTCAGGGTAGTTCGTCTTCTTTATAATTTGTTTTATCGAAAGGAAGCAAATGTATTCACATTTAATTCTGAAATATGCAATACAGACATGTTTATTCGTCATGGGAACAACGCCTTTAATCGTAAAAGGATTCATTTGTGCAAGTTATGGTCAGTGGCGGTTTTAGGGGGGACAGGAGGCCATAACCCCTGGCCCCGCACTTTTGGTAGGCAAGAAAGGGCCCCCACACCTTAAAAACCTGTAACAAAATACTGATCAAGTCGCTTTCATTAAGAAAATACAAGGCAAGATCTTGAGGCATAGCGATAAAGAACTTGAAGAATAATCTTTGTTTACAAAAAATGCTCAAACAATCTTTAGGATGCTGTTTTTCTTTGATGTGCAGAAATTCAAAATCGAAAATGGTCGCGAGTTGGAATAATCACACTCTTTGCAGGTAATTTTGCTGTCAGAAACTTTCCTTGCAGTGAAATTTGATACGAACGCGGGGTCAGTCTCAAACACCAAACACTGCAAAATTCCGGCCTATAACATTCACGTATATCGTTTACATATACCACTCCTGGGCGATTTTCTTTTTTGGGGGGATAGGTTGGGTCTAAAGGAAAACGTCCATATAACGTTGTTGGGGAAAAATTGATACGTTTACGGCCCCTAAGTTTTCATTCAATCAATATATATATATATCATTATTTAACCAAACTTTACAAGTTGCTAGCATTGGTTATTCTTAATAAATTGCCAGCGGGATGAGCAATAAATTATTAATCTTTAATTGTGTTCACCCCTTTTTGGAGCCTCATAAAACTCATTATGCCTTAAAGAGGGGGTGGGGTGGGGTTAAATCAACGATTAAGTAGATGTCATCCAAAATTTTCTTGCGATAAATATATGAAATATAGAAGATATGATCTCCAAAAGAATCTAATCTGGCATCAAAAGCCGTCATTTTTTCTCTTTTCCGCCTATCGGATTTCTCTAAAATAATCAACGTGCCAGTTCATCATAATCATGTAGTCATATAGCTTTTTTACAGTTGATATGTGAACAGTGAACAAACTAGACCAATCATTTCTAATTTGAGAATCATGAAAATTTAATTAGCACAATACAATAGTACAATGTAACATGCTATACGGCCTTAACAAAACAAGAATCAAATCAAACAAACATATATCTATTTGCATCCAAACTGTGCATTTGTACCAAACAATTTTTGCTTGATTGGTAAGTTATTATAAATACAAGATTTATGGAGACAACATTGATATCTATTTGCAAAGAAAAATGCTTACTTGGCTGTGAATGTGGAAATGAAAATATATTCTTCTCGTATTTTATCAAAGCTACAAAGAAATTGATAAATTTATAATTTGAGGTCAGCATAAGACAGTCGATAGTTTTTCTTACGCGTCGTAAATTGTGAACTGCAACTCCCTTTAACATGGAGATTAGAACTTAAAATTCCTGTCAATTTTGACCAGGACGTGATAAAAATTTAGTTTTATTTGTTTGCAATATTATTGTGCTAGAACCATATCGCAGATATTTTGATTTGGCAGGAAATGTTTCAACTGCTCAGCAGGTCCCGAACGGGATTTGTTTTGAAATTAATTCTGGTTTTTGTTAAACCAAAATTTCACCTTGGTAAGATTACATTGATCCCTTTCACAATGCGTGAAATATAATTGACAAAATATATAATTGTTTCATCATTTTCTGGTCAGTATATATGTTGTCGTTGTACTAGCAACGACTGAATTAATCAACAAAACAAGGGCAGGGATCATTAGCAAAATCCAAATTTTTTAGTCGTTGATATACCAGTATGACTTTGTGAAACTGTGTGATAAGTCTAAAAAAAGTTGCGACACAAGCAAGTGAATTAAACTCGAATGTATGAATGAATGAATGAATGAATGAATGAATGAATAAATGAATAAATGAATGAATGAATGAATGAATGAAGAGTCTGGCAGAGCAAGAAATACTGTTTGCTATCGGTTATAGGAATTACAACGAACGACTTACTGACAAAAAGAAAGCTGATAAAATAAAATTAACTTGACTCACCAAAGATGCCAATGATAATTGCTACCAGAATGGATACAATAAATACGAAAGCCTTCATTTTTACTGCGAGTGACAGATTCGATAGGTCCTCTCCAGAGCTGCCGCTGAACGCACTCTGCCATCAAAGACCCTTGACAAACCTTTATATATGTTGACACATGACCTCGGGATTCGATTCCTGTTTCGTTTCAATTTCGATTGAAAATTGCAATGACTATTCAGCATTGTTTGACCATATAAAGAAAACAGGTTGCAAAGGAGACAGCATTTAGTGCATGGCGTCTCCGGGTGTGTTAAATTCCCGGAAATGAATACGTGTGCCTGAGAGGGGGTCAGTATAGTTGGAAGGTGATGCATCTTCCCAAAGAACCTAACAACAGGTAGGAGGTTGGAAAAAAAAGAAGGGGGTGGCATTTCCCGCATTATTATAATAAGGGTGAAAGATGTGGAATGTGCTCACAAGATGGGCGTGGCATATTCTATATGGTGTGGCTCAAGAACCACCAATTGCTTAGTTGACAGATTGCAATTTTGCCCTGGCAAACCTAAGTAGTATTAAATGAGAGCAGGATTACAGAACAGTAAAATTTACCGGCAGCGACAGTTGACAACCTACGAATTGCCGATAGAGCCTTTTCAAAAGGGGTGTTACAACCCTCCTCCCCCCCGCATGTCGCAGGAAACCACACGTATCACGTCATACAGTTAACCTCGTTATCAATATTATAATTAGCATTATACATATTTGCCAATCATCTCTTGATTTGGAGATCACCTTGTATAGATGAAACTCTGTCTCTTTATTTCTCAAAACCTCTCGCATTCACGAGTCGAAGACTGACTTCGACCATTACAAAAGCACGCTCCCCCCAATAATGATGGCCCTGGCTCTAACAAGCAGTTAGGGCTAAGACGTGCAAAATCACATCAATATAAGCAATAAGTTTAATGAGAAACATTGAAACCAACGACAATATAAATCTTGATAAACGAGGCAAGGATGTTGAAAGCATTTGGGGAGGGGGGGGGGGGGCACGACGTTTCAAAGGACACTTTCCATTGTCACCGCTATTGGTGCCAGATTGGTGATAGAAAGGACGCTGCAGCTGCAGCATAAATTGACGTTTTGGGGTGAGCGGCAGTTGGATATGGCTGTGGAGGGACCAGAGGCTGAGCCCAGGAACATTTTTGCAACGGCGTCTTTTTCTATTACGGAAATTCATCTTTACGAAAAAAGATCTAACCTAAAAAGGGCACTTCTCTACTCTGAAAGGGCTCTTGCCACAAACTAAGTACCCCCGCCGGTTCCTACGTCGCTGTTACGGAGTAGAAAGTTTAATTTGCAAGGTCTTTGGTACCCAGGGCAGATCTTTGTCGAACTGTTCGACTGCTAAAGGATTTCAAATATTTCCCAAAAGGACAAAGGATTTCCACGAAGAATCCCGTGGATAATCTAGCACAATTAGGACATATATTCCTGGGATTTCACTTGAAGAGGACACAGGGGGGCTCAGCTTACTTTATGGTGTATTCAACATTTTAATTTTCTTCTTTTTGGGTATGAGAAAAATCACCATCTTTGTTTTTTAGTGGTAATAAATTTTTGATTCAAATTCTTGATATAAAAAAATTTTGCAACAACTTATTATCAGTTTTTATTGAAAATTTCATAAAAACGCAACAGCTTGAGAGCAACCTGGAATTTTCATTTTCACCGCAAACAGAGACATAATTTCTATTTGAAAATCGAGCCAGTCATATTTCCCCCCTTTTTGAGAAATTAGTTCATTAATCCATTCAAAATTCAATGGATTTGTTGCCAGTAAAAGCATATATTGCCCTTTTAACCTGCCACAATATAAAAAAGTTAAGGTGATAGTCCCAGAGCGAAATTGAGATCTATACAGGACAGAGCTCATAAAATCGTGAACAATGGTAATGGCATATCCCAGTAATGGGACAGCCTTACGATCAAATACCTAACAGCAAACTTCAATTGATGGCTTTAGTTTGATAAATTGGATAGGCAATAAATCAGCACAGACCATCTTTACAAAGCTTGAGAATTGCAACAAAAAATTGAAATGGGTCCCTCATTCTATTACCAAAAATTAGAAGTGCATCTGGAACAAAACTTTTAAACTTAAAAGAGTGTCTGTGCATAATTGCTTGACAAGTCACATTAGAAATGAAAATTATTTTATCAACTTTAGAAGGTAAATAAACACTTTTAGTTTAAAGTTTCCTGAAATAATCTTTTACTGTTTTTAAAATTTACACTTTCAGCTCTGATTTGCCACTTTGCATACTTAAATTTTCACAGGATCCTTTATGATAGCAGTACATCTGAACTTTATGTTGGGTCCTCAATTAGCCTGTAAGCTAAATATTTTTTGACACATTAATAAAGTTTTTGACTGGTTGATTGATTGATGACTGAAAAAGTCAATCATCCTGTATGAAAATTATATTATCATCAAAATTAATTATTATCTCTGAGTTTTATTTTCTTCAATCTTTCCTCATCATTAGGCCTGGATCCAATCCAATTATTGTCATTTTCATAGTTCATTGACATTTGAAAACAATCACCTGCAAGAACTGTTTGAGTCACTGAGAGGTTATCCAATAATGGATTATCTAGCACTATTCAAGGCTAAGTTAGATCATTCCTCAATCCTGTCAATGGATTATGGATTATAAACAAAATTTGGTTAAACACCATGGAGAGTGACATCAGAACAAACAGCCATTGAGAATAATGCAGGTCAGGCTTGAGACAAGTCAAAAGTTGAGCAGAGACATGAAGGCAGGAAGCAAAGTTTGCTCAAATAACAATGTTAATCATTCTTTTTTGTATAAAAGAATTAACAGTATTGGTAATTGTCTACATAGAACTTTAGCCAATGTTCACTCTAGAATTCAAATAAACTTGCACTGCAACTGAAATTTCCATGAATGTTCAAGAAATCATTCAATCTGCATTGGAAGGCCTTTCTCTAGTCAGCATCAGAAGCACTGGCAGACCCAGTAGTCCACAGCTTATGAAAGCTAGAGTGCCAAGCATCTCAATAGGTGTCTAAAAATAGAAGTATGGTACAAACAATGAGGCCCTTGTGGTGTAATGGATAAGGTTTACCGCTATCAGTCTGAAAATAACTTGTTAGAAACCTTGCCATGACCATTTATGAAGATAGCAAATTTGGAGAGATTTTAACACAAGTTTGTGCCTCCAGGACTGTCGAGAACGGGGGTAGGTGGGGCCAGAGGTCTGGGGCCCGCAAAAGTTCTCTTCAATGAAAAAATTGATTTCTTAGTGGGGCCCAGTGCAATGAAATACCCCAGGGCTGCACTGGCTCTTGACAGCCCTGTGTGCCTCTCTCTACCCTGGGGTAAGCTGTCACTAGACTGAGGATTCAAGAACAAGAACTTCTCACAGTAGAGGTATGTCTTCATTCTTGCCTTTATGACCATAGATCAAATGGATACAAAGAGAGAGACGTTAATTTTAAAGCATGAAGAGCAGTTGCTGGAAAACGTGACACCCTGAAGTGTCTGAAAAAGTACACCCTATCATTCTGCTGCTCTTTCACAAGTTAACAATACTCTCGTTGTTGCTCTCTGTTTGCAAGGACCCTCTTACCCATAATTTTTGTTTCAGCCAAACATAATTTTGTTTTTCTCGACATATTTTTTCCTCTTCTCCTTCTCAAGAGAAGTAAAAGCAGCAGCCATTCTTGCATATCATCGTCCATATTTTAGCGGTCTGAGATAAGCAATTTTTAAAACCAAATAAAGGCGATTTAACCCAGGCAAGTTTGATATTTTAAACCCGATAAAACAAAAAAAGCCCAATTTAAACCCAATGTAAGAATTAAACGGAATAAATGCGATTTAAACCCAGGTCGAAACCAAGCTTTAGATAATGCTATATTGTAGAGACTATAGACTGTTAACATATGTACATCATTATTCAGAAATGACATGTGCATAAATAAAAAATGTTGCTACCTGAATGAAAGTAGGAGTCGTGTCATAAAATGTGCAACACAAACTTCTTAGTTGCACAATTGAGAGGTCTGATTCAGGGGTGGTGCCAGGATTTGATCAAAAGAGGGGCTAGGCTCCCTGACAAGGGCTTTAAAATGGAACAGAGAGTTGTGTCCTTAACATCGCCTTGCAAATTGTGATGTGCTAGTCTGACATAGGATTTACAGGCCCATCGAAACGAAATTGAGATTAGGGGGGCTGCGAGTGAAGCGAGGAGAATTTTTCAGGACGACGTCCTTTAGATAGTTGGAAGACGCCCCTGCTGCACAAATTATACTCGTCGAAGGAAGTAAAAATGAACAAAAATTGGGGCCTGATTTAGGAAAATAAACGCTGTAGAATGGTTTATTTTCTTGGGTTATCCAAAAGGTTTGAGGTAGGGTAAAGCTGGCATGCAAGCCATCCAAGGTGGTAGGCCTAAATTGTCAACGGAAGAGAAGTGTTTCTACTTACATGGCCGTTTTTACCTCCTTCTAACTGTTTAGCACCGTTTGACATGTTTCTTACGGCTAATTGGCTTTCAAGTGAAGTTAATCTTCGGAAAGCATGCCTTAAAACGCCAGACATCTTGTTCAACGTGAAAGTTCAAAAGTTCGCAGAATCAAGAAGACTATCGTTATGAAATGACTCGAAAGAGGATTGCAAACTGCGCGCGCATTATGACCTCATCCTGGCAGTTCTTAGAACCTCGATTTCACAAATGTAGCACCACACCAATGATATAGAAGCGCCGAAGGCGCTAGATGTCTAACTCGCGCGTTTTGAGTGAGGCAAATTTTGTTTTGGCGGCCATTTTTATTGGTGGCAAAAAGAGTTATCGCCAGTGCTGAGCCCTTATAAATTGGCAGAAAATAAGAAACAATTTTGCACAGTTTTACTTGGATTTTGAAAGTGCAATTGGTGAGTAATCATAAACTACGTCTTGTTACTTCAATTTCGTTTAAATTTTGGTGATTCTTGCATTTTTCGCACCGTTTAAAGCAATGGTAAGGGAGGTAGTTGCTGTGGGGCGCTGTGCGAAATTCAAAAACGATCACTAGCGAATTTTTTATAACATAGTTATGAGCTTATTGACAACTATTTCAATTTTCATTATTTTAGTTTTTACTTGGGAATCTGAAAATAATTTTTTTCTCATTATTTTCCCAAACCAAAGTATATTTTTTCGCGATTTAATGACAGCGAAGTCAGCAGGCCTAAACCTGAAAACGGACCTGTGCTACAATTTAGAAGTGCCCCCTTTGCCGCGTATTTAATAAGTATTATATGAGTCTGATGTAGGAAACTTTGTGAATTGAAATGAAATCTTTTTTTACAGAAAATGGTTAAATCTTGCTCTGCGTATGGATGCACAAATCGTTTTTCTAAAAACGGCATTTCATTTCACAAATTTCCCCTGTCGGATAAGACCCTTCTCCTGAAGTGGATAGTTGCAACAAAACGAGAAAACTTTCATCCAACTGCAAACAGTTATTTATGTGGTGAGCATTTCATCTCTTCGGATTTCAATTTCTCCAAAGATAGTATTAAGCCTCACTTGCTGCCAAATGCTGTTCCATCGGTTTTCACTTTTCCTGAAAGAATTCAAAAAAAGTCCTCGAAAAGAAGGGTCCTGAAAAGGCACTTATCAGAAGAACCTGATGGCTCTCCTGCTCAAAAGATGTTGAAAGCATCACCTATCCCTTGTTCCAATAACAATCAAGAATCTCCAAGAAAGGTCAAGCTCAGGCGAAAAGTAAAAACGCTCAAGCAGAAGCTGAGAAGGAAAGAGAAGAAAATTGATTGCCTTACAGATCTAATTAAGAAACTGAAAGATGAAAAATATATAACAAATGTTGCTGCTGAGATTCTTGATCGCAATTTTTCAGGTATTTCTTGTGAAATTTTGAAGTCAGAATTGGTGAATAAAGATCGCTCTGCTCAAGGCCACAGATTTTCTGATGAAATTAAAAAGTTTGCTTTAACTCTCCATTTCTATTCTCCCCGTGCATACAATTTTGTGCGTTCTATTTTCTCCCTTCCATGTCCAAGCTCATTAGCCAATTGGACCTCAAGTGTCAACTGTGAACCTGGGTTTTTTCTAGATGTATTTTCTTATCTCCAAGAGAAAGCCAAGGAAGACCATTCATATAGAGATTGTGCCCTTATTTTTGATGGCATGTATATAAAGGCCGGTGTTGTGTACAACCAAAGTGATGGTAACTATGAAGGCTTTGTAAACTATGGTAAAGATATATCTGCTTCTGATCCAGATGTCATTGCAACTGAAGCTCTTGTCTACATGTTGGTTGGCTTACAGGGTCATTGGAAAGTCCCCATTGGTTATGTTTTGATCAACTCAATCAATGCAACCAATTTAAATTGTCTTACAACCAAAGCCTTGGAGTTAGCTTCTTCTCATGGTCTTAATGTATACAGCATATCGTGTGATGGCTATCCAAGCAATATTGATTCTATGAGGTATTTTGGTTGTGAGTTTGGAACAAATGTAAATGATATTAAGAGCTCTTTCTCGCATGAAGCATATGATCATCCATTGTTTTTCATTCCTGATGCCTGTCATATGTTAAAACTAGCCAGAAATTCTCTAGCAGAAATGAAACTTTTTGTTGATGATACAAAATGTGCAGTAAAATGGGATCATATCAAGCTATTACATGCATTTCAGGAAGAAGAAGGCTTAAAAATTGGCAATAAGCTAGCAAAAGGTCACATTGAGTTTCAGAGACAGAA
Organism: Catostylus mosaicus; assembly: GCA_964019065.1. Lineage (NCBI taxonomy): Eukaryota > Metazoa > Cnidaria > Scyphozoa > Rhizostomeae > Catostylidae > Catostylus > Catostylus mosaicus. Next base: position 12,100,827 of record OZ025188.1, on the reverse strand, counting down.
AATGAATGTCAAAGTTGCAGCCCAAACCCTTAGTAGTTCAGTAGCTGATGCCATGGAGTACCTTATGAAATCTGGTCATCCAAATTTTGCTGATGCCAAGGGAACAATTAGATTCATACGCATTATTGATCAACTTTTTGATCTTTTGAATTCAAGGAACCCGTTTGGCAAGGGATTTAAGAAACCCCTATTTCTCCATGATGATGCAAGATGGAAGTCCACCATTGATAGGTCAATCAACTACTTAATGTCTTTGACAGATAAATCAGGTACCCCACTAATAAGACACAGGAGAAAAACATTTGTTCTTGGTTTCATTGCTGCTTCAAAAAGTGTTGGAGAATTAGCTTCTCTGCTGCTCACAAGACCAGGCAACCCTTTCAAATACATTCTTACATATAAATTCTCTCAAGACCATTTAGAACTGTTATTTGCATGTATTCGTGGAAAGAATGGTTTTAACAACAATCCAAATGTACAGCAACTTAAATCAAGTTTGAAGAAAATTCTTCTGAGAAATTCAATCATAGGTTCCAAACATGGAAACTGCCTCACATTTCAAGAACAATCTGCTGGATCAATTTTTTCCTTAAAATGGACCAAAAGACGAGCCCCACTAGTGGAACAGGAGGAACTCTCTGACGAAGATGCTAAATATATAGAACATCTTGCAGCAGGCCTTGAGACATATGAATTGACCACACACAAACAGGCAATTTTAGGATATATTGCTGGGTATATAGTCAGGAAAATTACCAAACAAATTCAGTGCCCTACCTGCAATGCTGCTCTTTACTTCAATCCAGAAATAATGCCAGCTGTTAAAGATCATTACTACACTGCATTCAACAGTCCTGTTCATTTTAATTTGATAAATTCAAAGAATCGTGGTGGTCTTCTATTTCCTTCTCTTCACGTTATCAAAATAGTAAACATGTGTGAAAAAGTTTTTCGAGTTGCAGTGATGGGGGTCAATTCAGGTAAGCAAGAGATATCCTCGAAGAAGAACTTGAGGTTTTTGATGGTTCATCTCATAAATCAGGAACTTGCAGAAGAATGCTTCTTTCCAGAGCTTCATGATCACATTTACGATCATGAAATATTAACAGAAGATATGCATTCTTCTCAACTTCTTAAGAAAATAATTGACAGATATGTGGGCCTCCGTCTTAAGACATATGGGAAGCATTACACAAAAGATATCTTACACAAAGATAAAATTGGTGTCCGTCAGCAATCAACAAAGATGGTTCTTTTCAAAGGAATTTAATAATATTCTTCTTTTATGTTACAACACAAATTATGAAGAAGTGCACAATAACATTTCCTTTCCTGACCTTCTTATTATCAAGCATCAGCAGCATCATATTATACATCTTATATTATGGAGACATATATAAACTTATTTGTTCCTGAAACTCTTATTATCAAGCATTAGCAGCATCATATTATACATCTTATATTATGGAGACATATATAAACTTATTTGTTCCTGAAACTCTTATTATCAAGCATCAGCAGCATCATATTATACATCTTATATTATGGAGACATATATAAACTTATTTGTTCCTGAAACTCTTATTATCAAGCACCAACAGCCAAATCCTGCAACAATGAATCGGTGGCACCCGATGACACCCCTGCCCCTGAGCAGCTAATACAGAATGTTCTTGTTGTTATTTGCACAAGAACGTCTGGGGGACAGGAAGCCAGGTGGATAACAAGTCACAAATTTCAGCTGGACCCTTCCCCCTTTGACGGCTCAAGTCTGTTAACTGGAACGAAAACTATTCATTGACGACCCCTTAATTTGATAAATACAATAAATTCATAAATTACAATAATCTATGCCCTGGAAACATAGCGCGAAGCAGGTTCACTATCAGGCCTTCGAGAAGGCCTATATACGCAGCTGTTTTGAAATGTCGAAAAATCTGTGTTCTTTAAAAAAACCAAGTAAATGGAATTTTTTGGAGCTTTCAAAGAAACTCTTTAAGCAATAAGAATTCAAATAACTGTCAAAAACTCTACTGTTTTATTATAAAAAATTCACTAATCCTGATTCTCGATGTTCGCGGAAGCGCCCCACAGCAACTGCCACCCGTGCAATTACTTGAAACTCCGAGATAAGTGCAGCGATCGCCGAAATTCAAACGAAAATGTAGAAACAAGAGAGACGTTAAGATTATTCACCACTTTAAACGGTTAAAATCCAAGTGGAACTTTTCGAAATCGGCCCTTACTTTTTTGCCAATTTATAAGGGCTCAGTACTGGCCATTATCCTTTTTGCCACCATTATAAATGGCCGCCAAATCAAAATTTGCCTCACTTGACATAATGCGCAAACCCCTGCGTTGGACATCTAGCGCCTTCGGCGCTTCTATATCATTGCACCACACCAATGAGGGAGACTTAAATGTTAAATTCCCCATTTGAAAGCATAGCCCCTCTTATCTATTAAACCAACCTTGAGAATTCAAGAACGTCCCCTCTCCCAAGGGCTTAATAGAGCTTGTATGGTAAGCTACGACCTTGTATTGAAAAACTCCTTGTTTTCGCAAATTCACCTTCTTACTTTCGAAAAAAAAAATAGAAAGAAAGGTCTGCCTTCTCATGGAAAACAAACCAAACAACTATACTGCTCGAAACTCCTTCCTAGAAAGTATCTGCAAAGAATTATAACAAATTTAGTGAATGGAATGATACCAACTCCAAACCTTCCAGTGAGAAAATTCTTAAGAAAAAAGGAGTGGTAAAATTTACACGTAAGAAAGCAGCACACAATTCTTGCACAAGCAGCAGAAATCAGAAAAAACATAGATTATACTACCCAAAAATTCGGTTTTGTTGCCTTGATCAACAAAGGAACTCCCCTTATTGTATTTTATTCAAGACAAAAGTCAATGAGAGGCTAGGAGGGGGAGCGGAGCGCCCCTACAAGGACCACAAATTGCAATTTTGTCGGAAATTATCCATGAAATAAACAATAGGCCATTTTTCTGTAACAATGAATCTATTATTTCACAGTTAATTTTCGGAAAGTTTGTCGGTAATTGTCGAAAATTTGGTCTTTCTTGCCCCCCCCCCCCTAATCGGAGATGCCTGAATTCGGCCCTTATTTTATTCTATATAACTATACTACCATTTTTTCTTTTTTAGGCCGTATTTTATTGTACCGCGGTACTCGATCACATAACTTCCACGAGCGATTGATGCCGAAAATTGTGGAAAGATGTTGTTGTTGTTGCTATGCTAGATAATTTAGGAACATAAAAGAAGCAACAAAAGTATGTTAACCTTTGCAAATAGTTTTTCTTGTAAATGTGATACTTGACATTAGTCATTTTGCTGGTTTTTAACACAGGAAGCATGTGATTTCAAGGTTATAACTGATCATTAGTCATATATAGAAATTGCAGGATTCTTGACGTCATTACACGATGACTATGAAGGCTATTCTGTGATGACTTTCCTGTGAACACTTGCTTTAACAATGTACATGTATTGATGGTAATCTATCGAAAATAAATACTGGTTTCTTGACGTCACCAAATGTATAGGCTCATAATCCTGGTGGTTTGATGGGAATAGAAAAATGTAAACAGGATTGCCAAGCCTAAGAGCATTGATACTACATTTTCTTCCAAATGCAAAACGATCCTCTGTCATTTCTAAGTGATTTTTGGATCAAGCCTATCATATGCATGCCATCTTATAATTTATTTTCAATGTAAGGGTTTGAAAAATGAGCATGTTATTAACAAGTACTTAGTACTAGAGTCACTTACGTTTAACAGTCAATGGAGGGGATGTAAAGGATTATAAAGCTGCTTTCCACTGCTTGATTTCACTCAAATCTATTAAATGAAACCGTGAATCTAAGTATTATTTCAGTTGATTTAAAGTAATATCTGATTAAGCAACTTTAAAGGTCTGGTCGAGGGCAACTTGTCTCAACGGTCCCTTATCTCAACATATTCTTGTCTGAAAGTACAGCTGACCCCGGTTGCAGTCACTCCGTTTATAGTCATACTCCGGATATTATTACAAGTCTGCTGTTTCCCAAAATTAACTCTGGTCAAACCCCTTATAAAGAACTCCTCTTATAGTCACTCTGCTTTGTGTCACACTCCGCTAACAATCACTACTTTTTTAAACAGCAAAATTCCCCTTTTGAAATTCATATTTCAGGGAAAAATTGCTGAATCCTTGTTATTAGTATTTTTACAAAAGAATATTCTCACTCGCCTCATTCATTTTTTGTGCATAGTAGATGATGGCCTAACTACCAGTGGTGATCTGACAAATGCAGATATTTGCGAAAATGCCAGGTCTTAAGATGTCGAAGATCAGGGCGAAGACGAAAGTGAAGAATTTTTAGGCAAAGCACAAGTTCAGTCGCTTTCAGGAGCAAAATGAAGAAGATTTTGATAAGATGCCGCTGGCTAAAAAGGAGATTATACTGAGTGTGATGCATACAAAATATGAAAACAAGCGTCTATTGACAACTACTTCCCGGTTGTAGACAGTGCTTAAGGGCTAATTTTTTATGCTGCACTCCTCTTACACATACTGTTACATAATTCGTATAATTCTTAAGTAGCTATTATAGATATGCGCCTTTGAGGACATTTCTGTTGGAAAAAGTGCTTGGAAATACAGGGGCGGTTTTAGGAGGGAAAGGAAATTGAACGATCCTTAGCCATTTTCAGGCCCTAGAAAATGTGAAATCTCTGAAGCTCCATAACTTACGTTCTTTCCCTAAACTCTTCACCACTCTGTTAAAGAATATCTAAATTTGGAACCCCCCCCCTCCTCTAAATTTCTAGATCCGCCATTGAAATAGTATGCGTTCCAGTGTTAACATGAGTGATAGGTGACTTGTGTGACTTAGCCTGCTTAAATCTCTTAAATAACAACAAGATATCATTAAGAAATATATTAATCTCGGAAGAAAAGCCGTTTTGGATTGCTTTCAGCCATATACGCTTTTTTATAAGGAACCACTTTATAAGAAACCTACATGTAGAAGGCCAAAATATTTAAAGAGATTATACAACTAAAAACGAAATACCTAAGGAACTTTTCGATTTGGAAAAGTTTTATAACTGCAAGCATCAAGAAATAAAATGCCGGTTCCATTCAATACTCGCATAGATCGTTGGTATTCGTGTGTCAAGTGCTTCTTTGAGCAGTTTCTGCTTATGCTATCTCGCATGTGCTTCTAGCACCTTTTTCCTTTTTTCTGTACTATATTTATGGCACTTGATGTGCAGTGAAAATTAAGGAACTATTAAGGAACTTTTGGTACTAGAATTTGATGATTTGAGGTCTACGAATAAGGAACTTTTGGAACTAGGCCTTGAGGTAGGTTCCTTCTAAAAAAAATGGGTATTGCATTGTTCCATGTAGTGCCTCGCTCATAGTCGTTGGAGTGAAGCTTCTGGCGAGCTTTGGGCTAAGACAATAAACAAAAAAGTAACAAACACAATACATCGCAAGTTTAGATGCATATATTTCTTAATGATATCTCGTAGATATATAAATATAGATATTTTCTGTAACTTACCCGGGAACTCCGCTTACAGTCACAATCTTCTTGAAAATATTTAATGTGACCATATCCGGAGTCGACTGGAAGAAAATCGAATCAAATTGTAATTAATAATTAACTTACTGCTTGAAGGGTTCAAACATCTGAAATAACCGTGATTTCACACGTCTCCCGATCTGCCCTTCCCCCCCCCCATTGCCTTAAAAATAACCAGGTTGCTGCCAAAGGCAGTTCAATAACCAGCAATTTTCATAAATCAAGGACAGATTCATGCTTCAAGCATGAGACAGGCGTGTATGACAGAAACCAAGCCTCTCATAAATGCGGTAGAGCATTTCGACAGCCATCCTTTTACAGTATTCAAGTGTAAAGTTACAGTTAGCCGTTTTCCATAGAGATACCCTGCTATCATTAATATTATATTTCAGCAGAATCCAGTGGCGTTGCCATGGTGACGTGTCTACCCCAGTTTTCCCAGAGGTCGATTTTCCAATACTCGTTAATCCGTTGAGAAGAGTTGGGGGGGGGGGGTTGAGAAGGTATTCTGAGTCTTGCTGACAATGATACAGAAAATGAAGCATTAAGTGACGTAACATGGCAATGTGGAAGAGTTTTTTGGCAGAAAGGGCGTTGCCTACATTCTGCCAGCTTCTTAAGAGCGTGTTTTGCGAATATTTCTTCTGAAGGGCGTGACCCCAAACCCCTTTACATACTTGTCCACCCCAATCTATTTTGTCTGGCGATGCCATGGCAGGATCAGTAGTTTCTATGGTTCTTTACTGCGGTGTTAATGAAATAAACATTATAAGCCTGGTTCATAGGCAGCATAAAGTGTCTACGTGATTTATACGCAGATTTATGTACCTGATTAGAGCCTCCAACGTGACAAAAAAAGTGGAGGGGCCAAACTTCGATGCAAGAAAATTATCACCGCACCGCATGATCAGCTGCCCTTAAAAACTAATCCAAAGATCGCCGCTCCATGAAAATATTTACGATTTAAGTCTCGCGCAATTGAAACGATTATTTTACCATTTGCAAATGGTGCTTTTAATAAACTCCAACAAAAGAGTGGAGGGCCCCCTCCCCCCCCCCCCAATCGTCATAGGCCCTGCTGATAGGATAATGAATGGCAGGGGCGCAGTGACTAGTGATTTTTCGAAAGTCTTCAGCTTACTGTGTGAAATTTTCCTATTCGACGTTGGACTAAATTTTGAACTTAATTTTCCTTCCTGGTATCTATTCCAATGAGCTTAAACGGTAGAGGGTGGGTATACGCATTTAAAAACTTGTAAGTTACTTTGCTTGTTAGACAAGTCCAATATTTGTCGATGGTGGAGTTTGGCTCTGCAATTGATATAGAAATAGTTGTGAAATTTCCGACTTATGGCCAAATTATCTGGCTATTGCGGCAGTTTTTAATTTTCCATTAAATTTCATGAGATCTGGAGGAGGGGGAGAAGCAGATCTTCCTGGCCTCTAAGTCTCCTGCAAAAACTGTCTGTTTGTTAATAGATTATAAAGAATAACATTTTCTATTCCTATATGATAATCAAAATTATCCATCAATTTGCAAACAAAGTAACGAGAAGAATGATCAGTTTCTATAAATTTTGTGTGCTAAGAAAATTGCAACAGCTGCATTTTAAGCTTCACCGTTACCTGATTCGCCTTTCTAGTGGGGCGAACCCCATAATGTATCATTTTCAAGGCACAGACACGCATCATTTTAACAACACATGATTAATAATCAAACACTGCCTCATTCAATACATTGTACCTCCATTATTTTTAAACAGAACCGAACTGAACATAACTTAATGAAACGTAATTGATGAAAATAAGTATAACTTCACCGTGATCACAACATTAAGTACATTCTACTGATCATATTTCTGAAGGCTTCACGTTTTACCTTCAAATACTAGCGTCGTATTCTCGTTCAAGAACGAACAATTCACATTTCATTGAACAACATCAATAATCAGCAAGATGATTTTTAGAGCAGTCGTAATCAAGATTCTTCAGCTTAGGAAAATGTCTTATAAGAAACTCTGTTGGAAAACTTATGCATTAGGCCCCCCCCATAAATCTGGCCCCTACTGCGCCCCTGGATGATGGAGTACGTAGACAAGGAATACGCAAGTGGTAAACTATAAATGGACTCAGTTTTGCTGAGCAAATGTCTAGTCCAAGAAAAATGACAACTTTTCTTTTATCTCCTCTCGAACACAGCACTAACATGACTGGATTCATATCCCAAACACTAAAAAGCGAAGAAAACATATTAAACTTAACACAAAAGGGGGAATGGGGCGAATTAGATTGTGCATCCCGGATCGAGTGATACAATAAATTCAAAATGCTTTGGATAGTAAATACTTTTCAAGGTAATCTGGTACTTGGAACTTTAACAAGTACACGTCTTTATAGAAGAATATTTGGCTCCAATTTCTGTCTGGTGTTCTTAACATTGAATAAAGTATCACCCTAAGATTTTTCTTACATTGTTTCTTATTTAATTTATTTCTGCTAAATTTCAGCCGGACCCTCCACTTTTCGAAAAGTTGGTTCCTGAGATTCGCACAAAAATGGAAAAAAATTTGCCCCTCAGGAGGGTTGCACCAGTTCAAGCACTTTTATCATGAAGCGATCTAATAATGTTCGAAACGAAAATCTAATCGAAATTTAGCTGGGTTTAAGGGGGTTATCTGCGTTCTCCGAGAGACTTAACGGCGTGGTCATTGAAAATTTTTCATAGCAGCGCCCCTGACCCCTTCACTTTTCCAGTTCTGGCACAGCCAATGTGTGTAATATAAAAAGTCCGTAGGTCTCAAAAGCGTAAGAAATAAAATCTCTGATCATCTATTTTTTTTACTTCGACACATCCGGTTTAGATAATGAATTATTAAAGAAACGAAATACAAATAAACTAAATACGACATTCTCATTATTATAATTGCTGTTTTTAACAACACAATCATAGCCTTAACAAATCTTACAACCCGAATTAATAACTTCTTATCATTCTAGGTGGAAAATCTTAAGCTCATTTAAACTTAAATATAATTTATTACAAGCTATAATCAAACTCTTCCAAATATGGTTAACTCTTATCATTTTTAGACGCGTTCCTTACAGGCAAACCGAAACCAGCTGTTACAAGAAAGAGGATTTTCTAGGCTTATTATCGTATTAGAAGTTGATTCTATAAATGATTTGTTTCGTAAGATCCACCGTCGAGGCGAGACTTCAGCCTGAATATGACAATTATGCTGTATGCTGGGCAGCTGAAAATTAAAAGGGAATGGTTGCCCAGTAGAGACAAGATTTTCAACCTATTCGCCGGATGCAGACAAGTCTCTGGGTATTCTGCCTCACTATGGTCACGTGGCCAATTCTCTGACCAATGACATACCATCAAATTTTGTAAACATGCGCATTACTCTATAGGGAAAAATTGGAGAAAACGCCGAGCCCAAGACGAGGCAAATAACTTAGTATTGTTTTAGTCTATTTAGCCTGCTTACAAAATGTACAGATTTTTCTTGAAGCCTTTATAAACAAATCTCGCAACGATTAATAAAGTAAAATGACATAATATGAAACATACTACAAGAAAAGCTAAGAAAATAATTTGTTGCTTTACAAATACTATCCTCTTCAACATCAGAGAGGCAATACAGCGTACTGTAGGTCGGCCCTTTCCAATCAAATTTTCAACTTTTTTTGGTGATATTTACAAACTTCTGCCTACATGTCTGGGTTTGGCATTTGAAAAATTAGGAGAAAGTGTAAATTTTGTAGAATTTCATATTGAATATATATTAAAAGTGGTTTTCTCAGATGAAAGCTTAGCTTTAATGTTACTTGCGGCACAAGGATTTATTCTGAGCGGCCTCACATGCTAAGTTTTGATTAAGTTGTGACACCGTTCCCAGGCTGTGCTAAATTTTCCTGAAGTCTAAACATTAGCTTAAAAGGCAATGTAAAACACTAACAGAGGCGCCTGCTGCAGCCAGGGAAGAAAATTAAGGCAACAAAAATAGCAAGATTAAAGCAACGTAGCTCTTTTATGAGGCGGGGTATGATTCCCAGTTACTCAATGCTGAAGGCCTCTAGACACCACAATCAAAGCTTGTGACATTCGTGCAAACAGTGCCAGCTAGGGGGAATCTGTTCTCTCCTTTAACGTATTAGAGACCGTTACTGAAGCTGCCGTGCATGTTTACATAGATGCTACAATACCTCATGCTGACAACACGTTCAATCTGGGGGTTATCCAATCTCAAAGATTGGCAGATCTGTGGGCTAAAGATCTTAATTTATATAATAGGGAGTTTTTTGTAAACGAGTTCCAGATAGGGGAGTTCAGCATTTTACCAAGAAAAGAGGCTTCAGGGCAGTCTTTGTCAAATAAATTCTCGTCAAAATACTGGATTCAAATATAAGCCTTAGAATCTGAACTTTCAGTTCTGAAACGTAATACGAGAGTTTGGAGCGGTTTCTCGAACTCTTATTTTGAAAATGTTGCCTTGTTTTTGGCATTCTATGGCTTCGGCAGAGCAAAATGTGACCAGCGCAAAAGTGTCACTTAACTCTCAAAACAAAGCATGAAGTAATGCCTCTGTATGCAACAAGCGATTCTTACAAAAATAATGGAAATATTCTTTCAAAACAAAGGACAACGTAAAGACATAAAAAAAACTTGAAAAGAAAATCAATAATTAGTTTCTCTGTTTAGAACAACTTTAAGGTATTGAAAATCTACTATTGAATATGATAGATCGAAAATAGGTGATAAACCTGGCACCATAATGTCTATCTTTGCTGATCTCCCTTTCTAACAAACTGGGATCCATAAAGTTTCGACTTGAGATTAGCTCCTAGGCTTGTGTTAACTGAAGTCCTGGGATCCACAAAAGTTCAAATTTGAATCTGTGAATAAATAGAAAATGGAAAACTACGCGTTTTATTGCAAACCAATGCCTCTGGTGTTTGATATACAACCCCTGCCAAACGTCTTCGGAACACCTATGAAAGGTCATGCTTTACGTATTGCTTTGGAGTTTCCGGCCTAATTGAACTGCCATCATCTCCCGTTCATCAATAAAGCAATGTTGGTCGGAAAGAGCAACACCTTCACTTTGTTTACAATTTATTCAGGAAAAAGGGTAGCCATGAAACGTTGCTTAAGCAGCACTGTTTTAAGGGGCAGAGAGAGAAGCTGCAGAGAGGGAAGCTGCAGAGCAGAATGTACTAGTGCTTCTGCCAAGGATTGAAAGTTTTACTTGAAGAGGTAATAAAGGAGACTAAAGTCTTCCCCATGCAAATATTTGAGTTGCTTATCGATTAGAAACTTTATCACGCCAATTTTCTTGTCTTCGACTCTACAACGCAGTGCAAGGCTGTTTGCAAAACTGTAGAATAGTTGTAAAACATCTTTCTACCACGGTGCGTCAATGGACGCTGAACCTCTTGTTTTCATGAATCTATAACAGTCCTTCAAACCCTTTGCATTACGAGAAAGTCAACTGGTGGGTCGTAAAACTTTCAGGCACGGAAAACATGTTTCCAACGATTGACAAGTGATGTCTGTTCTGCTGAAATATTTATATCACCATAAGAAGCGCCTTTCTGGTCGCACAAATCCCTAATTGAGTGAATGTATAGAAGATCTTACCTATGAAAGAAGCCTTACTTTCTTTGTTATCTTTTCAGTCTGTCTTGCAGTATGTATATTGCAGTTCTCCATACTGATCTTCTTTGATCGTTTCGCAGGCGATTTCATTAAGAGTTGCAGATCTTTGCCTCCCCTCATTCTGTCGACCAAGCAATCTATCATCCCTCTGAACTAGACAAAATTTTATTTGCGAAAACTTTGGCCGTTTTGTTTCTTCTGGGTGCCTGTGAGATATAAAATAATTTAGAAATTAAAATGCAGCAGGGTAAAGGTTTTATTTAATTTTTTCCTATCACGGCCAACGGGTCAACATGAGGATCCAGGGTGCATTCCATGCAATCTGAACGCAAAAGGTGATCTGGGGAAATTGGCTTGATATGTTTAAAAATAGGAATAGTTTTTAATATAATACTTCAATAAGGAATTTGCAACTATCTGTTTCCACGATGAATGCTTTAAAAGCAGGCCGAAGATCTTTGGGCCCGGGGGCCGGAAATGGAATCCGTCAGAGGATCACTCGAAGGGGGTAAGGGTGTGGTATCTTGAAAACAAATCGCCTTCTTTTGGTTTTTGCCAGTTCATTTCTGCTGCTGCCAAATGACTCATTCCACAAGTTCTTGCTGTGGGCAACAAATGATTTTTGCGAGGAAAATGTACTACTGCAAAATTTGGCACCAAATGACTCTTAGTCTATCAAATGCTATTTGGGTCCTGTTATTCCACATTTCTTTGCTAAGCTTTACAAGTGCAATTCAACGTTATTGTAGGAGTGAATTAAGAGACGCAAATACATACAACCCTTCAATAAGGCCTTTTTTCATAGAAAACAACTTAGAAAGGGGTATCACCAACCAAAAGGAAAAGAAAAAACATACTCTTCAGTTGCTTCAGTGTCATACTGCTCTCGGATGAAGCCCTGTATGACTGAGTGAATATAATTATTATCTGGTTATATTTACAGCGTATTCCTGCCGCTTTGCACTGTTTTTTATCTCTGTTATTTATATACATAGTCGCAAATATTCCTTGAGGAAGCCTGCCATTTTTTCCTATATTTTTCTTGCTACATAAACTTTTATAGAAGAATAAAAATTAGGTTTATTGCTGTTAAGATGAATCACACATAACATGTAGAATTGTGTAGTAAAATTAACCGATAAAATGGTAAACATAACAAGTGAAGTGTAGAAAAAATTAGCAGGCTGCCTAACGGATTCTTGAGTCACGGTAAATATATATATAAATAAAGGATATGGGGACAAATGCAAAGCGGCAGCAGTACACAGCATATAAAAAAATGGAAGTTAATATAAATTAACATACCAACAATCTATCATCAAATGGTAAATAACACGTGGGCAGTCCTTGGGTGGAGGAAGTCGAAACCCTTTGTTGCAAACTTTCTCAATCACCTACAAAAAAAAATTCTTTACTTTTGAAAAGCCCAGAATCGTTAAGACAAAGTGGTATGGGAAAGTGGAAGTGCAACACACTTCAGTAGCCTAGATTCTGAAATAAGCTAATAAAATGTGTAAGTTGTTTTGGATTTTAACAATTTCCTTTCCCCTGGGTCTTGATCAACGACAAGAAAGTCAAACTCGTTCAAGATCATTCTCTCGGGAGGGTTGATGTTGTTTGGTTTTCACTATTTTATTCAATCATTCCATTATGGAACAGCCTGCCAGATATTAGGGTAAAGCAGACGAACTTAGATAAAATTTACTGTCTGAGTCGAAACTACCTCAAAAACTTTTAATGCTGTCAATGTTGACATTCAGACAATGGTATTTATCCAAACAGGTAGCTAAAAACATATTTGGTGATAAATATGTTTTATAAAGCCCAGCTTAAAAAGTCTTATGGGTCCTTTTTTTCAAACCAAAATTGATCCTTGCGATTAAGAATTTAAAAATTCAACAGATTTGGTGAATTTGTTTAACATTCTGAAAATTGTTAAGTTAAATAAAGGAGCTTCGCAAAACGACGAGAGAAAGAAAAACCCAAGCAAAAAAAATTAACAACTTGTACGAGAAAATTTTCCCTGCAAGGCTTCTACAGATATTTCAAAACATTCTTAACATTCAAAATTGACATGCATTCAAATGATTAAATGGAGATCTTTGGCGCTGAACTATAGAGCTTCTACAGACCTTGAAACATGTCAATTCAAATTTGACACTCAAAATATGATTTAACATGATATCTATTGCGCTGAATCAACCGGTTTTCTACAGACCTTGCTGCTGAAATACGTTTATTCAAATTTGTCATGTAATCATATGATATGGTATGATAAAATTCATTTCCTGTCTGGTAAACGGACAGCTGCAAAGCGGATAAAGTAAAATGACCCTTTTTGTTATAAAAATAAGCACTCTTAGTCATTGATTTCTAACTGAATGGACGGTAATAGAATGTAAAAGAAACTTATAATAAATGGCGAATTCACTTTCGCAGTTCGAAGCCTCGTTTGCTGGGAAAGCACGATTACCAAGCCAGTTGGATTCGATAAAAATAAAAGCTTTGCTCTATTTTCAAGCATTTAAATGAAGAAGTTTCTTGCAAGATGCCTGGTTACGAACATGAAAATGAGCCTTCTAATATGAACTGCACATGCTATCATATGAGAGTTAATAATTATCCAATTATTTAAGAGAGATAACAAACCTCATCATTGGACCACTCTTCATAAGGTTTCTTTCCTACGGACCAGATCTCGAACAGCAAAACACCAAAGCTCCATACGTCACTTGCACTGGAGTATCTTCGAAAGGACAATGCCTGTAATATATGATTTTGAATAGAGCAGTTTGCATCAAGCCGAGAGAATGCTTGCAGCATTAAATGGAGAGAAAAGATCATCGTTTGTGGCTATGAACAGTTACTGAATGATTTAAACGCAAAAATTCTTACAACAACGCAAGAATATATCTAGACCTCCAAATGATTCGATCAAAGATTAAAACTTACAGATCTTCCTCTCCACCAAAATATTTTTCAAGTTAACCGTAAAGAAGAATTTTTGCAACAGGCAAAAAAGGGAGGAATGCTCACCCTAGTTGCAGTAGTTGTCAATTTTGATGTGTAGTTCTAGGAAAAGTTATTGCAAAAAAGCCTTACCTCTGGCGATGTCCATTTGACAGGAATTTGCCCTCCTTTAGATATATAGTGGTTGCAACCAATCAGATCACGAGCGAGTCCAAAGTCACCGATCTGAAAGAAGCAACGTTGCAACTTTACAAACAAGTAGCAAAATGTCTCGAAATACAAAATAGATATTGACGTCATCACCAAAGTATCCTAGGTGTAGAGTTTGGGGTATCAGATTTTTCAAAGAATCCAAAGAGAGGTCTGTGCCCTCCTAATTACTAAAAAAAGGTTTTCATGTTATCAAAGGTACTGTAATTCTTCTTAACATTTTTACATTTTTGGGAAGCATTCCACCAAACAAACTTGATGGTGTTTTTACAGGACAAGGGAGAAAGTTAGGAAGTTTTTTTTTAGAAAGTTGTTGAGCTTCCCGAGACGACATATTTGATTTAAACATTCCTGGAAATACATTGGGGCTACGCTAATGATACTCTTAAATAACTATTGCCATAAAGGCAACTTTTACTGGCTCGAGGGAGTACAAGAATTTGGTTAAATAGTAAAACTTAATGAGCTTGGTTTTAATTCATCTTTCGACCTACCTTACAAACCATGTTGTCATCCAGTAGAATGTTTCTCGCTGCTAGGTCCTACGAATGAGTAGAATCGAGTTAAGTAATCTGTGGACTGACAGTCTAGAACATAAACAAACAGGACGAATTCTTTTAAGACGAAAAATCAACAATAACGAAACAAGGGGCTCAAGCTTTATCCATATCTATATCCATAGTAAATTCAAAAATCGAATCAGTTTGGCAAGAATTTGCGAGCTGCATCTAGCTTAAAATAGTTCAACTTTAATCAAGTTCAACATGAAAATTAAAAATAGTGAATATGCAACAGATTACAGGATTAATTTTAAATCATGCAAAGTAAATTGATCAGCATGATATTTCATATTCTGCTTGTGTCTTAAGCATGTCTTTTACTATCAAAATACTGAAGTTCTGGATAGTTTATATACTACTAATATATAAAAACTTTCATGAAATAAACCATATTATCAGCATTAACTTTCTTACCCTATGGACGAACTGCATTCCCGAAAGATACTTCATACCAGCTGCTATCTCACGCGCCATTTTTAGAAACGTTTTTTGCAGGTCTCGGTCGATTAAATTCATGCGGCCATTTAGTCTGTTTAGAAGGAGAGAGAACAAGGACATTACTAAATGCTTTAGACAGCTGTATTTTCTTCCCTGAAGCCATTTCCATGAAAAAGGTCGGAACGTAACTAAAAGATGATGATCATAAAGAGAAAGCTCCTTCCCTCTCTTCCTCCCTCCCTCCCTCCCTTTGAATTTGATTTCTAGCAATGGCGACTAGGCCAGAGACATGCAGAGAGATGAATGAAGTAACAAGCATTACTGAGGTTATAAGACGTATTTTCAAAACTATTGAAATTTGAAATTTGTTCGTGGCAAGATGAAGATATTGCAACAAGCCCTACCTTTGCTTTCTTTCCCTTCTCAAAAACTTTCGCAGGTTTCCATTCTTCATATATTCCAAAACAATCATAGGCTGTGAAAAATAACAATCACAAAGTATTTTACAATTGCATTAAAAAGCGAAAACATATCTTTTACTTGTTCGCAGGAAATCCCAAAAGTATAAGAAAAGACAAAGCAAGCAAGTAAGCAAGCAAGTAAGCAAGCAAAAGGTTTTTCTATTTAAGAATCCAGGCTAGGGAAACAGGATGAATAAAACTTCAGGGAAACATTCATACCAATTTTGAACGTCCCAACGAACAAAAATGTATGAATGATTAACTTTGGCAAAGGATTAAAACTTTTTTAAAAACTAATACTTAATTTGTCCATTAAGGCGTATCATGATTAAAGAATGCTGTATTTGCTGTAAGGGAGATGCCCATAAAAATCTTAATGCGCATTTTGCATTAGCTCTCTCAATTGCAAGGCTATTGATTGCAGAAAAGGCCATGCAAAAATTCCTAGCCGTAGAAAAATAAGCAAAGATGTAGCTAACTTACTGGGTATCTTTTCGTGACAACTCCAAACATAAATACAACGTTTTGATGAGCGAATTGTTTCATTATTGCAGCTTCTTGCAAGAATTTGATCCTCTCTTCGGGAGAATTGGAGTCTTTCATCGTCTTTATGGCAACACCTTTACGATCACCGTCAGACTAGAAAAGAAAAGAAGAAAGGATTTGATGTTACATGCAAGGATATTTATACAAATAAGAACAAACAATGATGATAATTATGATGAAGATGAAGATGATTAAAATAACGTAGTTTTTGTAAGGGACAGCGCAACATCTATTTTATTTCATTGCCGGCGGAAAATGCCGCGCGGTCGGTAGTTTTTGGAAAATTATAAGAGCAGGGTTGATCTACCACTGTTCGCGTAAATGCAGGGCAACGAATTTTTTTTATGAACTCGAAGTAAATAAAATTGCAAATCATCCAAGCAGAGAGAGTAATACAGGTAGATCATGTGTTTTAGAAAATGTAATAATGATGCAGTCTGATCTATTCATTTGAGGTTGATCAGAATTGATGAAAGAGATAAACATTAGTCATATGGGGCACACCTACGGGGAAGGAAAAGAAAGAGTGTCAGGGCAGAATGTTTGATGGAAATATTGAAACAGGGTCAGCAGATTTTTCTGGAAGAATTTCCTTTTTCGATTGGGATATTGGAAAGTAAACATTGCACTGTCCCTTAGATAAGGCTTGTATTGTGGAGTGTTAAAAAATTTGTCAAGTTAAACATTTAACCGGTTTGATCTTTAACCACAGTATTTAAATGTAGGTTCTAGGCACAAAAATATCTACTTACTGTGTTCCAGATTCCAAAATGAACATATCCAAAGGCACTGCAATGAAAAGAGAAAATCTCTCAGTTTCCAGCTGAATGTAAATAACAATGAATTCGAGAAGGTCCTTGAATATCTTAAATTCATAGCAAGCCTTCCGTGACTATATCGCTTGGTACAAAGCATGCTTTAAAATACTTGCATACGGCCTGAACTTGGCACTAAACATCCGCTAAGAAGCAAGATTGGAGTTTTGAAAAGGTTAATAACACCGGCCGGACATCGCAGAATTTATTAACGAGAAAAATTGCATCTGCTTTTAGACTTTGGACAATACCGTTAACCAAGCCTGCTGCTATTACGCCCAGGATAGACGCCCCCCTCAATGTTTCGCTAATGTTCTACCCAGGATATTCTTATTCCAATCCTCCCCCCACAGTATTTATCATTTATGTTACCTTATTTTAATATTATCTGTACTTACCTTAGAAAAATGCTTTGAAAATTCCAACACCCAAAACAGCTTATTCCAAACCCCCATTAATTAGTGTTCGGAATTTTTCTACCCACCCCGACTTCTAGTTCGAATTTAAGAGTTGATGGTTTATATCAAGTACTCTTTAAGTATCTCGTCTCTGCTTACTTTTAAGCAGAATTTGGAGCTTTATTTCTCAAGGATGTTGTGAAATTTCAACTTCATGTTTCAAGTATAAAATTGGGGGGTATTATAAATGGGGTAATATAACATAAGGGGGTTATATTACAATACTACTAAAGGGATTTTGTCATTTTTCCCTATTTCAAGCACGTTTACAGACATGGAACTCTTTGCTGGAGCATATGCTCATGTTGTTATCAAAATAAGATGTTACAATCGTTATATTTCAACACGAGGTAAACTTCAACATGAATAAACGAAACAAAATTGCCTTGAAAATTTAAATTCAAATTCATCCAATACTTACCCTTGTCCTAACTGTTTTTCATGTAAAATTGTAAGCTGTCTCCAATCGATTTCTCTGTCTAACTGTGCACAGAGCTCTCTCTCATCACTTGGAGGTTCCAAGAAAACTTCTTTTGCGCCAAACTGCTCACTTACGTCTTCGGAACTTCCATAAACAGGCGAAACTAGTGTTATTTGACTCGTTTTTCTTTCCAAATCCACCTCCTAAAATAGACGGGGTAATTGAGCAAAAATCGTAAATAAGGTGTTTGTGCAAATAGTTGTGTTCTTGGAGTCTTACATCGTATTGTAAAGTGGTGTCCACCCTTCCGGCATCCTCCAATTACAACCCCCCCCCGTCACCATCTGTCCCCACCCCCTTCACCACCCTCTGCCAAAAGTGATAACCCTCCTGTCACACTCTGTGTCTATAACCCCTCCACCATCAACCGTCAAAAGTGATAACCCTCCTGTTGTTTTTTAATGTTAATTAACATTAATCATCCACTTTTAAAGGCCCATCTTTCTCAGACGTTGCCGAACTCTACCTATTTTGATGTTCTTTCCGTTTGCAATAATTACCATATTTTTACTTACCGGTTCAACTTCAAAATAATGATGACTTGGTGGTGTCCCAGTTTTAATTGATGTATCGTCATCCGGTATTGTAATTTTTGGAATAGCATGAAAATCATCTCTTACTGGTCCTTGTATTTCAGTCTGAAATGAAATAAAAAAACCCTACTGGTTGCGATTTTTTTTAGCACACAACACTGCTAACTTCCGTTGTTTATTAAACAACGAATGGAAATTTTCCAGGTTTAGATCCGGGATTATGAAAATTTCCAAATGCCACTAAAAATGAATGAAAGCGAAAGAAAGAAACGTAAAGATTGGAAAGTTATCATTATCTGGGAAAGCCCTGTATGTCGGAGCGAGATATCAGTGACATAAAATATATACAAATATAATTATTACTGGTTGTATTTGCTTCGTACAACAGTTTTATAGCAGAGTGTTGTTTAGTGCTTGAAGCGTTGTAAAATGTTGCAAATGTTGCATACTGGGATAATGCTGTCGAACAATGTTATCACAACAAAATAGTTACGATTTGTAGCATGATGTTTGAAAACTCGTAAAAAACACTGCCACCCTCTTCAATCCAATTCAATGTACTTCTATTCAATTCATTGCATTCATCATTTCTATCAAAGGCAACCAAAATGCCGCGGACCCGCAATACCGGGACACTTTTGCCCAGTATAAAAGATACAAATACAAATGAGGCTCAGCATAGTGGTTTACCTCTGGTATTGGTGACGTTGGCTCCATTACGTAGCTGTTGTTGTTGTCAGACATGTACGAATCGCTGAGAGACCTTGCTCGTAGATAGTTAACATCAAAGTTGAATTGGTACGTGCGCCTTGTCAAACGTCTCCTTCGATACGTCATGAAGGACATGATGAGAAACACAACTAGCAAAGTGCCACAAATTGCTCCAATGACAGTGTACATCCATGGCTGGAAACCCGAGTTGTTTGCTGGAAGCAATTTCGATTTTGACTTTGGAGTGACAACGTCCTGAAGAAAAAAAAGACATAAGAAGAAGGGCCTTACGAATCGCATACAAGGACTACTCATATTTGGCGCCAATTGAGAAATACAGGCACAAAATCCAACGCGCCATTCCACTTCTCACGTGATTGACACTTTGTACCACTAAACTTTGCCCTTGCCCTGGCCCTGACTCTAGCGCTGGCCTTAACTTTAACCTGAACCTTGCCCTGACACAAATCATAGCCTGATCCTTGCACTGAACATGACTATCGCCCTTGCCCTAACTCTAGGATTGACCCAAGCACTGACTCTAACCCTGATCCTTGCCTGAGTATGCTAAACTTTGCTTTCGCTTTTCATGCAAATTAATAGCAGCTATGATAATAAAAGTCAAAAAAGGCTTATGGCTTACGCACCACATTCCCATCACCTCCCCTATCTTTTCCACCAGCTTTAGAAGCGGTTTTTACAGGTAAGGATGTGACTAGAGTGCTAGTTGATGGCGGTTTTATCTTACACTGTCCGTTTTGCCTCTCGTAGCCATTTTTACAAATACACCTTGCAAAGCCATTTGGTCCGCTTGGAATACACGATTCGTGAATTCCACAACCAGAGGTTGGTGTGCACTGATCCACTAAAAAACAATTGAAAATACGGATAATTAGAATTCCGCCTCTTAAACAGTAAACGACAGCTTCCGATAAGGTAGGACAGGTTTGAGCCCGCGTTGCAGCAATAGTTTTAGTCAATGATCTGGTCCCCGACTCTCCATCGAAGCTTAATCAAACCTATCGCTATAATCAGTCAATCAATCAATAAGTCAATCAATCAATCAGTCAATCAATCAATCAATTAACCAACCAATCAATCAATCAATCAATCAATCAATCAATAAGTCAGTTAATCAATTAATCAATCAACCAATTTATCCATCGATTAACCATTCATTCAATCAATCAACTAATCAGTCAAACAGTCAATCAATCAATCAATCAATCAATCAATTAATCAATCAATCAATTAATCACTCAATCAATTAATCAACAAATCAGTTAACCAATAAATGAATGAATGACAGCTTTCGATAGTCAATAAATGAATATTTATAATTTCTTCCGAATCACTACCCATCAGTTTTATTAGTCGATCATTTTGCAAGCAAATTATTATCGTTGGCGATCAATCAAGCAATCGATGAAGGAAAAGATGCCAGTTAAATCTCATACCTTGGCACTGACTGCTATCGACAAATCCAACGCTTTTTATCATTACATTAGACCACTGTCTTTTCAACCTCTTTGCCTCAATCACAACCTATATCGATTAGTTACAAAGACGTGAGAATCAGGATAATCGTGCTTAGAGCTTTGTCAATCAGAGAATACTACGATACAGGATATTAGGAACTGTTTTACTACAAGGTTAACTATAGAAAATTCATGCGCTGAACCAAGGTTCAACGGCGATTCTGATTGGTCGCCACAACATCACTAGGTGACGTTGTAAAATGCTAACTTATAAATTGATACATTTATGTAAGTTCTTTTTTCTTTTGATTTACATTGACACCTGACAGGATTTGTGTTAAAATATAATTACATAATATACAACAATAAAAAGTCATCACAGTCTAAAAAACAATTTGATGTTTATTAAGGCTCAGGAAAGGTTAAATGACGTCTCATAAAAAGTGTAAAAATGTCTGTAGATAAATTACCTACAATTGATCTGGAAGTGGTGAATAGGGTTAAAAGATAGCGTACCTGAAAACTGCTAGGAACATCCATTAGCACGTCTTTCTCTTTAAATGAATCTTTATTTTGAGTAAGTGTTATAACTTCTTTGATTACTGAGACACCGTCGTTTTTGTTGTAAGATTTTGTGTAGATGCTTAATGCTGCAAGCCATATCAATTGATAGGTTAGTCTGAAACATACTTTGCCTTTTGAAAACGAGAATCCCGGACTCGTCAACGAAGCACTACCAGAAGGTTTCCCTTGTACCAGCCATAGCATGTAATCTAAAATTTAATGCGTGAATTTTGTAATGAAGTAACAAAAAGTGGTTTTGAAGTGACGAAGGAGCAAACTTACTAATGTGTTCGCAACTATGATACGTCACAACTGGGCTATTCGTTATATACGAATTCCGCTGACCAAGAAGAATGGTACAATCGGCACCAAGATATTAGCTGTACTGCAGCAAAATATCTTGAGCATAATATTCAACATACCTCCACTCTAAATTCTAGCTACTTCATTATAGTATAGGTGATTTATTTCGATGCAATATTACAGCAATATTTTCATTCTCAAACATTTAATATAGTGCGAGCTGGTTCAGTCAGTTCATGCATTATACTGCAGCCAACTTAAAATCAAATTGGTCACTACGTTATTGAAAAAAATTAACAAACTTTTGAATGGTTACTTAGTACGTGAGTTTTGATTTATTCTTTTAATCGAATTCAAGTGGAGGACAACCAGGAGCGTAGCTGAGCAGTGTGGGGCCCTTAATCAAAGTAGTGGTTTGGGGCCCCTTTGCAAATCATGTTCACAGGCTGAGCCTGAAATTACCCTTAACTGCTTAAGTTTTTTATAGGCAATTTTTAAACGACATTAACCAACATCAACATAATAGTTAAGAAACGCTTATATTTAAAAAAAGTTTCAAAAAATTTCTCGGGGCCCCCAAAGGGGCCTTATAGTGTGGGAGCCCTTAGTTTTGCGCTCAAAGGTGCACATCGTGCGTTACGCCACTGCAGACCACGATGCTTCTATTCACAACTCCAAGGACACAGAATATATATTGCTACTAAAATGAATATAGGTAATGTTATCATAAATTGGGTAGATTTACCATCTTTTCCTGCAGGCACAAATTCCCATTTCAATGTAGAATTTCTTGATAATGTCCAACCACACATATTGTTTGGTTTAAAAGCGCATGAAATTGGCAAGACATTCAATGCCTTGATATCTGAAAAAAGAGTATTGAAATCAAAAAGAGTATTGAAGCAGCTCTGTATGTCAGGGCAAATATAAGCAAATTGTATTTGATTTAATGAACGATATTTAATCAAGCCTACGCTGTTTTTGATATTTAATTTGAACTTTTGTCCTGTGTTCCCGATAATCGAGCTTTTCAAACTGGTTGCATGAATAAAACTGCGTAGCAGACGGCAAAATTCGAAATTCACTGTCGTTTAGCACATTTAAGATTGTTCTGGCTACTACAGGAAAAACCTATAGTAAATCTGAGTGGCTAATCGTAATTTTTGAAACTTGGTTGTGATTTCTGGTTTCACTGTCTGTGACACACGCGTGCATTATGAAGCACACGAACTTATTGGCCTAACATGTACTAGGCGTCTAGTGTTATTTAAAGGGTCGATTTCATAACCAAGGGCGAAAAAAAATAACTTGGTTTGTCAGTAAGAGCTACCCAAAGCGAATCCATCTAATTATCCGTAAATCTGTCAGCCTGGCAGTAATTGTGATCAATTTTATTTGTCAGTATGGCAAATCTCATGCATCGTTAAACTTGCTGTGAAAAAGAATAATTAGCCAATCTAATTGAAGCTAACAACTAATGCACCAAAATTTATTGAAGAGACAGGCTGCTTTGAAGCTCAAACCTCAGAATTCGCAAGTCTAGAGGGGCATTCATTGCTTAGTTCTAATGATAAAATTCGCCAATAGTCAGAGTATTCAGGGAAGCCCTTTAGGGACCAAAGACTGTAAACAGTTTCCTTGGCTTTCTAAAAGGATATCTATTTTCCCCAAAAGATAACAATGTAAAGTATTACTTAATTTTCTGTGTTGCATGAAAACTACGTTGGTATGATAGCTTTTCCGGTGATGTGTACATTGCCAATCATTTATAAGGACTGAAGATACAGCTAATGATAACACATGAACATCTGAAAAGCTCTGGGCCTATTTTAGGAAAATGTTTAATACTCAGATGGAAGGAGACTTTTATTCAAGTAATAAGGAGATTTTGAAAGGAAAGCAAAGATTCGCTTTTGTTCCACAATTCATGGTTGAATGCTGACTTAAATGTTGGAGGCGAAATGACTTGGAATTCGAGGTATAATGCACTGCTAAATAGAGAACTGAAAACCACACGATTCTGAGATGACAGCTTCTGGACATTTTTACAGCATATGTTTTATTTCCCAGATTTTCCCACATAAGAGATTATTTGCAGTTATTTGAGCGGGTGTTTAGAAAACCAATGAAAATACAAGGACATGTCTTCTCAGGTTAGCCAACACATTTGACCTTTACATATAATCGTAACGAATAGTTGAGAGTACTGTTTCCAACGTACCGCAAAGAGGATTTATTAACGTTTTGCAAGTCAGTAGTGTCTCCTGTGGGATATTTGAAACTGAGCTTGTATACCCAATCGACAAGCTTTATTTCCCTCCTACTCCACGGGTTTCCCAGACTGTACACTAATTCTTTATCGTCTCACTTTCACATCGAGGCTCGCTTTGGTTTGCAAAGGTGAATACGCTCTCACCAGAGATTTACTCCTATTGGTTGGTCGATCTTGGTGCTTCGAGTACGTATGAAGTACTGAAATCGAAGCTCTCTCCTCAGCGAGCATCGCCTGCCATTGCTCAGGGCCTCGTCAAAGCATATGAACGACTAAGGGGATTTTAAGTTTGCGAAAGAGATTCGGATTTCTGACAGATAAGAGAACTTGACAAATGTATTGATCCCTGCTAAATAGTGAGGTCGTTATTAAAAACTCATAGCGTAAATTTTCTGTGCTGGAGATTTGGATCTTTTCAATCTTCTGCGGGGGAGAAACGTAGCTTCTACACATTTTTCATTTCTCCCCCACAGAGGATTGACAGGTAAGGACCAAGCACTTTAGCTATAAAATAGTCTTGAAGTAATTCTTATGTGTTCTAGACCTCAAAGTTGCCACATACCTAGTTTCTGGATGTGGGCCACGTTGATCTGAAATGGTTATCCTTATCAAAAACATACCTTATTTTATAGGAGCTGAAACCATAGAAAGAACTAATATGAAAATGGAATGCAATATCCTGTTATAAGCAAGAGGTTATTCTACTGGCCTTACATTACATAGTTGTCTCTGGTTACCCACCAAATTAAGAAGTTTTCGAAAACGAACTGAACTGGATTCGAACTTGAATTCTTAACGCTACATACCCGTCATGCTGCAGCAACGTCCATATTCGATCGATGAAAATCCGTTTTTGCTATATAATCCGACAAGTCCTTGATTTTTGTGGCATTCTTGGTTCCAAGCTAATGACTGATCTCTCGTTTTCCCACTGTTTTCATTGAACTCCAACCGCGTGCAAGTCGTATAATCTATTTGCTTGTCAACAATAACAGAGCATTTAATGCCAGCTACGCGTGCAACAGTATTCACATTGCCAACAATCTTGATGCCTAACAAGGTAAAAACAACATATAAGGCCTCTGAGAATAACAAAATTGTTTCGGGATGAAAGGCAATTAAAAAAGTGGCATTTTAGAAAGTTGCACACGAACTCTTAAAGAGTAAAGATAATACAGTGGTGAGTTTCCCCACCAAAGAAAAAACCTAATTCTGTCCTGCTTTTAATTTTCCAACACATAGGAAACTTTTGGATGGAAATATTTCATTAAATAACCGAAGAAATAAGACATTAAAAGTGTCCTGCATCCTTCATGTGAAAGGAATCAGAATAAGCCTGTTTGACTTGGTTCGCGTACAAATTTGGAAAATATCTAAGATTTCCATGTTTGTTGGAGAGTTTAATGGCTGCAAGTTTGAACGCTCATCATCGATTTTTAATTATAGCAATTGTTTCTCTTCTCTTTTTTTACAAATAATATACTGTATGTACTAATGAAATAGATGTACTTAAATACAGTACTTATATACTTGTTTAATAGGAAAAACTTTTTGCAAGGCAAAACCTATTACATCCTCTAAAAAAATTTATGAAGTGACGTCCCTGGGCGCAATTAGCCTACTAGAGTGGCCTCGTATACGTCTTGTAATAAAGCAAATATATTAATGTTAAAAAAGCTCTGAATCAGAGTCGACAAATTTGACTGCAGTTTTTGAAGTGGTAAGCAGTTGGAATCCAGCTGAAATCGTCTGAACTCCAGCTCGTCTGGGAATGCCGACACAATATGTTTTGGCCTCTAGCATCACCCCTGTCCTTCATCAAACGACCAAGTAGCACATAAAAATCTTAACCAAGAACAAGGTGAACTAAAATGTAAATGGAGTTGGAAGTTGAATACATATATCGGAGATGAAACTTGGTGACAGAACGTGACGGTTTAAGTTGAAACTTAAATTTCACGGTTGATGCGATCTGCAGCCAGTGTTTAGTGTAGCTCTGCCTCTACGGCATCGAGCACTATTTCTAGCAGACCTGTTAAAAGTAATCTTCATTATTTCGGAGATTATAAGTCGAAGCAATTTTGAAGCTTAGAATATTTCTTATTGCCTTTTGATTTTACTTACGTGTAGTGAAGGTACAAATAATGCTATACAGAGATCATTGATCTACATCTACTGGACATCTAGACAATTTATGAATAGCATGCGATAAGAATATATAAAGAAGAGGAATAAAAGAGAGAAAAGTAGCCAATCACGCACTGTTCCTCTTTTCACGTGGTTTTTGGTACGTCATTGGTCATTTAACAGCATTCCAACAGTTACGAATGCCACCATTATTAGGAGCAAAAAGACCTTGGTTATTCGACGCCTAGCCAGGCCCAATCTGGATGTTCTACTTGGCAAAATGTTACAGTTTTGGTTAAACCGGTGCAGTTTGTCTTTCTTCGATAATTTATTCTTGCTTTTGTATGATAACTGTTGTTTTCCACTATGCCAGTTTTGATGAATGTTCAGTTCTGATATAAGACCTCCTGCGCTTGAGGCGAGTAGAAGGGGCAGAGAGCGGGGGAATCTAGGCAAGACCGAAGCCAGTGAAGGGGGGGGGGACCACAAATTGCCATTTCGTCGAAAATTTGTCCTGATCTAAACAATATATTAAACAATTGGCTGTGTTTCTATAAACAATGGGTCTATAGTTTCACAGTCAATTGTCGAAAATTGTTAGAAATTTTGTCTTTCTTGCCCCCCTGTTCGCAGATGCTTGAACTCGGCCCTGAATCTAGGGGTACTGCATCTTGGGATACTCTTAGAATCTTACGGCTGCTCCTTGAGAGAGGTCTCTTTATTACATCTAAGAGGATAAAATGGCGATACTAGTTTATGAGGTCCCCTTGACCAAGTTGCCCTTAGGAAAATCCCCCCCCCCCCAATCCCCATCTCAGCGGTCCCTTGTAGCTGCCACATTTCATATGAAGCATTGCTTAGGTCCTGATGAGACGTTATAATATAATATGATATATACTATGTAAGGACAAGGTACTCTTGATGATACCAAATCAAGTTTCCGCTTTTTAGTGCAATTTAAAGTTTCACAATAAACAATTTGATATTGCGAAATCAGAACAATTATTAAGTGAATTAATGGCTTAACCCAAAGTCGAACGGTCAGTAACACAATCTGGATTAGCTATCTGACTTCAGCTAAGTCCTTGTGATTTGCCAAAGCACATGGCGTTATATGATACACAGCATCAGATGACAAAACTTCTGTACTATAATCTCTGTCCAAGGGGAATCCAGGAAAGTCGTAAGATGCATACAAAGGGCACATTTACAAGGTTGCGCAATGCACTAGGTATATATATATATTCCGAGATCATTAAACCAGATATAGCGTAACATCAGGTCATTCACCATATTTCTATTTCCAGATAAACGTAATTAAGGATTTTACTCGTGTCTTCTGAAAACATTTCACAGTAGTTCTGCTTTTTGCATTTGCACAGATGTTTTAAAAAGTAGTTTTTGAACGTTTAGGCATATTCAAGTTTTTCAGTGGCAAGGAAATAGGTTCAGGTTTTTAAAGGGCAATTAGTTATAAGGCCCAGGCTGGCTGTTCCTAATTTTCACACAATCTAAAACTGAATTGTTCTTAATTTGTTTTTAAGTTAGTAGAGTGTATGTACTTTAGACAATGTATAGCATTGAATGTCTAATGAATTATTTAGCATTTAAAACTTGAGTTTATAAAATTTTTGCGTGTAAAACAATCAATGGAATTAGGTGATTTAAGGCAATGAAATGGGGATGAAAAGAAAATGAAAAATGTGCCCTTTTTATGCTTCTTACGATTTTCCTGGATTCCCTATAGGCAAAGAAAATGAAATGTGTATGAATTGAGTAGAAATGAAACGAAAAAGAGATGGGAAGGAAGTAAAAGGAAGAAAAAGAAAACAAAGGTAAAAGAAAAGAAAACGAAATGGAAAAGAAATGGGATGGAATGGGGATGGGATATAAAAGAGATAGAAAGGGAAATGAAAACTGAAATGAAGGAAATGAAATGAAAGGAGGCACGGCCACAGGCTTTATTAAAGAGGGCTCGAAACTATCATGCCAACTCAAGAGGGGAACCAGAGGGAATTTGCCCTTAAGAGCTGTAAATAATTGGTGTCAATGGTGCCCACTCATTTTATGGGTTGAGCTGGGAATTGAATGTTGCAAAAATCAAACTTTGGCAAATTTGGCAAATAAAACGGTCTGGACGCTGCCAGTTTCTCCCCCGCAATAAGATATCAATTGATGCATTATGGCTTGAATTTCTCTGTAGTTTGTTCAATCACATTCAAAACTTGGATGTAATTTCCTTTATATTTAAGTACTATGATCATTGGTTTTATTGAAGGAGATCTAGAGAGACGGACGAGACGCGTCGTGGAAAAACTTTCGCTAAATTTTCCAATTAGTGTGTCATGCGCATTCTGTTGACAATTGCATCATCGTTAACATTCAAAGCATGCGTCTATTGTGGGGGGGGGGGTAAGGACTTTTAGGGGGTTAATTCCTTTCCTTCTTGTCCAAAGAAAGACTAGTAGCGGTAGCTAGACTAATAACCTAATAAGAGACCTGGCATTCTTGCCACAAATAAACCCTGTCTTCCCGTCCTAACTTTACAAGAAGGCACATCTGATAAAGTGTAGGAGAATTCTAAATCCCCAGACCGTTCCTAGCAGACGCTTGATAGTTACATGACAAAGGTTTATACTTTACAAAACCTGTATGCAAAGTAAAAATAAGAAACCCTTATAAAACAGGAGGTGTGACTGCCATTCGCTGATTCCCTTCTCTTACCTCCAGCCTATAACTCGAGAAAGGCGGAAAAGCAATCATTAATTTACATACAAGGGTTTGTTCTATATCTGATGTCCTGAACAAACATATCGTTTTTCTTAAACAAATTATAGAGATAAATGGGCTATTTCATGACATTACTTATCCCATGACTTTCTTGCTTAATGGAGCTTTGGGGCTCTACTTACACAACGGGCTCATATTTCCGCGTAGGATTTCACCATCTAATCGACTGAAAAGATTTTTGCGCCTTCTTTATAAATCCCTCAACGAAACTGCTATTGTGGGGAGATATCATACACAGTCGCAAAGAATAGAGTTTTGGCTTTGGGGTTAAAAACCGTGGTTTAATGACTGTAATAACTCATTTTCACGCCAACACCTCCACTCATATCTGGTTTAGGCCAAGAAAAATATGCAGGGTCCCTCCATAATAACTTCAACCCAGCTGCTAACAGTAGCCAGTGTATTATGTTTTGCAATAAACGAGGCTTTCAGGGGTTAGGGGAGACAAGCATTTTGCGGCAGTAAATACAATGCAATCAGTAGAACACGGATACGTAGCTGTTCTAATGACAAAAATTGTAGATCAAACTATTGCTAGTAAATGAAGATGACATTTTTTTAGTTCTCCACCAATATGCGACTTCAAAGTGCTAAGTAAAAAGTAATGCGAGTTCCCTCATTTGTCAAAGAAAAAGGAGTTACGCGAGTTCCTTCACCAGGTATTATGCGAAAGGGCTTAAACAGGTGTATATTGCAATAGTGTCAGGGGTATATGGAGCAAACATGATGGTTTCTGATAATGTTTTCTACAATATATGCTACGCTAATTCATAGTAATGTTACTTATGTTATGTTAAGTTCTGCAATGTAAATTTAGCCGCAAATAATTACAAGCAATATTGTAGCAAGGGCGCTTGGGGTCGCAATGACAGCCACTCTAAGTTCATCGGTAGAAATGACGCCGGAATTGTCGTCAGTAGAAATGACAGCCGTTTTTGCCCTGTATTCTTGAGTTGCACAAGGCACGTGCATCTTCCATCTTTTCCTGTGCACCATCTACTACTCCATGTAATACAATTAAGAAACCGTTGGGAAACAGGAAACGCAAATAATTCTTTGGTTTCTTATTAACTATTTGCAAATCTCACCAGGATCTTTTGAAAAACGACTCCTTGCAAGATTAGCAACGTTTCTTCTTTTTGCAATCAATGTTGATTTGATAAATCCTGTTTAATTATCAAATATTTCCATTGAGATAAAGTGACGTCATCTACGAAAGCCCTAGTGATTGTTCATGTAACCTGTCTTTTAAAACGAAAATGGTACAGACTCTGTATTTTTTGTCCCTAACTTGGTAACAAGTCATCATATTTGGATAACCCGGGGTGATCGAAACAGCTTGCGGGGACTTGACGTCTTTGTAGCACTTTGCTGAACTTAAGGTGTAACCTATGTTTTTCTTAAAATTTCTAAAGTGATTTGCTTGTAGAACACGGTCTAGCATCCCTTGGATCAAGGTGCTGAGAAAGATCGCTGTGAAGAAGAAATATCCACACCTCGATTTAACAGTCCAATATCAAACCTACCCCGAAAAATAAAAAGGACTCTCTCGTTAAGTGGGACCCCTACAGACGAATGTTCCACTTGGCGAGTGCTCCTGTTAACCGAATCTCTTAATATTTGTCCCAGGAAAAGAAAGCCCCATTAACCTGATGGCTCACTAATCAAGAATATAGCTTCTTAACAAACACAATGCCATGACTTTTGAATTGTATAATCAAGTTTCGACCTAGTAAAGCCACGTAAAAAATAACACTGATCATAGCATTAGTTCTGGCTACCATACTACCTTTAGCACGAAGCCAAGCAACATGGTTGCTACCAGACTCCACAATCAGCTTCGCGGTGGCACTTTTCAGGGGTCTGTCAGCTGGAGGAAGCCGGCTGTTGTGTCGGGTTGAACATTCCACTAAATTTAAAGTTTGGTTTTGAAGTGCCCTCCAAATAACACAAAAGTTTTGACCAAGGAACTTGAAAGGCTGACAATTCCAAGTTTTAATGATATTTTTAAAGTGAGACCTGAGTCAAGTTACCCACCTGTCACCACGTAGTTTCCAGAACATTGCACATTCCACGTTTGATTTACACCGCTAGGCCCTCCAGTTTTTCTTTCTAGCCCAAACAACATCTCTGACAGAACCTGATCTACAGGACCTTCACAGCATTTCATATCTTGAATCGTTGCATTAACAAATGGTGACCATAAACTTGTTGATAATGAACCTTCAAAGATGAAAATTTCTTCAATGAAAATCATGATTACCTAATAATTAGCACTGTCTTTACACTTCACTGTAATCAAATTAATCAAATTTTAGCAAGCAATAGTAATAGAACGTTCATAGATATTAGTTTTAACTGGCTTCAATCTTACAAAGAGCTGCTTAGCAGTTAACTTCGAAAAACTGGAAACTTTTAATGTCTTGCTTTATCAGTTAAATTAAAACACATTACAATGCAGCTGTGTTTGTCTACCTGATAAAAAGTAGTTGCGGACAATTCAACATAAATACTTACTTATGTTGATAGTATTTTGTCCTTAGCTTTCGGGGAGCTGAGTAATACTTCCTTATAACCCACTTTATTTTAGAAAGATTTTAGTGCGTTTAACCAGGGCAACCCCTAGTTGAACCAGAAAATTTACGTTTTCTTCAATTTTTGACTCAATTTCCGAATAACTGTTTGTCCTCTTTTCAAGACAAGCCAGAGTTTCAAGGTTGGTTGATAGAAAGCGGAAAAAGTCGGCATAATTTTCTTCTTTTTTTAAAGGGTATCTTTGTCACATTTTCCTCCAGATATAACCCCAACTGGTTTTGCTAAATTTGCTTGAGCAAATATGCAAGATCATGCAGAACTTTAGCCAAACCAGTCAATCCCAAATCTCCACCAGAGCCAAAAAAGAGACTACAGAAAATTTGACATCTGATTGATCTAAATTTTTGAGACAACCTAGCTTAGTTTACCATAAATTTGAGGTCTTTCGTGTCTCTGATTACATATTAAGCTAAAATAAATCCTTAAATTGTCCCTGTCATGTATCCTAATAATTAATAGATGGAAATTGCTAACAAGCCTTAACCTGAAATTGAGCATCGATCTTTGCTGATCATATGATGATAGTTGGCTGAAATATCGTATGTGATGTATAATTAAATAGAAAGAATCAGTGAAAGCAAGTCCTCACGTTGTCAAAGAATCAATCAAACCACGGGAAAACATGTTGCTTACTTTTCAGAAAACGGGTAAAAAACATACCAAAGATTTAAGAGAGACAGAAAATTTGATGCAGCCATGGAACATCAAAGAGGCAAAGATAACAAAAGTTATCAACAATGTCCGCTCCACAAGATAGCCAGAATCCGTCAAGTACAAGCAGAGCGTCACGTCATGTTCTGTGGGACGTCAATTGAGGGTTGTTTTGGGGGCTGGCTCATACTCCCGACTATGGAAATTCCCCTTTCTTTGCAAGACAGAAATAGACGCTGCAGGTCAGGGTTTACTACAAAATGGGGATCTTTTCAGATTATGCAGGGCAAGAGTGCAATCACTTACTTAACATTGAGCATTAGGGGTGACATAAACGAGGTTTTACAAACTGACTCCCTTACCTTGAGGACATTGATTCTCCCATCTACGTGTCCATCCAATGACAAGGTCTGGCTCGTATATGAGACCGGTTGGAAACCCAGAACATGTCTTTTCTTGGCCAACTTTGTCCTTTTTTTCATCACTTGACAATGTAGTTCGAGTAGATTTGATGCCACTGCATTTAGCAAAGGCAGCTAGGACGCCTAAAATT
This sequence comes from Catostylus mosaicus, assembly GCA_964019065.1. NCBI lineage: Eukaryota > Metazoa > Cnidaria > Scyphozoa > Rhizostomeae > Catostylidae > Catostylus > Catostylus mosaicus. Next base: position 12,068,052 of record OZ025188.1, on the reverse strand, counting down.
GATGGAACATAAATTTAATTATTGAACAAAAACAGAGTCAGAAATTGGAACTACACATCTAAAATTACTTTGCAAAAGCATAAAATTGTCGATAAATTGGTGCTTTTCAAGAATTTATCGGGCTAGTTTTGAGTATCCGTACCAAACCTTGGTTTCAAAAAGTCATCATTCCATAGCTGTTAGGATGGAACCTATTAAAATGTGATGGGTACTCCACGATCCTGGTTAAAGATTGAGTCCCTGCAGCGGAAATAAACTAAACTTCATTTTATCATCTCTTGTTAATACTAGGCCACTCAATCCCTCAATAGCAGGTAGTCTCTCCCCTCTGGTAGACCCACGCGCTGTAATGGCTAGTCAGGGACCCAGATCCAATGGATTTCAGATCCAACTGGGCATAATAAATTGATACAACAAGGTAGACGCCGCACGGCCATTGGGCTAGCAGGGCTATAGACCTTCCACCTATTCAAAGATTGTCCTACAAGATAATAATAATATGGCATAAACAAGCAAAGTCTTTTTTGATAGGGGTGTTTCCCGACCTTCTAAGAGGCATGGTCTAAAAAGATTTTCCGAGGGTTCCCCAGGATCAACACTGCGGCTCGATCAGCCACTCCACTTTAAGACCGCTGCGCGGTCACTGCATCAAGGCGTTGTTGCGTGCTGCTTGGTAGCTCAGTAGCTAGTGATTCAGCGAACTCAACCAAATTTCACCGGTTGTATTGATAGCTTTCTCTCTCTTTTCTTTACATAACTCGTAATTTCATTATATAGAATTTTGCAATTTCAAAGTGCAGAAATGCCGCCAAATTTGATGTCGCAGTTCGTTTCGGCTTTCGGCTGCTTTTTTTTAAATTTAAAAAGCCAACGCGCTCCGACAAATTGCAGATGGACGTTCGAAAAATAAGATGCTGCGTGGGAAATCTGAAGTTGGATGTAAGGTTTCTTATTGGAAAAAGAGGGCACTGGAAAACCTATTGCGGAAGTAAAATAAAGGGGGAAACTTTTCATTGATTTTTAATCTAAAATGCAATTACCACCAAACTGACTATGTCAATGGTCGAAGGGCATATGACTTATAAAAAAGTATCGTACACTTTGAGAAAAATCATAGAAAACGCAGTTGTGTTGTAGAAAAATCAGAGAAATCACAGAAAAGTTGCAGAAAAAAGGAAGAAAACTGACAAAAAAAGGCACAGAAGAGTAAAAGAAATCATAAGAAATTGCATAAAATAAAAAATCATAAAAAAACACGTACAATTTCTATGAGTGATATACCACTCGATGAAGGTAATTTTAAGGAATTAGCTAGCCTAGATTTACAGTGCAAAGGTAAATAACAAGCGTTAAAAGATCGAACAGATAAAAAAAAGAAATTGTAAAAATGAGAAAAATATATAGAAAAAATTAAGAAAATTTGAGTAGCTCTGGGATTGTCCATGCCTTATTTCTACAACAGAAGATGAAGTAAGTGGTACGAATACAGATTGTTGAGAGTTTAGAGATGTGGTAGTGTTTCTTGCCAATATCAAGGGAGTCTCGCATTTGAAGAAAAGATTTGCTGTTGTTGCTAAAGATACCAAGAGCACTGATAGACAGATTTGAAACGTCAGTCAGCCAAGAGGGTAACATATTTGCCATGTTTCCTTTCACAATATAAAATTATTAGCTGCAGGTTATGTAACGAATGCGTAATTGATTTTAGCTGTCAAGCTATTCGTTCCTGGATGGGTCACATGACCTGAAGACATTTAACGAAAAATGGTGACTTCTGACGGAGAGCTGATGCTTTTATTCCATGCGGTCATACATCAGTGAGGAGGCTTTTTTTCCAGAAGCATCAGTCTCAACCCCCCCCCCCGTGAAAGCTGGCGAATTCTATTACAGTTGAGGATGAAAGGTTTAAGGGTTAAAGGGGGTTTCATCATTAATTTAATTAACGGTTCATTTCTCTCATGATTCTGAGCTTACCCTACTTTGCATAACCTCTTTGCTCCTCCGTAGCATAAATAAAATCTGCAGTGCAGGCAAAAGGGATCTTATGAAATTTATCCTAAAATCTTCATAATGTGTGTAATTATAGAGGCAACTTGTCACATAACAATTTGTCAAGAAATGCGATCCTAGGTAAAACCCACAACAAGTCAAAGGGCACTCAGACAAAAGATAAAAGATGAGCCAAGACTTATCCCGTCTTAGGAAGACTCGCTCTTAAAATAGAGTCAATTTACAACCGTTTTACGTGCATAGCTGAATTCAAGCGACTGGGGTTGACAGCAAGGGTGTAGAACTGGCCTTAAAGGGCAAGAACTGGCAGCGTAACAACTATCGCAGAATTGTGTCACTTCAAAATCCTCAACAACTCACCATTCTTAATCAGCAGTAGAGTCTCAAAAGGCAAGGGAAAATAGGGAAGGGAAGAGGAAAAAGGGGAAAAGGAAAAGGAATGAAGGAGTTTTCCGTTTCTTCTTTTTCCTTTTATTACTTTCTTGTTGGCTTTGGCTAAAGGTACGTCTTCTTGTCATTTGAACATTCTATATTTCATATGACATCCTTAAGCTTAGAAATTTACCAAATTATAGAAAAAATTAAAACTGACAATATGTAATCTAAATGATGAGAAACTATAGCTCCTATTTGGTGATGTTCTTCCGGGGATTGGTATTGGTTTTTTAGAGTCTTGCCCATAAAACAAGTTTTTGGTTGCTTTTTCAAACTTTTAAATGTCATTAACTCACGAATTATAGCAGGTGAATCATTCCATGCTTGCTATGTTGAATATTGGAAGCCCTTTTTGAATATTTAGCCTTATACCTAGATCTCGACAGTTTTTGTGTTACTGCAACGGGTGCGATGTTTTTGCCGATTTCAAACGTACGCTTCCATCGCCATTCCCTCCAATTTACTCTATACTGTTAGAATTGTCTCTAGAAGGCGAATTAAAACAAAACCTTCGAAAAATAGCATCAAAACGAGGTCAAACGCATGCCACGTGTCTTAGTTCTGCAACTACCTTCGCCTGCAGAAAGCGGGAAATTGATGAAGCCTCTCTTCCAAAAATTTTGTTTTGAAGGTGATCTTGGCGATGCTTTATCGACGATATGCTGAATGGACGCCTTTGAATGCTATTCAGAAGTGATATTGTCTATCATACGAAAATTTGAAAGTGCAAAACAAGTTCGCGTTCAATATTACCCAAGGGACCAGCTTCACGCCCAATATTTCTCTTGGGATCAAACTGTACAAAAGAGGGGAAAGAAAATAAAAGAAAAGCTCTCTTTTTCAAAGAGTCTGGTTCCCAGGGTAGCCTGATTTTAGCAGTAAGCGAATTGTTGATAGAACTTGAGAAGCATCTGAAATTAAGCAACACAATACGTAATCGAATTAATATCTACTGGTGTTGAACAAAATAAATTTCTTTTCGCTTTAGAATCTGTTGGAAAGTGAAGGGCTCCGCAAAAAGGGGGCATGCGTTTTAATGCGAGTGGTAAAATATTCAAATGAGATGCTGAAGCTTTGAAAAACAAAAACGAGAATACACTTCACAACACTACACACTACTCGCAAAGCTTTTGTGTCAAAATATGGTTGAGGTGGAGGCCACACCCTCAGGCCCAGGTTCTTACGGCACTGGTTGAATCAATTTTAATCAGGGTCATCAAAGCCAGTTTAAACCAGCAATGACGTCAATGACCAAGAATGGGAAAATACTGTCTCTATTTTTCTGAATTCATAGAAACACAACCATAACCTTTTCTGTAACTTTATACAGTTTGGGTAAGAGAAAATTCTCTGGCCATTTGGAGTACTTCAAAATTACTGTCATGACCCAAACTTTTAGGGATAATGTTTAGGGATGAAAATAGGCCAAATTTTTGCAAGGTTCTATTTATGGATGGTTAGTGATCAAGTTATGATTAAATTATTGATGGTTAAAGGTCAATTTATGGATGAAAAAGTTTCCAAATACCAGTCAGAAAAAGCCACTCCTGAATAATGTTTTACTCTTGTTAATGAATACTGGAGACAATGTTTTTACTGTAGGGGTACAGGAAAAGAGGGTTGCACTAGCTGCAAGAGCATTTGGTACCTTTACATTCGTTCAGCATTGGCCACCATATTTGAGAAAAGCGCCATTTTGTAAATTTTAGGGAAGTTCTCTGATACCCCCAGCCCCGATGTCTTCATTCTTTATCACAATCAACAACTAATAAACTATATCCAATAAATTGTTAATCACCGATCAAGGTGATCAAAGGGGCATAAAATATCCTGAAATGTAATTTAGTTTTGCTATGTGAACCAATTGCAAATTTTTTTTATGAAAGATATAGAATGAAAGTAGTATTCGAACATTCTTATCAGTCCAAAGATTTCAGCATTCAAACTTTCTAACAACTTTCTTAACAAAAAACTATTTTTACTTACGTTACTTCTGGCACTATAAAGTACTACCTACACGCAGAGTTGGGAAACATTTCGGTCACAGGGTCAACAATAGTGAACGAAAAACAATAGAACCTCCTATGACAGACCTAAGAAATGCCTATCTATTGTTTTGTTTCGTTAGGAAGGTTTGCCTCCCGGCATGATTTTGTCCGTATGAACGTGAACAGCTCTTCTCGACTTTTGCTTTACATGTGTACAGCTTTTTTTTTAACTCTTTGAAGAAGACATTTTCGGTACAATTCAATTCGAGGCTTGCATCGTCAAATAAACAATTACATATTGCCATACAGCTGCTTTTTTCGAGAAAGAGAGAATTTTTTTTTCACCAAAACACAGCTGTGTACGTTTTCAGGTTTTAAAAAATAAGTACTGAAACTTTGAAATTCTCTGAACAGCAGAAAACTACTACCATATAAAAATTATTTTTTCTTATAAAACGTGTAGTTTTTTCGATTCGTGTTCTTTTTTGTCAACATAAAAGCTTGGGCTCAATAGCGCATGTTTACGCGAATATGTTAACCTAAATATTGGTCATAGTGGACCGGTTACTGCGAAACAAGCTGTCAAAGGAAGCTGACCTTTACAGAACTTACACTTGTCTCATCGTTCGTTAAAAGCACTTGCATTTGAAAGTAAGCCCGAGTTAGGTTGCTGCATAGGACTATTGTTAAAGTATGTTTTGATTTAGGAGAAGTAGATAGTGGTCCCAAATTTCCAGCAAGAAACTACTCAAAAATTGATTTGTTTTCCATAATAGTATAATAGTTCAGGCAAAGCTGTGGGAGAGGGAAAGAAAATGAAGGGTAAAAACAACATATTCTTAACAAATCGCCACGGTAAACTAAACTATTGAGCATTGCAAAGAACTGAAATACCTAAAACAATCTCAGTATGCCAAAATGAAATGTAAATAAGAAATACATTGACTTTGTCGTCTTTAATTTTGCAAAGTTGCAATCATGCCTTGAGAATCTAATACGTAGCCTGCTGTTTCGTTTTGTACTTGTTAGATTTTTCACTCGTTCATTCTCCAAATATCGCTTTTCTTTCTTTAGGAGCCTCGAGGCCTAAATACAGTAATCATTGCTTTCGGATCTTTAGGTATAGCGATGTTGTGACTTCCTACTCTTTTTACCAGAGGCAAGGCAGACTCACGTTACTTATCCTCCAAGAAAGAGGTTTGGAACAAAAATATTCTCGGCTTCCCCGGTTAGGCAACTCCAGTACTGAAGTTGCCCAAACTTATGAAACTTATGCTATTTCTATTTGCTTCGTAAATCAATTCCCATCAAAACGGCTACATTTTAAATATTTCTCTGTCGATAAAGCAAGGTATCAAGGGCCAATTTTGTCGATGATTTCTCGTTCCAAAAAGCTGCACACAATGGTAGAGTAAAAATAGAATGGTTTGATTACGAAAGTTTGAGGAAGTTCAAGTTATTACTGACATCCGTGAATCGCCAGGAAAGTTTGAGAAATGCCCTTTATTGTTCATCGTTTCTTGGGTCTGTTACTTAAAGCAACGCGCATCCTTGGTTACTTATTTAAGTTTCATTTAATATTTCAAGTCCTTTTATTCAGCTTGAGGGCATTCTTTAACCACGCACAAAGTGGGGCCTGGGACAGAGTTCACATCTGAAAAATACATTGGTGTGGAGCTATAAAAAAGAGGGGGCTCTAGAGAAGTGGGTTCTAGAGGAGGGGGCTCTGGCGGGAAGGAGCTTTGCCGATAAATCATCAATACAATATTGCACAATTCTACCTTGCTACCCCAATAGTCGGCCTCCCAGAGCCCCCTCAGTTTCTGTACGTACTCTAATGTGGAAATGTTAACATGTGGAGCAAAGAAAACAAAATAGTTGCAAGGTCACTGATAGGATGAAGGTACACTATAATCATTAAAACACACGCCCATGTCACGCCTCAATTGAGAGTCTTCTGAGTTGCCCTCTGAGATGATTTTTTGTCAGGACAGCTTTTACAGGGTTAGATTTTTTGTGGACTTTGACGGGACTCTCAACACTTAGCACTTTATGTTGCAGAGAGTTTTGTATAATCTTCTTTATATATTGAATGCAGGGGTTTTGCCACGTACTCATTTCTTGATAAGAAACAAGAGGCCCTGAAGTCTTGGTTCTCGCTGTCTTTTGAGAGTTTCTAAAAGTTCTTGTTTTGATTTATTGCTAGCTTCTTTGAGGAAATATACAAACTTTGAAATAATTTTCAGACGGTTCTTACTTTCGAGGGGGTGAGGGTTGTGGCTAAAACACTAAGATCCATCACAATCTCAAGCCTTAACAAATACCTGTGTCATTCCTATAAATAGATTTGCTTGTGTTCAAACGTGCCCGCACTTTCAGCGGTGTTCTGGACTTGAGCAAAATTTTCATGGATTTTTGTTTCATGTACAAAGACTCTTAATTTTCTTACAGTGCAAGGTGCTTATCAAAATGCATTTGAGTATGACATTTGATATTTATGATCATCTCAAGTTATAAACAGCCTATACGAAAGATTTCAACAAAACCGTGGCTGCAGGTAATAACAAAAAATTGTAATTACTTGACTTAAGTTGCCAACACTCCTATGCACACTCGAGTTGCTTAATGTTCAACTAACTTCGACCTAACTAGTCTCTTGTAAACCTGCTGCGTATTTGAAAAGTTGCATATACAAGCAAGTCCCATATTACAAACACGGCAGAGTTCTCTGTTTGTAAAAGAGCAGGTATCGTTAATATTGACCAAATTTTAAATGCATAAACATAATACCAAAAGCGGCAGAATCCTTCGCATTAAAAGTTTAAGAGTTTTCTCTCAGGATGAATTTCTGTTTTGTTACGTTCTCTAGCATACTTAATAAATTCAGCGACAAATACTGCCCTACGAGATAACAATGGTTAATAAATTAGCGGGCTTTTACAAGCATGGATCAAGGTATTAGCAAGCGTTAAAAAGCATTCGGAGCGCAAATATTGCACATGTAAGATGAGAACTCATGAATTCAAATGTGCTTAGTGTTTCGCAATACGGTTGCTGTCGGCCTTGTATTCAACACAAATGCAACACATCTCCACTCAAAGTGGGGGAATTAACGACACGATTCACGTTTTATATTGTACTTTCCCACAGAAATATACTCAAAAATTCATCCCAAGGTGCGTTTGATTCGGCACTTTCCGCTGGTTCATGTACATACTGAAAGTAAATGACGCTAGGCCGTCAGTCGAATAAAAACTGTTGAAAGCTGATGATGAAAACTGCTTACCAATAAATAGGAAAATGGTTTGAAAATTGCAGGCCATTATCGTCCATCTCGCTGACTAGCTTTACCTGAAGGCTCCTGCATAGGTCGAACGTAAAGGAATCATGTTCTTCTTCAGCCTCTGATTTTGCATGTTGTACAGTGATCTTCAAAATGACAGATGTCACATTCACAGCATGAATGTTGGGGCGGGAACATGGAAATGTTTCCGGTCAATAGAACAATAGCAATTATTTGATCTAGATTTGGTAACATGACAGAAATACAACGCAAACTTAAATTCGCTGTACAGCACGAGAGCGTCAGGGCCGTCGAGAGCCGGGGTGGAAATAGCGACGCCCCCCCAAGTGTTTAGACTAAAAAGTGTCATGTTGCTCTTACGCTAAAAGTCTCTCAATTGAAAAGTACCCCAATTTTAGTGCATAACTGTTATTTGACAAGTCATTGTAACACAAAAAAAGTTTCAAGGTCCAAAGAGGCCGAAAACCATTATCGAGCCTTAGACATTTACGGCATTGGCCCTGGAGAAGTTACACTTCCTTTCCCCACCCCTACTCACCGAAAACTGCAATGTTTTAAGACAGGCCCGTTGGAACCCTCAGTCCCCCCCTCCCCCATTACTTTGCTAATGCTTTTTCATAAATTTTTCGAAAAAATTCTGCAAAGAGAAAGGTGATAAAAATATTAGATAGTGCTCCTCGTCAATTAGACACCTAAATATATTGTCTTTTTTCTTCATTTCACTAGTGCAATTTGTGCAGCAGGGGCTATTTACAGCTATCTAAAGGGCGTGTAAAAAACAATTAATCATGCTTTTAATCTGCAAAGCAAGGCCATAGAATGAAAAGTACGCACTTGATATTAATATGAAGGAAGGGAGGGTTGTGTTTATGCAAAGGCTGTTGCTGTGACTTGATGGAGATCAATTCCTAGAGCTTATGAGCAGTGTTCGTTCGTTTTCTGAAAAATGGGTCTTCTTTGATTGTGCAAAAGAGCCAATGAAGCAAGGAATAAAAGGCGTCTTGCAGGAAATTACTTAGAAATTAAGAACACCCTGCAGAAATCAGGCCTCGCTTGATAATCAAACATTTTTACAATAGGGGCCGCCCCCTTGCTCCCTGGTGAATGAAATAATTTGAAAGTAAAAAGCTCTTCTATTCTGCAGAATCGCGGAAAATCAAGATCTCAACGGAACAAGTAGGGAATTGGAAAGTCCTAGTATTCTCTTACCATTAGTCATAATCTGACGTTATGGCATTAGTCTATCCTGACCCTACCTTTGATCCACAGGTAACATATATTGCTAGCTGATCTGAACAACAATGGGGTAGGAATCACTCTTTCCAGCAGCAGCTGGCATGCCCCTAAAACTTTTGCAAGTACCCCTTTTATCATAAAAAGTGCTCCTATCGCTAAAATCGTGAAAATTCATCGTGAAAATGCCCCTTGTTATCGTGAAAGTGCCCCAACTTGGATGCGCCTATATTACGAAACAATGCCCCTTTTTCGATCCCCCCCACACACTTTTCAAAACGTTCCTACGCCCCTGCTAAACAACTTATCAAAAGAAAAGGGTCGAGGACAGTCATCTACATCAACGCTTAGCCAAATAAACAAACCGCCAGTTTTAGAGAAAATTTAAAAAGTAAAAAGCTGTATGTATTGCAAAACATTCTGTTTTTGGAGCAAAGCTAGTATAGCTTCTAGGATGAAAAGCAAACTAAGAACCTCTTATCAAGTGAGACAGAGCCACAATTCTCATATTGAAAAAGGCCAAAGATAACACAGTACAAAAAAACCTGGCTTTTGGACTAAGCTAGCACAGGTTCTGAGAAGAATAGCCAAATACTTCTAATTGACTCGAACAGAACCGCCTCTGAATAAGTTTAGATAAAGGCAGATGATTAGTATTTCTAACCCCAGGGCCGAGGCCAATGGGGAGGCTAGGGGGCAGAGCCGGAAATTGTCGGGAAGTTTGACTTTCTTGCCCCCCCCCAGTTCAAAGATGGCTGGATTCGGCTCTGTCTAACACCTTTAAGAGGGTTCTGCATGCCCCCAGAACTCCAATTTTCTTAAGCATCGCAGAAATTCAATGCTAAAATTCATTAGAACTTTAAGATTTTGGCATATCACACTTGAATTGAATTCTAGAGTGAAATCTGATGTGTGACGAAAATTTCCCTAACTTCCTGGAACTAGAAGGAGGCCAAGGCATAGTGAATCAAGGCAATGCAAAACATTTCAGGTCAATCTATAATGTTCATATCTGCTTTAAATTCGACATCGCCTCGTTTTCCAGCCCCTCAGTGCTAAAGTACTCAATTTACGGTATTCTCTTCTTAATATCTACATAAACAATAGGTCTGCCCAAATACTACCATTTTTCTCCGGCATGACAACTTAAGTTTTCTTTACTATAGCGATGAATGTCTGAAAATGGAGGAAAAAGGCGTATTTCCATACAGGCAACGGATGACAAAGTCAAAGAAAAGTTTATTTTCATTCCCAATGGGTGGCTCTGGTACCCAGGGTAGTATTTTCAAAATTCTCCCAGGTGTAAAAAAGGATCAGTAAATAAAATTGTACCAACAGCAAGCTGGATGCAAAATATTGCTTTGAAAAGCGTAGCAAAGATAAGAAATAAATGATGACAATACGTTTTGTAAAAATTGGGAGTTGCTGCTTAGATTTTTCTATGAGAGACTTTGTAAAAAAGCTCTGGTGGCAAAGCTCCCAGGTAGTCATTTTTACTAATTTAACAAAGGAGTGGAATAGTCTGTCAACGCGGAAGAATGCATGGCCTTCCAAGGAAACTGGGCACTAGAGTGGCCAACAAAACATGGACTTCAAAATTATTAATGATAATCTTATCGTATTTTTTTACAGCCACTTTGCGTTGTTCCTTCTGTTAATGATTGGCATTCTTGCTCGCAAGCTTTCCTTGAGAATCCGGTAGACAGCGTGCTATTTTGTTCACCACTTTAATTGCTACACAAAACATGGACTGGCACACTAAATTACTAACGTGACGTCAGATCTAATATTAACTCTTTATAGTAATAAAAGGGCCTCCGACGACGGGGGACCGGAGAGCCTTTCCCCCTTTTTTTGTAAATTATGCCTTTAAAGGGGTAAATTATGCCTTTGCGGGCAGCTCATTATCTTTTGCCGTGGTAATTTTTAGCATCGACGCCTGCCCCCCCCCCCCCACATTTTTGTCTCGTCGGAGGCCCTGAATAAAAAAAAACTTGAAATTGAAATAGCTAATTTGAAATACTTGTGTTATTATTAAAATTTTAGTTCTATCAAAGGATTTTTGCAGAAGGTATGTAGTTAAATTATAACACAATTTTCTGGCCTCGTTAGCTAAATGTAGAGATTTTGCAGGAAAATGTTCTGCGAGATTGTCTTCAATGGCCACCCTGTGTTTGATAGTTTTTTTAGCCTCTTTAGATCTACGTAGGCACCTCCCAAAAGGAGCAGCTTGCAAGGCTCTAAGAGTGCCTCCAGATGCAGTTCCCTAGATTCCCTCGCTCTCTTCCCCTTCTGCTCACAAACACAAGGGGCCTCATTTTGCAGCTTTGCCCCTGGGCCTCAAAAACTCTCGGCGGCCCTGGACCCTTGTTCGAACATTTTTGTTTACAGACATTATTCTTCACGTTCTTTTTCGCTAACCTTTTCTTGCATTTTCCAAATAAAAGCTACTTGATTAGCATTTTTAACAGATTTCTTAGGTGCGGGGCCCCTTTTTGGCTACCAAAATCGTGTGTTAAATCGCCACTGTTTGCGGTAATACCAAATAGTTCCGTACAAAGGACAAGAAAACGCAATTTTTTTACAGTAGACAAAAAGATCCAAGGCATGCCTAATGATAGTGACACACGTTTTAAAACGCTTGAACTCAAATAGAAGACATTAGGTCGTGCACATTTTATATAAGATATAATAGGTACAAAGATATTTTACAAATTTTAGGTGATTTTAAGTATCTCAAAATAGTCAATCAATAACAAACAATGAACACCACAATTCAGTACATCAGATAACTATTTACAATGCTACAAATGCGAACTGTACAAATCAAAGAATCGCTTCTTTCCAATTTGGCCTTAGGGGGCCTAACAGCTTAGCCTCTGACCCCCTGTTTTTCCCTTGTTATAAGAACACGGAAGGGAGGAAACATGTCACTTTTAGATGGGAGGCTATTGCTCAATAGAAAGCTTTTATAGGGGATATGGTAAAATTCTTCTAATGATGGACAGTTTTTAGAAGGTATTGGCTTGCCCTTTGCCGCTTTTGGAATTTTTGCTATTTGATCAAAGTATTTACAGATTTTTCATTAGGCCTTTGAAATTTTTCAAACAAGCCACTTGTCGGAACACTTTATTAATCTTTGGTTAGGTCAGGGATGGTTTCGCCCATTTGGCAATGTTTAGTGGATATAATTGAAATTTGTTCTGCCCGTCATATCGCCTATAGATTGCGATGTGACATTCCCCCCACCCCTCCCCTGTTTTCACCCCATGCCAAAATTCCAGTGGGCACTAAAAATTCTTACATACAAAGATCTCCATCCGGTATCATTCAGTAAATTATGATATTTCTGCTTCAGGATATTTTGAAGCAGCACAGGTTTCGGTATTATTGTTGAAAATTACTTTCAGGAAATGCGCAACGGTAATTTTTTTCATGAAACAATGATTTAATAATAGGGTGTAAGTTATTTCCTTATTAGCTTCCCGGATGGAGATCCCAATGTGAAAAAGAGGGGATTGTTCCCCCTGGCCGGCCAAGTCAGAAATCTATACCGACCATTTCAGCAAGCCTCGTTACTCCAACTCTCATCCTGTTTGCTAGCAGTCCCCAAGCCGTTGTCTCGGCCTGCACCGTTGCTGCATGATAAAACTGACCTTCTGCATATTCCCGTGCAATTATACATAATCTTGCATGCACTTCAGCAGCACTTGGCCTTTTATCAGGATTGAACTCAAGTGTGTCCAGTATCAACTGTCTGATAACTCTGGTTGCACCTTCCAATTTAAACGTTAGAAGTTCTGAGGCTTCCTTCTTGTCACTTTCATACATGATCTGTCCCAATCCTGTTTTTTCGAAGCCAGGTGCGGCTGCAAAGGCACCGTAAAACTTGCGCTGCCGAATGCGCTTATATTTCCGCTCGACGATTCCGTAAAATATCGTACCGAGAGCAAAGACATCGGCCTTCTCTGTGTAGTGCTGCGAGAACACTTCTGGGGCCATCCATAACGGCGTGCCCGCAAATGTTCCCATGTATGCCATGAGGTACTGTGGGATCCATTCGTTATCGTCGCCTGTGTTGAAAAATGTTCTGGCAAGTCCAAAATCTGCCACTTTGATAAAGTTTTCACGCGACAGCAGAATATTGTCCGGTTTCAGATCGCGATGAACGATTTTGTTTTGATGCAAGTATTGCAAAGCATCCGCTATTTGCCTCATCCATGAAATATTCCTGGATGGTGTCGAAGGAGAGGAGAGCCTACTGTTCAATGTGCCGCCTCCACAATATTCCAGCAGAATGTACACTGTTGATAAATGCCTTCTATTGATTTTTTGGTTGGCTGCACATACCCTGACAACATGCGCATGTTTCAAGGACAGCAGGCACGTGATTTCTTGCATTGCCGATTTCTCAAGAGTGCGAGAGTAACAACGGATTGTCTTCAAAGCGAACTCTGCATTTTCTTCGTCGTGCACTAGATGAACAACCCCGAAGGCCCCCTTCCCCAACTGTTTTACCTGAGTCAGTTCCTTGCCACGTCCATCTCGGCTTTCTATGCGGATCTTGCTCATTTTTCACTTAGATTTTCCACGGTCAAATGAAACTGTAGCGTATCTGGGTTCGACAGAGTTAACTCTGAGAGACGACAACCGTAATGTCAGTAAGCGTATTTATATCTCAAAGTAGGAAGCAAATACTAAAACTATTGCGCAGCAAAGCAACTTATAAATACGAAACGGTCACGAGATACAACAATGGATTGCCTTCGTAAATCATGCGTGCAACCCAACATAAAGACATTAACTAGAACATTAAACGGAACTGCGACAAAACACGAACACACATTTAAGCATGAAATAACTATTACGTCATTACTATTATTATACAATTGCTACAAAACCTTAAACAAGGTGCTATGACTTGATCTGAGCAAAAATTGACCTGCACCTGTTGAAATACTCAAACTTTTGGGACTCTCCCTCCGCGAAACAATGCCTCGTTGCTACAGCATGTTGATTGAAATTTAAAAAATATTTATATGCGGTAGCCACAGTAACTTTCCAGCCTTTAAAGGATTATAAATAAAACAATAACTGCATAGAAGCATTTTGCAAAGCAGGTGGTTTTATGAATTAAGGCCTTTTATTTGTAGGGTTTACGTAATATTCCAAAGTGGAAAGTATAAGGGTCTTTCCACAGGGGGTTAGAGTAGAATTTCATTTGAAAAGCAATAAATGATATCATTTGAATGATATTGAATACGGTTAGGTGAATCAGTGTTATTTTTTAAGAAGAAACAGAACTGAATTTAGAGACTTTCCCTTGCGCAAATAAAGAGTAGAAGAGTCTGTCAAACACAGGGTGGCAATATGATTTGTCTTATTATCATCAATACCAAACACGCACACCTATTACAAACACACCTAACAGAACAAGTAATCAAAATAAAATCTAAAAAAATAGACTCACAGAATATGGATGAGAAAGAAGTAATGAAGTACGAGTAATTAAATGTCATAAAAGAATTCAGAAGTAAAAAAAACCCGCTGAAAATAATTGTTTCACAAGATCTTGAGCCTGACAGTATTCTTATAATATTCTTGAATTTCACCAATTTTGAGCCTCATTATTCTTATCAAATTTATTCTTATAAAAAAAGAGTGTATTCATGTTTTTGCAAAAAATAAAAATATTGACTTTGTTGAGTTTTATAATGTCATTTACTGGTTATGTTAAGGTCACTATTCTCTTGCAATGCCAAGGTAGAAACTTAGTTTATATGATTTATGTAACAAATAAGACTAACGGTTTACTTAAAATAGCGACAGTGATTGTGATTTAAAAAAGTGATCTTTAAACTCTGTTTTACTTTGATCAACAAAAGAGGTTGCTTCCGTAAGTTACCTTTGATTCAAGTTATTGTACGGTCTCCCTGTGCTTACTCCGTGGTTTAATTCGAAGAACGTCAACTGCTATTTTGGTAAGGGGAATTCCCTTCGTAATTGCAGTGGCCTATTACGAAACTTGAAACAGGCCTTAGTCCCATTGATCTTTGCAGAGTTTTTTTTATTTTTCTCGTGAAATTTCTTGCGAAAATGATTGGTGGAACGGTAGAAATGAAGTTGGGGGACGGCCAATTAATACATCTGAGCATTGAAAGACATTTGGGCAGCGGGGCATTTGGCCGTGTCTACAAAGTCTGTGATACTAGAAGGTACAATTCATATGCTTTGAAAACAGTCGTTTGTGCAAATGAAAATCTTCGAAAATCGGCAGTGCAGGAAATAAGGTGTTTGTCGTCCTTGCAGCACCTTAACATAGTCAAAGTATTTGCAACTGATGTCCTGCTCGACATTCAAGGCACCCCCATGATAAATATTCTTTTGGAGTTTTGTGGAGGTGGCACTTTGAACAGGAAGCTCAACTCACCAACTTCTCTTGACACTAACCTTACATGGATGGTGCAGATTGCAGATGCGTTGCAGTACTTGCATCGAAATGATATTGTGCACCGTGACTTGAAGCCAGACAACGTCCTCCTGTCTAACGAGCAGGATATCAAAGTGGCTGATTTTGGGTTGGCTAGGACGTTCAACAGTAGTGATGATGATGGTGCATGGATTTCACGCTATTTACAGGCATATATGGGAACTTTAGCTGGTTCACCATTTTGGATTGCTCCAGAGGTATTTTTCAAGCACTACAACGAAAAGGCTGATGTTTTCTCTCTTGGTATCATATTGTTTTGCATAGCTGAAAGACAGTTTTTTGAAATTAACGGTCAAAGGTATTACGGTGCATTTGCCCTATTCAACGACATAAAGCTTGGAGTAGGACAGGTTTTATATGAAAGTAACCTAAAAGATGCATCCAAGTTGTTAATGTTTCAACTTAGAGGAGCAACAAGACCTGTAAAGGAGTTGATACTGGATACGCTCGAATATCATCCTGCTGATCGACCAAGTGCCTTGGACGTGTATAAAAGATTAAGTGAAATCCGTCGTAGCTACTTCAATAGCAGGTTAATACAGCCAGAGAATGAGAATCCTCAAATGGACGCAATGTGCTGCTGATGTTTTTTACTAGCAACTTTTGTTTATTAGCAACTCTGCAGACTCAAACGTCCTGAGTTGAATTTTTCTTTCGTTTGAAGTGATTGAGTTGAATTCATTGGTTCAAACAGGAACTCAGATCAATTCCTTCAAGCGCAAAAAAATTAAACTATATTAGTGGCAGAAAAGTTTAGACAGGGGGTAGCGTATAGGTAAGTTTACTCTCATAAAGAACATTGCTCTTAAAATTACAGGCACTGTAGAAAAAAGTGTTTGCAGAGTTTCTTAATTTACGTCAAGTTCTAGCTATGGAAACTTAAATTTTAATTTACATCAGATGCTTGGAATTCAATCAAACAAAAGTGTAAAAAGAGTTTTTGGATCTGACTAGGGCTCTTTTTGCCCCCTCTATCCCCTTGGAAAAGGGCAAGGGTAGCTGCTTCCCCCTCTCTTTCGGCATCGCTGGCCTTGGCCTCCCACTTTTCCGCAAACTATGTCCTTAAAAGGCAGCTCACTATTTTGTGCCATGGTAACTTCATGGCATCGAAGCTCCCCCTCCAACGTTTTTGGTCTATTCGGAGGCCCTGATACCACAATATTTTCCATTTCACGTTCATGTGTACAATATTTTTCTCATAAGTATCTTTCATTAAAGTTCCCATTTGCACCACAATCGAAAGTCTTATGCACCAGTACTCGTGAAAATCCAGTCTTGCCTCTATCCGGTTGGTCAACTCCTTTTGTCAAGGAAGTGTAAGCACCCGGGGTTTTTAAAATCTCTGAGAAAGGGGCCCAATTTCATCCCGAACCAAAGAAATTGGAAAAAAGGAAACCAAAATAATCTTAGAAAAAGGGTTTTTAATGTCCATTTCATCGGATAAATAAAACAATGTGTTCCTTGGTTTCAGAGAAAAAAGGGAGGGGGGGGTAAAGTTTGAGTTAAAAAGCAGAGAAAAGGGTCAATGTTCTAGAGCCTCACATGGGGGGTGCCTACCCTTGACAATAAGAGTGGACCCATCGGGTGCCTCTAAAAGTAGCTTTGATTGATGATGATATGAAAAATAAGAGTAAACATGTACTCCTTCGGGGAGGAACACCCTTGCCTCCAACAACAACAGTTAAACTGGACTTTGTATTGTTGTGTGATATTTGTCAGCATTGTGTTGTCAGTTACAATTTGTGGTTAAGCTCCGGTGAAAGCTTCCTATTTCACACAAAGGTCGACAGAGCAGAATCACAGGCAGAATAGCGACACAGCAAACTTCAGCCAATCCCAGTTTTTAAAGTTCATTTAGGTGGGTAACTTACTAATTCAACTATCACAGCACTTCAATTTGCATCCGCTCTTACTTCACATTGACTTTGCTACACAGGAAGCGAGCATGCTGGCGATGCATGTATATATTTGTATACATGAATGTTACAATTTCTCTTACGTGAATAACAGGACTAAGCAAAAGCTTGTTTACAGCCACATTGGGTGAAGATGAAAACAAATCCAATTAAGATTGAATTGAATTGTTATAACCAGTCGATTGCCTCCAGCTATTCGACACAAAACGGAACTTAGTTGCTCAATCACCCTTCGCAAATATCGAAAATTACTGTTTGTTTCATAAAGCTATAGATAACTTTGCACGAGACCCCAAAAAACCCACGATTCTGCAATGTTTCGTGTGTAAGGGGTTTTTGGGGGTTGAATGCCTGCCATGTTATTATCCACAGAAAGAGTGGAGACATGGTCGTCGTAAGAAGGGAGCAAAGGTGGTAGCGCTAGCCAGTGGCGTAACGGAGCAGTGTGGGGCCTTTTGTCGAAGTAGGGGTTTGGTGCCCCTATTCTTTTGCCAATAAAGTTTATAGGCTAAGCCCGAAATTACCTTTTACTGCATAAATATTTTACATGCATTTTTTAAACAATACTAACTACCATCAACATAATTATTAAGATGCGCTTACATCCAAAAAAATTCATAAAATTTCTTGGGGGGTTCCTTAGGGGCCTAATTGTGTGGGGGCCCTTAGTTTTGCGCTTAAAGGTGCACACCGTGCGTTACGCCACTGGCGCTAGCCCGAAACCTAATTTCGGGCTAGCGCTATCACGTTAAATGGAAGAAAGGCACACTAGGCCTATGCGAACAAAGAAAACACACATAATATAAAATCAGCTTGTCAGAAACGGCATGTTTGTGTCAGGGCACGGAGATATTTATCTTTAAACAAATATGGGACGGAATAATCTGTGCTGCGAGTGAAATTATGTTTTTGTGGCACACAACGCAACCTTGAGTTTTTGTTGTAAAGGTAAAGCATGAAGATCACGTGGCACAGTTAACGGATCTTTGATTGGTAGATGAAAAATGTAAATAAATCATTTGATTGGTCCATTACAAAAGATGCTTCTGCTCTCAGCATATATCATGCTTAGATATAATCTCACCGTTGCTTAGATATAATCTTGGTACTCTCACATGCAAAAGTTAGATTTGATAGAATCCTATCCCTGACAATCTCCACAGATGATGATGTTATGATCGGCAAGGGTTGTCTGGATAATTTGTTTGAACCACGCACATTTTACTCGGAAAAAGCCCCTTTTCTGACAGATGATGGCCCTCACTTTCCGTAAAAAGTGACATTTGTTATTGTCAAAAATTTCAGACTGAAACATGAAACAAATAGTTGAATTGGAAAATCAATTTTGGTGACAACTGGGGGGGATGCGTCCCCTCAAATCCCCCCCTTGGTGCTGCTACTGCCAGAGATAATCAGCTCTCCACAACCGACCCATGGGCAAAAGGAAGTGTCCAGTGCCATGATGGGCCAAGGTTAACACCTGAGCAAGATTAACTTGGAGTGGCTAAGGCACCTGATCAAATGAAGACATTCAGGAGCATGAATATCATAGAAAAGGGATGCAGGATGGCAGAGAACCATTGAGGGCCAGTCTAAGACCATGCCACTTTGTTCCTAGAACATGGGTTTCCATTCTAAGGTGTTCAATCAGCCCAGTGGGTCCACTCCCATTGTCAAGTGTTAGCACCCCTATCTTTAAAATCTCTGAGAAAGGGGTTCAATTTCATCCCAAACCAAGGACATAGATATTGGAGAAAAGGGGTGTTGTTTTGGAAAAAGTAAAGGGGCTTTCTTAGGTCCAACTCATTGTATTAAAAACAATATGTTCTTTGATTTCAGAGAAAAAGGTAGGTAAAATTTGAGACAAAAATCAGAGAAAAAAGTCGATTTTCAAGAGCCTCAGACGTGGGTGCTCACACCTGTTAATGAGAGCTGACCCACAGAGACAATCAGACAACTGGGCTAGGGACATAAGAATGTGTTGAAATGTAAGCATAACTGTGAACAAGGGGTCCTCTTTTTAATAGACCAGGCATTAAACAAATACCTAGAACCTAGCAAATACTCACCTACCCATGTCAAGGACATACCAGGAGTTGGGATAATATGTGATGAAGACTGTAGATACAAGACTGAGATAATTTTGGGAATTAAGCAGTGGTGCCAGAGCTCTTTTTTTCACATTTCGCTGTTGTCAGTGCTCAAAACTGTTGGTAAAGTAACAAAAATTTTTTTTTCTCTATAAAAAGGGAGGGGAGCAATGTGGTTGCCATGGCTCTGCCTGGCTACAACCCTGAAACATGTGATAGTGAAAGTGAAGAAAAGGCTTTCAAAGGCAACATGTGGAAATGTGTGTGCCCCTAGGCCCCCGGTTTTTTTTGCCTTGGAAAAAATGGTTTATGGCCACCCTGGTAGAGAAATCAGCATTTAGTATTTGTGTAAAGTACCCCCAGCCATTGAATCACTCAGGCTTCCTTCAATTTGGGATAACAGCTGAAGACCCATTAACCAAAATTGTAAACACCTTCTCTCCCATCTTAGTCATTATGGCCATTGCCATTCCATTCCTGACTTGGCTATAATGGCAATAACATTTTGTGTCCTATCATTGATGTAATGTTCTTTACAAACAGAAATTTGAGACCAAGCAACATGGCATCAACGGCTTACTTAATGCTCAGAAATCAGACAGCAGCAATAAAATCTGTTCATGGAATTTGGAGAAGGGCATCTTACGCTGCTAGAAAAATGCACACCTCGACTGCTTATGGAACCATTGTAAAAGGCAGATTGACACAAGACCTACCGGATGTGTCAGTGTATGACTTTGTGACAAGAAAGTTTGATACAAATCTCGAGAAATGTGCATTGGTAAGTTAATGGTCATTCTGCATTATTCATAAATAGTGGTGAGATATAGCTTATAAAAGCAATAGCCTTATGTTGAATGGCATCAAGCTAGATTGGGTCAATTTATAGTCATTAGCTCATTTTTCTTTCCAAGAGATGCCACATTAAGTGTTTCCAGATTTCGATATTCTTCAAAAGTGTGGGGAATAGTTTGGGGAAAGATCCTACCTTGTAGACTGGGGGTCTAGGGGCATCCCAAGGTCCAGGGCCGGGCCCTGGGAAGGTTCAGGGGGGCAAACTTTGGAGATCTCGCAATTTCTGAGGCCTGAAAATGGCTTAGGATCGTACAATTTCCTTTCTGTATTGCAATGAAAAACAAGAAATACAACAATTTCTCTCTTTGAGTCTTAAACTACTATCCAACATATTATTAAAATGGCAAAGGGGAGTTCTGGAAACAAGAAAACCCCCCTAAATCTGCCCCTGATATTGTTTCTGATTTTTGTTCG
>OZ025188.1:11839817-12042317 GCA_964019065.1 Catostylus mosaicus | reverse complement strand
AGATTGTTATTTTCGCTTGTTAATGATATTTTATTTCTTGAGTTTTTTGAATCTCAGCCTGTCTTGTTTCTTAAGTTGTTCTTATTTTTTGGGCTTATCTCAGCCTGGTGTTTCTTATCAAGGTTGTTCTTATAAATAAAAAAACGTGCAAGGCAATTAAATAGTAAATGAACACCCAATTTCAACGCTTGAATGCCATTCGACAAACAATGAAAGTTGCAAACAAGTGAAGATTACTCCAAGTACATATAATCATAATAACTAAACATTCCACACCAGATAATGAAATAAACATAACACTTACAAGCAAATGAAGCATAACGTAACAGCCCTCTTTCTGCACCACCTCCATTTTTTATTTCAGCACTAGCTTCTCTAGGAAATGTTCTCGGATGAAATATCCAACAAACTTGTCTTTGCATAACACCAGGCACCGCGCAGCCATTGGGCCAGCAGGGCTATAGCCCCTCCACTTTTTTCAAAGACAAACCTAAAGGCTATTGCAATTATGGCATTTGCAGCTGAAATATTTGCTACACCGAACTGTTGTATAAAGACAAGGACATAAAGGAGCAAAGTCTTTTTGAAAGAGGCATTTTCCGACCTTCTATAAATTTTCCGAGGGTTCCCCTGGACCACCACTGCGGCCCGATCAGCCCTTCCACTTTAAGACCGCTGCGCGGTCCCTGCATATCACCCAAAGTTTCATTTGTCCCCCCCCCATTTAGTCAGCACACTTTCATTTGACACCATATCTGTCCAAGTTATTTTGCACATTCTTCTATGACACACATCTCCTTGCTTCAATTCTCAATCCTATAGTGTTCTGTAAAGTGAAGAGGTTCTAATTTTCTGATCTTTTTTGTTTTAGATTGATTTCGCTAACCTAGTTCCACCACTGCTTTTATTTCTTTTGAAGTCTCCAGAGGTTGCTAAATACGACATTTCAAGTCTTAAAACTATAACATCGGGAGCAGCTCCATTTGGAAATGACTTGTGGAAAAGTGTTAGAGATCGATTTAACAATCAAATATCGATTCTTCAAGGTGAGACATGTGTGATCGCAAGACAAGCCGAGTGTCTTAACAACATTGCTGAAAATTTTGTGAGATTGGCATAGATTCAATTACCCCTCCCCACTTTTTTCAACAGTAAGAAAAATTTTTTCAAAGATATGAAATGTCTTCGTCCTTGATCAAAAGTGCCAATGTCAAAGACAACAGGCAAACTTTCAGACCGCTCCGCGGTCCCTATACCAAACCTATACCCTAACCAGGGCATATGCATTAAAAAAAGGGCAATGTCTTGCAGCATGAAATTTGTAACCACTTTTTCGCAGGACAAGAGAGTCATCATCTCAACCATATCCCTGCTGAATGTGTCCCTGAATGTAAACCTCGCAGCTTTCTTCAAATCTTTGCATCTTCTTCGTTTTAAGGGGCTAGAAAGTTATTTTAGCAGATTTTAGAACACTAAATGACTTTTTTTTTGTTACATAAACTACATGAATTTATGGACTACATAAACTTTATGTTGAAACACAAAATGCTTTCCCGGGCCCTCTATTTCAAAATTTATAACAATTCCTCTTATTCCAGGAATTCTTTGCGATGTGACATTATTTTCTTATACTTTATAGGATATGGGTTGACGGAAACTAGTCCTGTGGCAACATTAACACCACACGACGATGTAGTAATTGGTTCAGTCGGAAGAGCTGTGCCTAACTCAGAAATCAAGGTGCGTTTTTGTGTAGATCGTTTCAAACAATTCTTGGGTCAAGTGGCAAATATCAATGATGCGTTTGGAGGGGCTCTCTCTCTCTCTCTCTCTCTGTCTCTCTCTCTCTCTCACTCTCACGTTTCAGACAAAAATATGCGTAAGAAAAAAAATGGACAGATTTCTCCTTCCTCCGTTCCCAGTTCCTGCAATCTTGCCTTTTTAAGGAAGGCATGTACAGAACTATTGCGCTAGAAAGAAAAAGCTAAGTCAGTGCCGACGGGGGCATGAGTGGACCGCCCCCTTCAATAAGACTGCTGGTTGGAAAGCCTGAATGCTTGTCGAAACATTTTTAGGAGATGATCAAAGATTGTTTGCAAGCTGATGACGATGATGATTGTCGAAAATTGATTATATCTACCCCCCCCCCCTGTATATTACTGCTGGTATTACTTACCAATTTAACCATTACTTTCGAGGTGTGAAATTTCATTTGAAAACTATATTTTCGTGTTATACAATTCTATAATCAGCTGACGCACCTCTAAGCAGTTTTGTTGCAAATGCATTGCGATTATTTTGTTAATATGTTTACTTCTTCCAAATAGATTGTTGACATTGTCAGTGGCGAAACTTTGGGTCCAAATCAAACTGGGGAGATTGTTATAAGAGGACCACACATAATGAAAGGTAAAGATATGTTGCCTTGTTATTGAATGTTAAATGGCGCACTATGTAACTTCGATGGCATGCGTACACAACTAAGGGGGGGGGGGGGGGGAGGTATGCCAAACCTGTAAGGATGCATGCATGGTAGTATTCACGCTGAGGAGAAAGAGCGAAAGTTCATGTCTATGTTCGTTCGATTTGTTCAAGTCTTCATTTGTTGATGAAAGCTTAAAGACGCTAAAAGAAATAAACTACTAGCCTGCGCAGGTGACTCTACAGCGACGGATTGGATCATATGAGTCGAAGATATCTCATATCAGAGCGCATTTAACTGTGCAAAACAAACTGACTTCGAGGTGCAAGGGAGGCGAAGGAGCATTGCGCGTATTAAGTTTGTTGATTACCGTGGTGGCAAAAATATTTAGAATATTTTTTTAACCCTTTCACCCCGGTCGGGCCTTATGGCCCAACGACAAACACCGTAAAAGATAATTTTAAGGGGGGGGGGTCAAGTACAAAATATAGTAGATGTTCTGACGGCAGTTTTCTATAATAGTTTACGCTTTCATCTTACTCATTTGACTATGCTACCCTCTGAAAAGCGTAGATTTATGTGTGTTTGAACAGTTAAATGAAAATAAATCCGGATGCGAAAGGGTTAAAGGGACGATTTTAATGGGTAATAACAGAGGAATGTATCTCTTTTCTACGTCCACTGATTCATTAGCTTCGATTGTAGAAATAGGGTTCTGTTTGATTTCAAGGGCTAGTTGAAAAAATGTATTTTATTGCAAGGGCTAATAAATAACCAATTTTTGGTTTCAAAAGCTCTTCACGCGGCTCCCTTGCATTGCAGGCTATTTGAACAATGAAAAAGCAACTGCTCAATGTATATCAGAGGATGGATGGTTCTATTCAGGAGACATTGGATATTTTGATGAAGGTGAAAACCTCTATGTTGTTGATCGCCTAAAAGAGCTCATCAAGTACAAAGGTTTTCAGGTATAGAATGTTTGCTTTCTATCTTTCTTTCTGCTTTACGTAAATTGACCCATTGGGTTATTCGATTTGTGGCCTATCAATAAAATCACTGCTTGATTAATGTCTTAGTTCATGTTTTGTCTGATGGAATGATTCCCTGATCCTCTAATTGTTTTTTGATTGATTTATTGAGTGATTGATTGATTGATTGACTGATTATGTGCTATACCAATTAAATCACTGCTTGATTAAAGTAATATATCATGTATTGTGTAATTGTTTTGCTGATTGAATGATTCGCTGTTTCGTTTAATCTCTGATTGATTGATTGATTGATTGATTGATTGATTGATTGATTGATTGATTGTTCGATGGATTGATTGATAGATGGATAATGTAGTTTATCAATTAAGTTACTGCTTAATTAATTTCGCATTTGAGATTAATTGATCTGTTGACTGAATGATTCACTCTGATTCATAACTGATTGATTGATTGATTGATTGATTGATTGATTGATTGATTGATTGATTGATTGATTGATTGATATATTTGTTTGATTTGTTGTTAGTTGGATCGTTCTATTGAGCTATTCATTGATAGAATTTGATCAGTCTAACACTCGCTTTTCTGCTTAGGATCTCCCCCCCCCTTTATGACTGATTGATTGATCACCTCCTTTTTGATTTCTTGATGCCTCATTCCTCTAGGTTCCACCAGCTGAACTTGAAGATTTGCTTATGTCTCATCCCAAAGTTTCTGATGCCGCAGTAATCGGCATCCCTGACGATGAAGCTGGAGAATTACCGAAGGCTTTTGTTGTGGCAAAAGAAGAGATGGACCCAAATGAACTTTTGCACTACATTGAGCAGTCAGTTGCTCCTCAGAAGAGGCTTAGGGGCGGCGTACAGTTCATCGATGCTATTCCTAAAGCAGCGAGTGGTAAGATCTTGCGTAGAGTACTTCGAGATCAACATATTGCATAGATTCCTTGAATCAAATAACTCGAGAATAGATTCAATATATATATATAGTCTTAGCATGTGATTAGATTTTTGTTAATGCATTTAAATGCACTGTACACGTTGTTGGTATCGTAAATTTTTCTAATAGAAAATTGTGCAATTAAAACATTCATGTACTCGAACAAAACTCTTTTTGAAAGAAATTAATGTTCTTAACCTCATTCCAGTATTGGTATATTTCGGTATTGGAATTAACTGCTGCACGCTCAGCCTTTGGTAAATACACAGCCCCTGCCCGTTGGAACATATATTAAAAGTCTTCCTTTATTACTGATTGCTTTGCTAATAACCCTTGTATCACCCCCCCCCCCCAACACACACACACACTCCTTCCCCCAATAAAACAATGTTGGATTGCAGTGTAGTAGTTGAAGAACAGCAACACTGGAGAGGCCGAAAGCGAAATCGAAACTTAGGGCATTATACCGTACTTGACATGGAATCGTTTAAGTTTGAAACATAACTAAAAGTATCAGTGTTGTTATATTGATCTTGCAGCCAGATATTGGTTGTACCCGCACAAAATATATCTTAATATTAGCCCTGACAAATCATTTTAAGCAAGCAATCTAAAGCGCGCTTGATTGTCTAACAAACCTTCTTTCATACAGGATCCTGCCGTCCCTTTAAACCTTTTTGTATGGTAGAACTGAAGTTTGTTATTGTTCCTACTTAGGCCTATCTACTTACTGCAGAATTTACGTACGAGTAACTAGATATTTACGCAATCAGTGTTCACTATGAATAGAGAAGACTAGTTCAGCATTGTTGCATTAATTGGGACTTTTTGAAACACTTATAAGATCTCCTTATAATGGTGTTAATAATCAATTTTGTGCCTGTTGATTCGTTTCATAACGTTAAATAATAGTGAGTAGTTTAATTTCTTAATAATTCTAGCATTATTTTGAACCTCGGTAATTCAATGCAAGTAGTTATATTCTTATACCTGGACAGTTTTTGTCCACCCACACAGTTTAACTTAGAGCATGGAAACTACGAGTCACCAACTTAATTCATTTTGTGTAAGATTCTTTAAAAAACTGCTCAAAAAGCGATAGTTAGGGGTCTCTTTGTGATCTCTTTTTGAGGGGGGTAATAAAGTGGTTTGAACTCTGAAGATCTCAGAATAAGTCATTAAAAGACCTTTCGGGTCACAAGATTTTGGAGCATGTTACTCTGTTCATCAACACTATTTTTGCGGCCGATGCAAGAAAATTTTAATGCCATTATGCACCCGGTAATAAGTCGCCTTTTTCAATGGAGAGGAGACGTTGAAGAATATGCAATAACAGTTTTCTTCTAAACACGTCCTTGCGGTATCTAATTTGAAAGGCACAAAATCTCCTTCTTAATTTATATATACCTAAATATTGTTAAATTGATCAGTTGATATGAAATGAATTAAATTTACGTTAAAGAGATGCCTCCACTGCTAGGCGATTCGGCAGCTGTCACCAAAGTGACTTCTGGAGAAACGTTTGAGGATTCTGTGACTGATGCAGGTGTGGCACCTTGGGTAATGTCCGTTGGTAACGGGACTGGAGTAGCGACTATCGTGTTGTTAGATGCTGCCGCAGATGAGCTTGGAAGTGCTGCTGGATCTGTGTTCAGCTTCGGAATGATGACAGGCGAAGAGCCAGAAGATGTGGCCATGAGTGGGGCGGGGAATGAAGGTGTGCCGTGGCCAGGGTGATCGATCGATTGGGCCGTTGACACCCCTTGCAGGAGTTGATCTGGAATGAGAGATGTTGCAGTTGTACTTGATGGAGCGACTGACTGTTCAGGAAGCTGGCTCGTCAGCAGAGGCGCATGCATCGATTGTGTCGGCTGGTACCCGAGGTGAAGATTGGCCAAATTCTTTTCAATTTCTACGAAAAATATCGAGGTTGTGAGACAGTTGCTAGGAAAGAGGAGGTCAGTCCTTATTAACACATTCTTGCTTGCTTGGTGACTTATTTGCTTTGACGCTTGCTTATATGCTGGCTTGTGTACTGATTCTGTTTACCACAATATTATGTATGATAAACAAAGACAGGGACGGCATAAAAATGCGAAAAACAAGTCGATATGTGATGGAAATAATGAATAAATATTAGAAAATAGAATTGGATATACTAATATGTCACCCGAACGGAACTTCTTCACATTGCTAACAGATAAAAGCTAGTACGAAAATAAACAATATCAAAATATCCTTTTATTAGGGCAAGACTGGTCAAATGCAGGGTACTCCTTAAAAATGCATGCATTTCAGGTTTTGGTAAAGAGAAAGTAGCCTGCGTCACAGTCTTAGTCGCAAGCTAAGAGAAAGCGCTGTCACCTTCCCCAACACAAAGTACTGTAATGAACCCATGTGGAATTTAAGGTATTGCCTCTAAGCTGAAATTCTTCAATAGAAGAAAGTTTTTCAAGTTCTAGGTGAAAAATTTTTATTAAACAATTTTCTTACCTGTTTGCTTTACAGATGGAGTTGTATCTCCAACTAATGAAACTTCTGAAAACCCGCCTTCAGTTTTTGCCGTTGGAATGACCGGTGGTTCCAATTTTGTGCTCTCATCTCGGATGGGTATTCTGTGCAAGTAGCCATAACCTATACCACAACCAAGACTAAAAAACAGACGAAATGGTTGTTAGAATACTCTAAAAGATACTCTACAGGTGCTTTTATCGGAATCTTATATAAACCTGAGCCTGGATTCTGGCTCAAACAAAGTGACCAATGCTCGAACCGATGTCTTCCTTGCCAATTACTTCTTTAAATACAAATGAAAGATGACAAAGAGGGGCAATGGTTTGTAGTCTCTATTGACCAGAGCCTACCTTGCTGACATTAAACATTCCCAACTGCCAAGCTTGATAGCATATCAGTGTAAGACTTGTTTAAATTGTAACATTTTTCTTTAACCTAATTCCTATACATCGCATTTTCCAAAATGATTCTTTTGTTGGAAACACTAAAATATCTCCAGTCTTTCATTGTCGCAATTTTCGACGTAATTTTCTCGATATACTTTCTAGGCATTACGATGTCGCTCTCGTGACCTTCTAAGCTTCTTCTTTACCTAATCCTTATTATTTAGCAATAGAAAATGTTTTACGTGGCCATTATGTGGCATTCTCATGCATACACTCACCTTCCTTCGCCACCCCATTGAGTATTTGGTGTAATTGTTACCTAAAGTGAAACAGAACATTACTGATTGATGTGTTGATCACTTCCCATTTATACCTGGTTTAATTTCCATATGATGTCACAGAGTATCACGCCTAAAAACTTTCACAACACCCTGAAACAACCAATGACCTAGTTTTCTTGTGAGACTCTGCCATCATAATATATGATACTGATACCCTTGCAACACCCAGCAATGATACAGTTTTAAAATGTGATTCATAACAACAAACTGCAACATTATATGACACTCTGTCACCATATACAAACTAGATTCTCACAGGTATGTAGTGCCAGCTCACTACAAGGAATCTTCCTTCATAGTTATCAAAGATGTTTAGACTTTAATTGATCCCATTTGAACGTCACATCATTAATTATTTGTTCTGTTGTTATTCATTAAAACAATTATCAATAAACAGCTACTTTATTGACTGCCCAATTATTAAGTGCTGAATCATCAGCAGTGAAAATGCACATCTATTTAGGAAGGTGCATGCGCAAAGGACCAAATTTTGGCAACAAAGAGCACAGTCTTGCCACAATAAGCCAATTTTTAAAAACTGCATTAATTGACCTAACCAAAAAAAAATGCCTCTTGCAATCACAGACCTTTTATGATCTTAAAATGCCTTCTCAAATTTTGAACTACTTCTTTCCCAATCAGATAAGAAAAGTAGTTGCTGATTTATTATACTTTATTTTTTTCGATTTGTACAATTTCATATAATTTGCCTTCACATAATTCATATAAGTTGTTAAGTAACATAGCAACCTTGGCTATTTCAACTTTTTACTTCATACTGATCCTAAAAAAATATATCATAGCAAGCAAACCTCTCTACATCCATCTGTTTCTGAATTGTATACATAGAACTTCAAAGGTTTGCCATCTTGACCTTCTATCAAGGTGAAGAAATCTTCAGCCTGAGTAACAAAAACGATGGAATACAATTTACATCTCTTGTAAGAAAGTAGTTCACACTATAGTTAGTGCTAAACAATTTAACAGTCTATTGGGTACTGCACCAAAGTATTTTAAAAACCTCAAAAAATTTGTACGTGAGGGCAAAATATTAGTATATCTATTTCACAATTTAAATATCTATTTCTATTTTTCATCATATATTCTCCTGTTTTTGGATGTACATATAATTATATTCAAATGTTTTTGTTGTCATTGGAGAATCCATTGAAGTCACATTACTAACAGCTAATTTACTCTTTCCAGATGTTCGTGTTGAAGGGCAGACTCTCCTTTCTAGAGGTTTTTGCCCCCAGCTTCTTCCATGTAAAAGCAGGCAATTCTATTCTTGCTTGACTGCATTTTCCTCCATTTCAGTTTTGACAATAAGCTTAAGTCTTGGTCACAATTACAAGCTCATCAGAGATTATTTTCATTCTAAAGCAGATACAGCGGCCTGGACGAGTTGGTAAGGCAAGGTCTGTGAACCCATGTGCTTAGAGGCATTGGGTTCAAGACCACAGCCGAACTCGCTCTCTCCACAAAACTGTCCAGCCAACCCAGCTGTCCATCCTTTCAGGTTGGTGAATGGGTACTCAGGAGAAATCCTAAGGACACAGGCCTTAGTGGCCCAGGCCCACATCAGCTCATAAGCTGCCAGAAAAAATAAGCCTGGGTTAACCAATAAAACAAAAGAAAAGAAAACAAACAAAACAGATACGTCCTGTGAATTGCCTTATTTGTCTAGAAAAACCTTACCTCATGTAAAATTGAGTCTGCTCCAATAATATAATCTGTATTTGAACGCAGTCCTGCAATATCTGCTGGAGAATTTGGTTGCACATCCTAAAAATTGAAGAATAAAAAGATTTAAGGGCTAGATAAACTTCAATTCTGTATCTTATCTCAAAATTACTTCTTCTACCTTATCTGTCATATGTGACTGTAATTATATTTTCAAAGTAAACTGCCCTCATGAATTACTCTTACAAAATACTTCTTGAAGGATACAGACGGAACTTATGACTCACAGCTTAACATGTTTATTTAAAGTTAGGTTGTTTTCTACTTGTATCCATGTGTATTTAGGTATATTTGTTACCAAAAACTGAAAACAAAACCTCCAAAAAAGAAAAAAACCAACTTAATCAAATATGTTTCAGAAAAAAACAAATGCAATGATTTTGTAAAAAATGAAAGCTGGTGGTGAAATTAGACGTACCAAAACATGCCAGACGTTTTCGTTTGCTCCTTCAAATGAACAAAATCGAATACTGACTCCTGTGAGAAAAAAGAATGAGTTTACACCTTCTCAGTTATATTACTTGCATTTGGATCATTTCAAAATGCATCAGGAAAGTTCTCAATTATTTGAAAAAGGCATATCAATGTGTTGAAATAGTGGATATCAAATCAAATGCAATGCTAGAGGCACAACAAGTGCTTTTAATAAGCTGCAAAACTACCAATCTTTCAAACTCCTGAAAACTAAAAAACCTCAAAACATTGTTGAATCTCTTTGTGAAATATTCTCTCTTTATGAATAAACTTTTAAATTGTGAGAACAAAAAGTCATCAAAAAAGTTTGAATGGAATCACCACATCAATTAGGAAGCTTTGACAGTGAAACATGAACTTTAGAGCCTCTCTTCAGTGAAGAGTCTTCTATGTTTGGCTAATCTTACAAAATTATGTTTTGATGTATTCTTTTGTTGTTGTCAGAATAAACTAACTGCTCCTTTTTTCAAAATTCAAGTTATCAAGAGCCTCAAAAACTCAAACATTTGATAACTTGATCCCTTTTTACTGTTCATTTTAAGCATCTATTTAAGTTATTTAAGTTAGCATCCTTTTAAGTTATCAGGAGACTACTGTAATACTTCACCTAATTTTAAATTAGCTCAAATGCTACAAATTTTGACAATCCTATTTTTGTCATCAGATAATGATTAGCTGGTTGTTGTATATTAATTACTTTGCAGAAAATATGCAGAAAAAACATGTGTTCCTCCTGTAACACCTTAGAATAGATGCTGTAGAGTAGGTGGTTTGCATTTGTGAAGTTAAAACTCTTCAACTCCATTTTCCCTAAAAAGTACCTTCAAAATACTAACTTGTACAGTAATTAATCTCTGATTGATCATCAAGATCAATGACACCACAGCAAAAAAATTATAACCAAACCAATTAAGAAAAATTAATTGCATAATACAAAAGGTAAAAATTTTACTTTCTTCATCATGTAATTAATTACCATATTTAGTAATTCTTTCAAAAAATATTTTACAACACCCATTAATGAGTATCTAATTGTTTTCTACGTTACCTAACAATCCTTGGCCTCCCCAAAAATTGCTTGGTGTAATGCTAACCTCTGCAAATAATAAAACGAGGTTGAAGGTCAGCTATTTAATTAATACTTGATACAGATGTCTGAGCATAGTTGGCAAGCTGTTTGCTTGCTGAGAGTACTTCTTGAAACTGTGATTTCAAACAGTTCTGGAAGTGGTACTGCTCAGAAAGTCTTTGGGTACCACCTTCACAGAAAATAATTCTTTCTTGGAGAAATGTTATGTTAAAATCAATTGACAGCTTGGTTGGTTTTCAACATGGGATTTCTTTGCTCTTCTAAGAATAAATTTTTGCCAAAAAATGCTAGATTTTATAGGTTGTCAGAGGGTATTTATGGTCAATAGATCAGGGTCAAGCATTAACATACATATATAGTCTCTGGAAATGTAGGATAAATAGGCAGGAAATTTTCAGTAGTAGATATATTAGATGTAACAGGGAGAAATTAATTGTTTCTAAGTCTGGCTGAGAGATGCCATGGAGCCTTAAGCAATTCAAGCTTTAAGGCTTGATGTGAATATGGATCAAAAAATTTTATAAATTCCCACATCCTAAAGTTTTAGTCAAATTAAGAATTTGAATCTTATTAAAAATTCATTCTTGATATGAACCAACATTTGAAAAATAAACAAACATGTATTACTACCTCTTGTCTTTCCAGTTTTGCTACTATATACCATCATTTTTACAGGTTTTTCTGCATTTGCTTTTAAGACATTTTTTAGTGCATCATTATCAGTATCCTGTGAGAAATAAAACCTCATTTAAATTGTATTTACGTTCTCTTAGAAAATACTTAGCAGTGTCTCAAAGCCTGTTCACCAGATTCAAAGGGAAATAGTGATTGTATGATAACACTCATTCCTTTGAATTATAGGTGAGCTAAGCCTCCTGGATGGAGAGCTTTCCTCTTGAAAGATTTCCTCTAAATCCAAAACAAAAAATATATGTAGCTTATTATTATAAAGGATAACAATGGTGGAATTAAAAAAAAATTGCTTCAAAAAAATAATTTTTGGTAGCACATGTCTATCAAATAACAAAAAGTGGTACAAGGGGGATATCTAGTTGTAACTCTAATAGAATAATTGAAAACCTTTGTAGATCTTGCTTTTCTAGTTTAAAATATTTTGTATGGTTTGAGGCACAATATATTCCAACATTCAACATAATTCTTAAACTCTTATAGGTTTTTCTACTGACTTTTCACACAAAAATTATTGAAACATACCAATCGGGTATTTTCAACAGTGACAATAAAGTCAAAAAATGGTTCTAAACCAGCTTTATATCCAGGTGAGCCTTCTTGCACCTAAAACAGAAACAATGCACATGCGCAAATTAATCGAATGCAATTGTTCTAAAAGAAATTTAGGAAGTTGTTATGGCCTATTCTGGCAAACACCTCTTTTATTATGTTTCGGGTATAACAAACTCATCAGCAAATAACAAAACAAGCTTGTGTGCGGCTACAATTGTACAACAAGAGATAAAAGCCGGAATCAATCGTCACTTTGGACATTCACTTTCCGTAAAATTCCACAGAGAAGCACGTAAACATAAGAAAATAAACTTGGTGTTCCTATCTCAGTATAACCTAACTTGTGTCTATATGGGCCTAAAGTTTTTGAACGAGTTAATTCTCAAACCTTTCCAACTACTCACCCTCAGGACATGATAACCCTCACTGCCACCTCCAGGAACTTCTGCAGTTGATGATCCAACTCCCATTATTGAATATAAAACTGTTTGTTTATAAATATTAAATTTGATTTCTGCCCCTTCTGGCCATAGGTTTTCGATTAGGTTCGTGAATAGCCTCTCATTCGTGTACACAATTCAAAAAGCCCACTTGACTACGTGTCACGTTGTTTTGACTTTTGTTCACACGTGTCTCTAAATGTCATCACTTACCACGAGATAAAAACTCATTTTGAAAAGTGGTCAAATCGTTTTGCAACTGTAAAAGCAACGGGTCGCCTGCAGCTCTCCAAGGTAAAGAAGGCATTGCAATAAAAATTTTGTGGAATTTAAATCATTGAATAAACTGAACTAAACTGAAGGGACAAAAAAAAGCAAATCATAATAATAAAGATTATTTTTTGAGGGTAGGAGGGGTACTTGGGTTGGAGACCCTGAGTCAATGAGTGAGATGAATTTTCCTCCTATTCAACAGGTAGGACCAATATAATTGCCTTTTCAGATTTGTAACTATGTTGGGTCTTTTCAAAAAGTAACTTTTTACAGTGGAGAATCTTGCCAATAATGACATATAGCAATTATTTTCGTGAGCGCGAGATGACACGCATGAATTTTCCCTTTGCTTCCCTGTGATCAGCATGACTTCCATGCACCCAGAATGCATTTCTTCCTCTTTGGACCATTCCCCATTCTGCAAGATGGCGGTGAGTCGCAATCTTCACGTGGATTTGTAGAGTTTTTGTCTTCCTTCGAAAGTAATTCATCGATCCTTTTCCAGACTACAGAAGCAATACGAAATGCTTTGTTTCGTTTGTAATAAACTTAAATTTAATCTTATAATAACAAGTTGTGTATCAGTTTTACTCAGTTTCCTCCACGCACATAGTAAAAGGTGAAGTAGGCCAGAAGGCACCAAGTATTTGACAGTTTTTGTATTCTACCTCGTGTATTGCATCCTCACTTATTGAGGCAGTTTGTTTTGAACACTGAAACTAAAGTAAATCTATAATAGGATATGAATGATACTTAATGAGAGGTACAAAAAATCCCCCATGGCGAAGGTGGAAAATCGTTTGCTTCTCAACTTCAAGCTTTCAGAATGTCACTGAGAGCAGACTTGAAGAACTTTTGTGGAAGTTTTGCCAAAGCTTTCAAAAAGTTTGATGTTTGCCAAGGTTTGAAAATTTTTTGATGTGCAGCAGATATATCAGACTGCATTTGATATCAAGAGAATTTTCCCTAGGCTGGCTTTTGCCATGGGAATTAGTGTAGTCCTTTTTTCCTTGCAATCTTTTTTTATTCACTTTTAACTTAATGCTCAGGTAATCAAATTTTTTAGATGTTATATTTTCTAAATCATGAGATTCGCATCGAACAGCCGTTTTTGATCAAAACTACAAATTATTGCCTTGCCCAAAATGCTTTTTCCAAAGGAACTGAAGCTTGCTTTCTTGTTTAATGAGCTTGTTCATATAAAATTTGTAATACTCACTTTACTTGCTTTAGACCACAGCAGAAAAAGAAAATGTTATGCGTGAAATCCGCATCTCAAAGCTCTGTCTTAACATCTGTGTTGGAGAAAGTGGTGACAGACTTGTAAGGGCAGGAAAAGTATTGGAAGCACTTACAGGACAAACACCTGTCTTTTCAAAAGGTACTTGGCTCTATTTGTTGATAAATCAACTAAAATAGCAAATAGGGGTGCAAGATAGAATTGATTGAGCCATAAATTATAAATAAATAGACCATATAAAATTTATTCTATATATAAACAGATTTTTTTTCTTTTAATGGCTGTAAAATGGAATCTCCAGCATGTATTATGTAGATCCAATGACCAAGGACATTTCTTGAAGGTTCTATCATCTTCAGTCAGGCCAATTGGTAGGGCAAAACCTGTGCACAAGTTGCTTGCAAATTTCTACAGAGAGGCCTTAAATTTACCTCTGCCCTTATCTTTATTGTTCTGTTCTTTATTATCTCCAATTCTTCTGCTTTGTGAAGTTTAATTTTGATAAATTCTGCCAATGATGTTTTTAAGAATATTTGCTAACTGATGCTAATCATGAAGATTAAACCACTTTCTGAGGCAGAATTCTATCTTAGAGCAACTAATGGATGGTACACAAGTTGGAATTAAAACTATTAGTTTTTATATGATTTTGTATCAATTTTATAGCAAGATTCACTGTGCGATCGTTTGGAATCAGGAGGAATGAAAAAATTGCAGTTCACTGCACTGTTCGAGGCCCAAAAGCAGAAGAAATTCTAGAAAAGGGCTTGAAGGTAAGGTTTTTAAAGCCTGCTGTATGTTCAGATGTAATGCTCGGGGGAGAGGGCTTTATAGTGAATCAACCATTGAAAAATACTTGATGAAGAACTTATCTTATTTCTCACTTGTTTAAAAACAGCATCCTATTTTTAATTTTTTATCTCTGTCTGTGTATTTGGTTAAAACTGGGGTGTCAGTCTCTTAGAAGCAAAATATTCAGAGTGTTTGATTCCTGGAAAAATGATGTTTGATTCATTATTGGAAAAATGTTAAAGCTGGTTGCAGCATCTCTTTCCCATTCAGACCAGACCAGAACTGAAAAACAATTGTGTCTGCATCCAAAATTGCAAAAATTGTTAATTGAAATGCTAGACATTAATTTTCAGATCAGCCAGCCTCATTCCACTTTTGAATGTTTAATGGGGTTTCAAAACCTTTTTACAGGTAAAAGAATATGAATTGAGAAAAGGAAACTTCTCAGCAACTGGCAATTTTGGATTCGGTATCCAAGAACACATTGATCTTGGTATCAAGTATGACCCAAGCATTGGTATCTATGGAATGGATTTCTATGTTGTTTTGAATAGACCAGGAACCAGAGTGTCAAAGAGGAGGCGTTGCTCAAGCAAAATTGGTTTCGGTCATAGAATAACCAAGGATGATTCCATGAAATGGTTCCAGAAAAAGGTAGTTTATTTGCTGAGCTCTTGCTATAAAGTCTTTGGTGCTATTTAAGACAAAAGTTAGTGTAATAGTTCTTGTAGTTGTCAAATTATGAAGCAAAAGATTTTGTTTGTGGGAGTTATAAGTAAAATAAGAAGAGGTAGAAAAGAGAGACCTTTTTTTAATTGAAAGGGGCTACCTACATTTATGTGAGACATGTTCTGACAAATATATATATACATTGTCAGCAATTTTTCTTGCAAAAAAGTCGGAAAAATTTGAATTAAATGATTTTGAATTTTGGCTGAATGCTGCTGCATTTTCTCCATCACTAGTTTCACAACAAAACTATTCATTTGGTTACTTGAATTTCTGTTTTATTTTGTCTTATCATTGCGTCATGATACTACTAAAAAAAGGCAAATTGTTGATAGGTTGGTAACATACATTTCTCACACTTAGGATGAGTTCTTCTCATTTAATCATCTGAAAGCTTCGTATTGCTCCATACATCTTGATTGTTCTTATTCAGTTTAACTAGGGGTAGTTATTCTTTAGTTTTAGGATTATATCCATTTTTGATTGAAAATGTCCAGATGTTGCTTAATCAAGTATATAGGAAACCATTTGCTTGGGGAACATTCAATTTCCGGTGCTAATTGTTACATTTTTTTTTCAACAGTATGAAGGAATCTTGCTGCCTGGCAAATAAAGAGAAGACATGATTGGTAGAAAATTTGTTTATCAAAAAAATGCAAGTATTTAAACATGTTGTGTTTTTTTGTTTTATAATCCTTCTTGGACAATATCATGAAACAAGGATTGAGGTGTTTTAATCCATACTGTGATGAGGTATTGTTTCGTATCATAAGTTTGGGTCATCAATAATAGTGTGTATCTCAAGGTTGGGTCATATTATAGTTTTCAGATTTACATCCAAGTGTTAATGCGTGCTTGGGTTGAGACTGACTGTTGTCCTAACTTAAGTTATTTCCTTACTGACTTAATTTTAAGGTCATTTCTGAACACTTAAATTCATTTGTCATAATTTGTCTTCTACGGATTTTCTGACAACCTCAAAAGTCCTGAATTTAGGTAAAAAAAATTGCAAAGCTTTGATTTCATCTCATTTCATTTCTATTTGAAATTCCAAATTACAACATTATTGCATCACAAAAAATGCATGCATAGTACAAAAATTACATAATAATTATTACTTGAGGTCAAAAAAGAAAATCTAATGTTTTGGAATTTCTTAAGGAGGAACTCTCCAACTTGGATGGTTTGCCCTTTAGACATGGTATGCATCTTTGCTGTCCCAAGGAGGTAAATGAAATAGAACAAAATTATTGTTTACAGGCAGCAATACTAATGGCAACACATTTGTAATTGTTTCTGTTTTAATCAAGTGAATTTTGAGTAAATGAATACCGTGAATAATCAATTAAGCCCCCAGGGGCTTATTTGTCAAATTAACTTTTAAGGGCGGGGGCTAATTTGGGACTGGGGGCTTATTTGTCAATATCATCTTTAAGGGTGGGGGCTTACTCGGGAGTTGGGGCTTAATCGATCATTTACGGTAATGTCATTTTACCATGCATTCTCTCTGTTCTACTTGCTTAAACCAATCTTATACCCAGTGTACATTGTCTTAAAGCTCAACCATGCAAATCAAGATGATAAAATGAAAACAAGAAAATTGAACCAACTGCATTAGCTATATATTGTGCTAAAGTCAACTGTACATATACCTTTACACATTGTGCTAATCGAGGGGGTTGAAGCCCAGGGTTGTGGCTATTCTGAGAAAAATGGTGAACATAGCTTAAAAATAATTAATATAAATAAATTAATCTGGCATATATAAAACACAAGGTCAGTAAGATGGTTGGTCATAATTTCAGGGAACAGGAGAAAATCCACTGCTGGTTTAACACTTGAACTGTTAATATTATGATCCAAGGAAATGATTTATAGAAATCAACTTTTTCATCTTTCCACTTGGGTTAGGATGGGGTGCCCAATTCAGACCAATGATGCCATCCGGCTACGGCCTACATCTGATTTCTTGGTGTAAATTTGGTTGCAAAATAGATGGGAGTTACAATTGTAAAAAATTATTTTTACTTTTAATTTGAATGTAAGGTGTTTGGTCTATTTGAGATTTGCATGCACTATCTTTGGCCTTAACAAAGTCAGACATTGAGACAAACAAAGTCAGACAAAGGCAGGGAGGAAATTGCCTTAGTTACCCTCTTTGTAAGCCCCTTTTTAAGTTCTTTGTAAGTGTCTGAATTTTTTTTGTAAGCATTCCCACACCAAAAGTGCAAGTGTGATTGAAGGTGTTAAATAAATATGAAAACATTGCAGTCAATATATCCTATTGGGTATCTTCAGAGTAATAACATACATGTGTTAACCCCAATCTCATGAATCTAATGATGTAAAATTACCATCATTTTAAAACCCTAGTACCAGAATGGGTATAGAACTAAAATTGGTTCATGAAGAACTTTCAATTGTAAACACGGGATTGCCTTTGGCTATCACCAATGTTTTTCTTCGTTTTAACACACGAGTCCTGCAGGAAAAGCACAAAGCTTTGTACATCATTCTTCTGAATGAAGGATGAACGACCAAGTAGGCGAATGGCGTTGAACATGTGTCCACTGCGGTCAGAACAAACAATACGAATGTATACCAAGAGTAAAGTTCACGAAACTGTTCATCAACAGATTGACGCAATTTTTTGTAGTGATAAAAATGCAAGACAGTCACTGGTACATATGAAAGCGTAAATCCAAAGCACGTCACCGCTAGAATAGATAACAGCCTATTGTTTTCCTTTAATCTAATTCTATAGTACATGATGTTTGTATTGCCGCGCAGCTTTTCCAGCGAAATTTTAAGCGTTCGTCGCAGTCTCACTAATGCGACGATAAAGTAAAAAGTTGGCAGAAACATAATTACGAGTATAGCTATCAACATGTACACAGCGTATGATATGCTCAAGTCGACCTCGCAAACGCGCACTTCGCAAGATGAAATATTTTGAGTGGAACACTTGCTAATTGTTCCATTGGTCCCTCGTAGGTCGTAACTCGCGACCTTCCACTCGTAAAATCCAGGTATTGCTATAACCCCACAGACAACCATGAATGCAGCAGTGAAGGCATAACATGCAAATTTACGAGGGGTGTCGATATAGAGTTGGCTTGTCACGATAACCTTGTAGTTGACATGTGTGAGGAATATAAGGACGAACTCGGTCATCAGGTAAGTTACGGCACCTGCTTTCGAGATGACAGCGCAAAACAACGAACCGTGAACCCAATCTGCGGCATAATACGCCGCTTGTGCGATCGCAAGAAACAAACCGATTTTTATCAAGTTGAAGCAGGCCAACGAAGTCATAAAAAATTCAATATTTGTCATTTTGTAATACTTCACTCGTCGTAAGCAGAATCCAATTAATGCAATATTTCCAAACGTCCCCACGAATGTAAGCACGCAGCTTATCGCAAAATATAAAGGAAACACGGGAGATATCATTGCCAGTCTTCGATCTTTCTCGTGTCTTCTTTGATTCTGTTTCTTATGTTACCATGATAGTGTTGCCAGGAATTTCCCCGTGTTGTTTATGAAGATGAATTGCTAGGAGGTTGTGAGAAAACTTAAAAATTGTTTTCTTCTAGCAGTGAAAAATTCTTTACAGTTGTGGTTTACAGGAATTAAGTTATCAGAAGCAAACGTCTCGCATAAAGCCCAGACCAAACCATTTCCTCAATTCTTGAGTACTTCACTGCTCCAGCAGCTAAACATGATGCTTGAAATTGACGGCTTTTTGAGGAATCTCTAAGCATTGAACCTGGTCCAACCTGTTTCCATATAATTTTTCTTTGGTGTAAAATTACAGACCTATGTGCAAGAGAGAGCTTATTTTTCCTACAGAGAAGTGGTCAATTTATGGTCCGTGGTTTATTCGTTCAACAAATCGTCTTCCTGAATGCTATGGACCTTGACCTTCAGAGGCTTCAGGATAATCTTACAAAATTAAACAATGAAACGTATTAGTTTTTCGTATACATGAAGACCTGTGCAAGAACTTAACTGTCTTGCTTTTAAATATAGGTCAAAGAATATAATCTATTCTGTTGTTATTTTGTATTTTCTTAACACAGGGAAACATCTATGACCGGGACATAGGGAACCCCCTTTAAGTGGGGGGACGACCCCTTAACCTAAAGCGGGGCATTTTGGGGTTTGGAAGGAGCACTACAAACTCTGCCAAAATGTGGGGCACTGCCCGGTTCCTATGTCCCCAATTTATTCATTTTTTTCGACTTATAGGTTATGGAAAACTGCTGGAAACGCCATACCCACGTACATTATCAAGACGAGTACCCCCTGCATCTGTCCAAAAATTTTAGGACTCAATATGCCGCCCAAGAAGTGTTTAGTGTCCTAATGTTTGTGTCATTTTCCTAGCTTGTTTGTAGTGTTAACAATGAAATTTCTACATTTGGAATCTTAGCAGCCAAATAGATGCCTAATTCTGTCAATATTCAAACATCCGCTCCTTGTAATCTGATTGAAGCAATGTTGTTTGCTGTTTGTATTGTTATTTCCTATGGAGTAGTCTGACTAGAAGAGTTATCGTGAAGCTTTGGATAGATAGCTTGGTTCCCAGACGTTGAAACTCGAAGAACGCGTGTATTTAGTGAGAGTCCAGTCCTCTTTTCCGAGAGTCTAGTGGGCTTGGTCACGAAAAATTGCCTTGGTGTCCACCCCCAGACCCCCACCCAGTTTTCAGGGGCTGCGTTCGCCCTTTATCCCTGCTTTGTTGAGAAATGAAATAAAAGTAGACACAGCTTAAATGCTTTGCAATGTATCATTCTAAAGATAATTTTTAACCTGAAAAGAAAATATAATAAAACAATAATAAAAAAAGTGATTAGAACAATAGGCTAGTTCAAATAATGGTCTGTGACGAAGGCTAGGCCAGAGTAAGATTGGTCTCAGTATGATACCATTCCAATTTTAGAAACTGTTGAACTTAAAGCAGATTGGAAAACACACAATGTTTCTTGTCACCATTTGTAATATCCACTGAAAATAACAGGGATCTTAAGCGGTGTCTCATTATAACACATCCACCGCCCTGCACCATAGCTTCTAATAAGTTTAGATTGACGTGCTAGTTCAAAAACAGGACCATTTCCTAGTTCACACGTTGCAATATCTTTGAGATCATAGCCAGTCTGTTTTGCCGGTGTTCCTTCCCTGCAGCCTAATGTTATATGCGCGGTGCAGCTAGTATCATAAGTCGGTGACAAATATTTTGCTCCAAGTCTCTTCTCTTCTCCAAGGTTTGGCTGTGACACACTTAGAGTCAATTTACTGAATGATTCTTCAAAATTACTTGAAGGCAGTTTTTTCTGTTTGTTTATCGAAGTGTATGTTGATGACGTCTTTATGCGTCCAGTAATGGCACGTGCTACTGCAACATTGCTTGCACCAACAGCAATAGCCCCATATTGTGCATTTGCCCGACAAGTACCTCTTCCTTGTTTTATGATACTATCTTTCTTACCCCAAAGCTTAAGTTGCGCAGCAGAAAGCTTGATTCTTGCTCCGATAGTTCTTGGGGTTACAAACCAGCCAATTATCTCTATTTCGCTTATTTTCCCGGCAGCTTTATCTGGATTCGCGTTGCGAATGTAGCTTCCGTACCAAGGAGTCTTACCCTCATTAACAAAACAAGCCGTAACGTGGTGCATTATTTCATTACCTGCCAATATCTCTGCAAAATAAAGCGATCTTAAGTCAGGTTGTTCTTCCTTGAGATCCAATAAATTAAGATCTGTGTCTGTGAGAAATTCCTCTAAATTTAGCAAATCATTCACAGCGTGAAAACCCTCATTTCTAACGAAATTTGATCCACCCTGTCCAAGAAACCATCCATAATAGTAAGGGATAAGATAACTGGTCTGCGGTATTTCCAAACCTGGAGCAACTGCCGAGTATGGATGTGTCCCCTTACAGCTTCGATGTGAGGTGTCCGTAAGCATGACCATGATGTAACTGTGTTGTGAACATAGTTTGAAATAATGTAGCAAATCACCAGGTGCCATGCTCTCAGTGTCTATCAAAGGAAATGAAAATGAGTCAATGGAATGAAGTGAGTAACATATACCACAGTTTAAGCAGCTGCCTTGGGTCTTACACTATTTCGCAAGGAGTTAGAGGGGAACTATCCCTAATGATTTATGCTTTGGCATTTAGCTGATCAAACCCTTCTTCGACATTAAATCAGTGTAACAAGGCTGATTAATGGGAAAAACGATAAAAAATTGTACAATGAAAATAATGCAAGCAATGCATGACGCGACACTGAAATATGTTTCTGCAAGACTCAGAAAAGAACACTTCTTCTTGTTAAACTAGGAGGAAGTCAAAATATGAGGAAGTCAAAATATCTATACTGCTGTAACACCAAACAGATTACCTATGATGACAACATGCTTTCTTTGTTCACATAATGACTGCACCATTTGAAGGCAAAACGCCTGTCTGCTTTCGAGCTTGTTTTCCTCGAGGTAATGTTTATCATCGCCATCGCTATTGGATTTCAAACAAATAGACTCTTTTTTGTTAGGCTTAGGCCCATCTTCTTGATTCAAAGAGCATAGAGCTGCGTCATTTTTCAATAAATCTGACAAATTTTTAATAACCCCAGGTTTATTTGTAAAATAGACCAGAAAGTTTTCCTTGCAAAACTGCACAGCTTCAGGACTGTAACAGTGATACATTTTGATCATCAAATTCCAGACGTATTGAGACCTGATCCGCTAGAAACCAGTCTATAACGAAGGCTGGTTAGCGACGCCTTCAGCAGGGGGGCAGCGGGGCAGCGGGGGCAAGTACACAAAGCAAAAAGCTATATTCCTTTATTTGTCTACTGTTTTTTCCTTGTTCTCAATGGTAAAGGTTAATAGATTTTCTTGCTTCCCTGTAGGGCAAGGGGGCGAAATCGGGAAGTTAGGGGGTAAAGCAGCAAATTAAACAAACTCACGTTATTTACTAATTTCCTTAGCACAGAAGGAGCAGATTTTTCTATACCCCCTGCTTAGAACAACTGCGCTCAGAGCAGCAGAGCTTCGCAGAAACAAAAACTTGATGATATGATAATGATGATGATTATTATGATAGGGCAAAATCACATGGTCCACTCTGCAAAATGGCCGAAGTTCGATGGGGTATTATCGGTGCAGGCAAAATCTCGTTTGATTTTTGCTTGGCTTTGAAAACCCTACCCGCCAATAACCACTGCATTAAAGCTATTGCTGCACGCTCTCTAGAGAGAGCTAAAGATTTTGCAGAGAAGATTGGTATAAAAAAAGCTTTCGGATCATATGACGAGCTATTTCAAGATGAGGAAATCGATGTTGTCTACATAGGCACACTGATTCCAAGCCACAAAGAATTGTCTA
The DNA here is from genome assembly GCA_964019065.1 of Catostylus mosaicus. Lineage (NCBI taxonomy): Eukaryota > Metazoa > Cnidaria > Scyphozoa > Rhizostomeae > Catostylidae > Catostylus > Catostylus mosaicus. The sequence continues at coordinate 12,019,303 of OZ025188.1, read as the reverse complement.
TCAAGGCATTGATGAACAACAAGCACGTTCTTTGCGAAAAGCCAACAACTTTAAATTCAAGAGAGCTAGAAGAAGTCCTCGATGTTGCTAACACCAAAAAGGATATCATTTTCATGGAGGTAAATGTTTTGAATTTTACTCTCATCAAGGAAACGCCCACATATTGCCAGGGTTTCAAAAATCAGAAAAAAATTAACAGAAATTGAAACTTGATAAATCTTTTTGTTTCATTCTTAAAATGAAAGGGCTATCAGCCATTTTTTATCAACCAATCAATTGTTGGCCCCCTGCTATTCATCTTAACACAGGCCAATCCATAATCATATGCCCCTTGTAATTGCTCAATAAAATAACCAAGGTTAACCAGACTTAAAATCAACTCAAATCAAGAGAGCTTTATCTGCTTTTATTCCCTTCTTATTTTAAGAATCTCATTTCAGGGAATGTGGACAAGGCACTTTCCTTTATATCATGATGTTCAAAAGATGATTAAGGATGGTGTTATTGGAGATGTCAAGACAGTCCAAGTATCATTTGGTATCAACTTGGAATCAGTTGAAAGGGTAATGAAACCAGAGTTAGGTGGCAGTGTTCTAAGTGATATTGGCATATATACAGTGAACTTTGCTGATATTGTCTTCATGGGGGAAAAACCTATCAAGGTTTCAACAACTGGTATTTTAAATGAGTTTGGTGTTGATGTTCTTGGCAGCGTGACATTTATCTATGAAAGAGAGAGAGTTGCCCAACTTGTGTTTGCTGGGAGTAAGTTACTGTTTTGCTTATACTTCGCTGGGCTTAAGCTAGTCAAGGCTACTCTTCTGTCTCACAATCAGATGTCCCTGCATGGTAATTTAATTCTTTTTGGTTTAATGGTCATGTGGACAGCAGTTTGGTACACATGTAATGGGTTTATAAGATTCTTTGACCACGAAAAGGTTCAGCAGCAATGAATGAAACCAGAACTTAAAACAAAAAATACAGCCTGCAGCAGTCAAGGGGGGGGGGGGCTTCTGGAAATAATTGCTAATTAAGTAGATGTGGCATGCTTATAAAGTGGGAAAATCCATTCTTTTAAAAGAGATGTTTCTTTCCATGATGTCACACGGTCACGCCCCAATCACATGAGGACCTACAGGGGGCTAACAAGTTGTATGTCAAACTAACAAAACAAATTCCCATACACATTACATGTTAGCATGAGTAGCTTAAGGAGAAATCTCCCCTGAAATATAACCTTTATACTCAAGAAAGAATTTGAAAAAGCTAATTGAATCAAAAAGTCTATCCTGAAAAACGCATTATTATGTATTACATCAGGCAGTCAGAGTTATTCAATTTTTCCTGGGGAATTTTACCTTCTAAATTGACCTTGAACGTTTATGAAAAATTTGCTCATAAAGTGTCTCACATCTTATTTTCTATTTATGCAATCCCACAGTAACTATTTAATGTATATAATGGCCTGCCAAATATGATCAAGCAAGCATTCTTATAAACTTTGCATGCGTAGAAACCCATGTGATGAAGAAACCTAATCCTCCCATCCTTAAAACTAGTAGATGTCAAGTTACTTCTAAGATTTCTAAGATGCACCCTCCTAAATCATTTCAGTATGCTATCAATACCAAACTTTTAATGTCGAAAATTGCAATTATCTAGCAACGTTATTTTGTCTCTCTTGTGAAATTTACAGCTTTAATAAGAGTCATCTTGACTTCATGCTACAAAGAAGTTGATTAATTTCTCACTTGTTGGGTATTCTCAAAGTGAACATGCATTATATTTAGTCTAGTTGACTAATCAGCTTTGAAAATAGTTGTTCGGGCTCTGCTGTTGACAGACACAGTGGGAATGTTGAGTAACGTATGCACATCAGGAGAACATTTGGCTTTTTGTCTCAGTAACGAAGTTTCTTAATTTTCTAGTGCTCTGATAGCAGGTAAGCTTCTTATAAAGTTTTTTGGTAGACAAAGGGCATTGCCTACCATCTGCTTGAGTTTAAGGAGTATGGCTAAAAAGAATTTTCCATGGGGATTTTTCCTCCAGACCCCCTAAGTTTCTTTCATGGCCCCTCAAAAACTCAAACCAATCTGCCCCTGACCCCAATTGTTAAATGGTCCTGTTGATAATTTTCATTCAAGGCCTCAGTAAGAACCAAATTGCTGAATGATTGCACTGAACTGAATTTCATTATTTTCATAAATTTCTTTTTTTAGAGGTGTAAGTCAAGAGAATTTATCTTCCAAGATCAATATCTGTCTTTCCACTTCAATGCTTCAGTATGCTTTTGGTATCCTGTTTTTTTAATATTCAAAATGTTATATTCGTTTGAATAACAGATGAAAAGTTGTCAAATGAGGGAATCATTCTTGGGACAAAAGGAAAAATTGTTGTCAAAGAGCCTTTTTGGTGTCCCACGTGTATTGAAGTTAACAATGAAAAGAAGAATTATCCTCTTCCAAATACACCTCTTCCTACAAATTTCACAAACAGTGCTGGTCTAAGGTAATCCACAAGAATTGAATAATTTTTGTCTATGTTTAGAAATTAAATTGAAAGATTGACTTCAATGTTGTTTTGACATCATTTTTTGCATTAAAGTTTTGATCACACACCTATTTATTATATTACTTGTTGCTTCAATTTAAAATGCATGTTCAACAGACATCAAACACTTAACATATGACTATATATTACAAAGGGAAAGCCTGCATTTTAAAGATTTTGAAAAATAATACATGAAGAGAGGCAGAAGTTACCCAAAGACTGTTTTATACAGTTTAAAAACGTAGTCTCATCTAATTGAAAATTGCAAAACAAAATAGAGTTCTTCCTGTCTATGTCTTGTGCAGTCTCTAACTCTTGTAGTAGCTTTGCAGTGGGCTATATTTAGTGTTGTCATGTAAATATTATCTGTTTTAAGGTTTGAAGCTGAACATATGAGACAGCTGATATTGCAAAAGAAAGCTCAAAGTGATGTTGTATCCCATGAAATCAGCAGAAGAGTTATGCAACTCATGGATGAAATCAGATCTCAGTTTTAGAAGTAAATATTTTGATATTAAAAAAACAATAAAGGAAATAAAGAAAATAAAAATATTTTCATAAATCTTTATGCTGAAAAATTTCATTTAGCAAATCGAAACTTTATTATTTGTTAGGGGAGTATTTTTATCCTCTAATCATTAGGTACCTTAAATCACAAATACCGGTAATCAATGTATTCTGTATTCTTTAGTTCTTCTAATTAGAATAATCTATTTGATTGAAAGGGTATTTTAAATGCCATTTATGTTCTTTAGAAAATCTTAAGCCAGGAAAAATAATTGGTTGCATCAAGTACAAGATTACATCAGTATGGAATAACAGCAAAACTCTTAAAGAGAGGTAGGGGTAAATTGTACCAGAAAAAAGGAGATAGACAGATTTATATTTTCCAGAGGAGAAAGTGTTGAACACTCATTCAGCAAGATAAGTATGCAAGTGAACCACTTGTGACAAATCAATATCTTGAATATTATTTAAAATGCAATGAAGTGTAACTCAAAGTCTTCACTTTTAAGCAGCTAAATTTAAATTAATGTGACACTATATGCTGGGTGTAACAAGCAGATCCAGTTTATTTATGCTTGAGAATTTTTGTGTTCTCTTCATGCTCTGTCAAAAATTCCCATTTCACTAGACAATTGCTGGTATACAAAAGATTAATCATGACACTGTCGTTCGCCAGTTTGTTGAGAAGTCAAATACTACTTGCTTTTTCTTTCTAAATTCAAGTAATACAGCTGGCACATTTAATGGATTTAGCGAGGGTAACTGCTTAGGGACATCCTTAGTTTTTGAGGGACATTGTGGTGAAGGGCCTGTTGGTGAAGGGCCTGTTGGTGAAGGACCTGTTGGTGAAGGGCCTGCTAGTGAAGAGCCTGTTTGCTCAGTTTTTGAGCCAGTTGCTGCCTTCTTCTCATTTTCTTTGCCAGTGAGAACACCAAAGGCTTCGTGTAAAAACTCTTTTTGAAGCATTGTATATGACTTGCAAAATTTGTCTGTTAGTCCATCGAGTAAATGAAGAGCAACTTGAGCATCAACTGGGGGAAGGTCAACTAACTCATCGCCTTTCAGCAGCAAAGCAAGATAATTGTAAACATTTGAATAATTAGGAGAGACCTGGCCGCTATTTTCATGCGAACTTCCACGAGGTTCAAGGGCAGCTACTGTCATTATTTGTGGAATGCATTGCTCTGCTATTTTGTCACCTTGTCTGGTTGTTTTCTCCATCAGCCCAAGCCAGACGTCAAGAGCAGCAGGCTGTTCTTTAAACTCTGTATACACTGTTCCTGATTCTAACAATTTTAAGTAATTCACATAGTTCATTACATCATTGCCAGATTTGCTTGCGATGTGTTTTTTGATAAGATCCGGAAATTTCTTCAGTTTTTCGTCAGCCAGGGCTTCAGCAAGTCTGCAGCGCTCATCAAATGTCCAGACATCATTTTTACTATCAGAGGAAAAGTCAGTTTTCTTAAAGCATTTAGCAGAGGAAGCAACGTCTAACTTATTGGTACTTCTATGCTTTCTTCCCATTCTTGATCAAATTATGCCCCCCAATGTGCCGTTGGTAGTAAATACGTTTTTCCAAGTATTTGCCTCAATGTCACTGGACGCTTAGTTTGGTTAAGAGTCAAAATCCTTCACAGAGGCATCACTTTGTGCATAATCATCATTTGCGACGCCGGCGTTTCAAGCCACAATTTTGTCAAGAGGCATCAAAATTTCGTAAGTTATTAGATTTTTATTGATCAAATGTTGCTTTCTTGATTATGATCTCCTCAAGTTGGTTGGTAGGTTATTGATGCTATTTTCAAATACAAAGCCAGAGAGTGGCCTACACGATCTGGCATTTTAGCCCTACCCTCGACGCCTGGCTGGAAAACTTGCATGTACTCGCAGCTATACTTTACTTTCATGTCGATGTGTCGCACCGCCCCCTTCTTTTGGTCGCACCTTTTTTTGTTACAGGAGGTAGTACAATATAGGCGTTTCTCCCCTAAACAATATGGGGTGCTGGTTCAACTTGAGTGAAGTACTAATAAGAAGGAAAAGGGGTAATAACACACGAAGCTCATTAAATATTGGCTTGGTTTTGCTAGCAACACCTGTGATTTTGTCGCATGTCGGCGCGAAATTGGCTTTGCTCGCACGTCGCAGCGGAAAAATTGTTGTTGGTCGCAACTACGCGTAGGCAAAAACAGGCATATTTTGCAACCTAGCCCTCGAGCCCTATTGCCATTAGCCCCCTCAGACAAGACTGGGTTCCATGGCAGTTGGACCCCTAGATTATTTTCTAAGAACTTCCGTGAACTTTAACACAGCTAAAAAGAAGGGCGGGGTCAGGGTGTGGTCAGTATTTAATTATATGATTTGAGTGTGCAAAATTCAATTTAGTCATTTCAGTCTATCACTACAAGAGTGTTGCAACTGCACACACAAGACAATTTGCAGCAGACTGAAGTGCACCCCCAAAAAATTAAGCATTGCATGCGTGCATCATGGTATGTGTATAGGCCAGGACCGACGAGAGGGAGATGGTAGGTGGGGTTGGAGGTCTGGGGCCCGCAAAAGTTTTGTTCAATTGAAAAATTGATTGTTCACTGGGGCCGTGTGCAATAAAATACCCCAAGGCTCGCACTGGCTCTTGACAGCCCTGGTTTAGGCTGCAATAGGTGACCTGCAGTGTCTTAACAACCTATGATTTTCCTACTATAAATCAACCTAATCAATATGAGGAAACATGTTGAAAGCTGCAGGGTGCACCCAAGAGAATTAGGTGTGCAGGCACTACACCCACTGAATTTTTCTTAACACGCAATAAATCTTGTCAAGTTCTGCCATGGTCTGCAGACCTACATTAATATTAACATGAAAGAATTAAGTGTTCAAATTAGGTCTTCCACTCCTGTATGGAAAGTATGGCACTTTTCATCAAGATCTTGCATGTGCATTCAAAAATTCTGAAGCTTGCAAGCCTGCAATATCTATTGTGAAAAACCCCAGTTTGAGGGTTTCTCAAATGATGATTCCAGCCATGCAGGATTATTTTTGCAATTTTCCTGAAAATTTACGCAATTTTATGAGCATTTCCACAGCCATGCAAAATTTTTATTTTGAATTCTTCTAACCCCACAATTTTTAGGACATGAAACAGCTTCCTTGTGCATTCTTTGAAGTTTCCAATCTGATGCACACCTGGCAGACCAGATTTGGAGGTAAACACAATTGTGAATTTTTGGCAAAAGTGTACAATGCCCAGTTTGCAGAGTATGGCCGATCTTGACAAGATCTTGGGTGTGCCAAATCCTTAAGATGCGCCACTACGCTATGGGTAGCACTGCACAAACATAAATAGTACGAAATCTGAGGGGCGCCCAAATTTGCTATCTTAGGCATTTAAGAACTATCGTAGGTGCAGCATTGTCACACTCTGCATTCTGGTGCAATGCTGACCCAAGTTTCTCAAAAAGGGTGACTGTGCACCTGTAGAATGTGGTTGGCCACATTTAAGTCATGCTCTTCCCTTTGAACACACCGTGTGCAGTAATAATTTACTAAAAATATCTTAGGTGTGCATCTGCTATACCTTCCATGCAGGAATGTGCTCTTGCACCCCAAGCTTTACCTTCCTGCCCTCCTGAGATCTTGTCAAAAACAGCCCTTAAATCCAGTCTAGCTGTTCCCAGCTTGTCATGTTTTAAAAGAAATTACATAATTTTTTTCTTATTTTTAAGGTGTTGCTGAAACTCAGGGGACTTAATGATAAATGACATAGTTTGAAATGCTGAAGTTGCATGTTATTCTGATTGCCTTTTTGGTAGTTGTCACTATCTCTCTGGCTTTTTTCACAATCTCAATCAGGAAGGAAATTGCCTCTCCAAAGTTGGTGAGTCTTTGTGAAGCAAATTATGATGATCAGGACAGTCCATCTCTGCTAAAACATAGAAAAGTCAAAAATGGAGTTTTATCAAAGTTAAATGAACACAACAAAGTAATTGAGCAGATTACAAATCCTCTGAAATGGTCACCAAAGTGCAAAAGAGAAGTCTTTTTAATACTAATGGTAGTTTCAGCTCCTGATGGTTTTGTTAGAAGAAATGCCATTAGAGCAACATGGGGTCAGTCATATCTAAGGAAAGGTCGTGTGTTCAGAACAAATGCAAATTTCAAAGAGGATGAAACATATTTACAACAAGATGTGGTAAAAACAGTATTTATTATTGGCCAATCATCAAAGAAAGAGATTTCGGACCTTGTTGAAACTGAAGCAAAAATATTTGGGGACATTGTTATCGGAGGCTTGCATGAGCATTATAGAAATCTGACAATGAAAACTCGCCTTGGTTTGAAATGGGCATATCACCATTGCAAAGCAAAGTATATTCTTAAAACAGATGATGATGTCTTTATAAACCCATTCCCCTTGGTTGAATGGTTAAAAGTCCAAAAGCGTGACAAGTTTTACAGTGGTTGGTGCAATTTCAATTCACCAGTTGTGCGAGATCCAAATAACAAATGGTGAGGAAATTGATATAAATAATTTTTTTCCTGCCCAAAATTAAACTTTTAGTATAAAATAGTTAAGTACTAAGTGTCAAATGTAGAAAAGTATAATAGAGGAAACCTTTCTGCTACAGCCACAATTACCATTTGCTTTGTAACATAGTTTTTGCCCTTCAAGAAGAAAATTCTAGTTATCATCATCATAGTTAGGATTTTTCTATTAACTATGTTATCATGCAGTATTTAAATACAATTTTTATTGTGTAGTTGTTTAGTCTGCTTGTGTCTTTTGAGCAATTGATGGGTCAGAACTACTTTTGGCACCAAAAACTTTTGATCTGCAGCATAAACTATTGCAGCAGGTATTCCTTTGTTAATTAAAAAATCAGATAACTTTATCTTTAAGCTGGTAAAGTGTCGTAAGCCTTTTCATAAATAAATTTTAAAGCCTTTTCAACACTCGGCTAGTATTTGAAACTTTGGAATTGTCTATAGCTTAAATATCTATCTCATTTTTATGACTCTTCATTTTTCTATTTCAAGGTACATCTCCCATGAAGATTTTGCTGGTTCAAACTATCCAGGATACTGCCTAGGTGGTGGATATGTTATGTCTGATGATGTCCTTGGAAGAATCCTTGCAATTTCCTACGGAAGAAAACTTTTCCCAATGGAGGATTTGTATGTTGGCTTAATGGTTAAAGAATTAGGTGACGTAGCACCAACTGACAACAAACAATCATTTAATTTGATATTTGATGGTGTTCATGGTTGTAGGTATAACACTTTGTACCTGGCTCACCCTGTGGACCCAACAGCTCAGCTGAAAATGCTACTTGAAGCGGAACTTGCACAGAGGACTTGTAAGTAGGTGATACCCAGGGATGCCAATGAGGAGAGTGTGTGTGTGAAACCTTGAATAATTTCACCATTCAGTACCAGCTGTCCTTAATAAGGATAACATCTGATCCCTCCTTATCTGGCTCTGAACATGATTGTTTTTATTTTCTTTAGCTCTAAACTGAATTATACCACCATACTATATGACAATGCACATGATAAAGAGATCTCTAGGAGACAGAGTGAATTCAGCTCCAATTAGTTTGAAGACAACAACCTTTCTTTTCAAAAATCAGTTTCTTGTAGTACAAATTCAGACCTTTGAAGCTAAAGTTTGGTTCTTTGAACATACAGCCCACCTACTCTGGCCCCCCCCCCCCCAAAAAAAAGATATGAATCTGTACCCTTAGTTGTGCCAGGACTTTCTGCCATTGGGTTGGGAAGGGTGTGACACCTGATGCAACAAGGTACGATTTTGATGCATCTAAATTTTGGGAGAAAGCTATTCTGTAAACACCCCTCAAGCAAGTAATTATCAGAACAATGGCCTTGGGTAACACAGGCAGAAAGTTTTTGTATGAGATTAATGAAACAATTTTTGAATTTTCTTGTGCACCAATTTAAATATTGGCTGCAAGGTATTCATTCTGACAAAAATATTGCATAGTTGGTAATATATACATAAATGTATTAAATGTAGATTTAATTGAAGTGACAGTAGGTGAATATACCTGTTAATAACCCTTTTTTTATTGACAATATTTCCATACGTATTTAGTTGTTTATCCCACTTGGAATCTAGTTGGAGTATCTTCTGAAAATCTGCCTCCAGATTTTATTTATAGAGGTTTCTTATTTTGTGATTCATTTGCTCTGTTGAATTGCCTTTTGTCGGCAAAGATGCAAAAAGAGTTGCATCTTGACTCTTGAGCTCTTCATTGTTCACAATATAAGCTCAAATTTTCAATCTTGCAAGCAGAAAAATACCGTGAATCCTCCAAGAAGCTCCCACCTAAAAGTTCATTTTTACAAATAACCCCCCCTTGATAAACAAGAGAGCACCTACAGGACAAAAGCTACACAAGAACCAGGAGTGGTGCCAGAGGGGGACAGGGGAGCTGTAGCCCCTTCGTCGGGGAACCCAGCCCCTTCGTCGGGCAAATTCTGGCGCCACCCCTGACAAGAACTGATCATTGATTTTGACGATGAAGAAATCGTAATTTACTGTTCAAGACATTGATACATGGTAAATAAACTTGGGTATACCCAAATTACAAAAATTTCTTAGTCATTATGACAGCGTCAGCGTTAGATATCAGTAATAAAACTAATACAAAAAATGAACGAAAGAGGAAATAGGTAAGGAAAAAAGAGAAAAAAATCAAGAAAGAAAAAAAAAGCCAATCGGATTTCTGTCACAAAAAAACTGCACATATGATCTTTAACCTTGCAATGGGAGCCACATATTTGTTTTGTTTGGCTGTTGTCTGATCGCATGAAACTGTACAGACTCCTTGCAGATAACTCAATGTCTTTAAATTTCAAAAGCCTTTTGTGATTTTTAAATTTAGTTTATTGGAAATATAAGGTCGTTTTTATGCCACTATTTGAATAAAAAAATGGAACTTTGAAATACGCCCCCTCCCCCTCTTAGAATAAGCCTCCTAAGATTTACCGTAAGTACCCTATTTATACAACTATATGATGATAGATTTTGCCAATTTCTTGCCCAAAAATAGTCAGCATCCCTATCACAATACCGAGTTACTTCCTGCTAATGCCCGGCGGAAGTATATCTCCTTGCTTTAGCATTTTTGGTTTCTTTACCATTTGATTATCACATGACAAGGAAAAGGAAGCTTATGAACTTGGCAGTCTGTGCATCGCACCGGATGTGCTGTTCCTAGTGGTCGCAACACATAAATTCAACTGCAGGGTAAGCATTCTCTAGTTGCATCTCTAGTTAAATATTTCATAACACGCATTACAATTATTTACTTTCCTCAGGAATTTGGTGTCGATGCACAAGTAGATTGCAAGGAGATCGGGAATATGATTATGCTTTTTGCCCAACCCCTGGCCGTTGGTGGGTAGTCAGGCATTCGTCCCCGCTTGCATGCATACTGGTTATTGATTATTTGAAGAAAATAAATGTCTTAATATAGATTTGAACCAGCGCTGGATTATTTGTACTTTGACGCCTAGTATTTGTTGCGAAGGGCGGTTAAATTTTCAATGCACGCTCATGTAGTTTATGGTTTGGCCTTTGCAGCCAACGTCTCCAGTTTTAGATTGCGAAATCTGCGACGAAAAAGATTGTTTTACAATCCAGGTAAACGGTGGAACATCGCTCCAGCTTCAGCAATTTATGAGCGTGAAAGATGACGTGCTGGTAGAAACAAGCAGCTCTACGAAGACAAGAGCGAGCTTAGGAAGATAAATTCACCATACAATTTGAACTTTTTGTTATTTAGAAGGAATTCTCGAAGAATGAATCACCCCTCAGAGACCGATTAAAAGGCTATGAATTATCCTAGCAAATCCTTATCAAAATCACTATTATGGAAAAGGCTATTATGGAAGATGATGGTTTACATTTTTCAGTCTTAAATTTTGAACCTTCACCCCCGCCCCCCCCCCCCCACTCAGAAGTATATTTCACCCGAAGTCACTGCACCGTACTATTTTACGTTTTTGATCAGCCGACCGGCAAGGCCACTTCTATATCAAAGTTGTATCCAAGACTGTCCAGGTCTTTTGGAAAGGCCTAATTTTTTTGACTTTGGCAATTAAAGAACAATCGTATTTTTCAATATCTCGGATAGGGAAGCTATCCCTATCTATAAGAAACCCACGGTCACTTGTTTATCCTTTATAAAAGGTAAAGATATGGGCAGGGGGATTATAAACATTAACGGCAAATGGAAGAATTAGGGTTTATCCTGAGAGCAAGGGGGCGATCGACCACTTGCCCACGACACCCTGCTGTAGGCGTCCTTCTGTACCTTTGTGCTTAACTATACTGCAAGAGAATAAAAATGTTTAATATACTGTCTATATTACATACGGTCTCATGTTAAAACGCCAATATACTGTGTATATGCCAGGCACTGAAAAAGCCCGTAAGATTTTACAGCATTCTATTTTTTTCCTTATTATTTTCTCTACGTACTGAGTATACTCAGTATTCTTTTTCACCAAGTTCGTGGCGTACTAATCCCGTGTTTATCAGCTTTCTGTTTATCGGACAACATGACAGCTTGATGAAGGGCTGAGACGAAATTTCACCAAAGGCCCCTGTAATTCGTGGAAATTTTGAATCCTCAGAATAGCAGGTTAGATTAGGCCCCTTTCCTAAAGTTTCCCGGTCTCTTGACTTTTGCCACAACGCCAGTAGCGGCGCCAAGGGAAGATGGGGGGGGGACGCGTCCCCCCCAGTTGTCGCCAAGATTGATCTTCCAATTCGTCGAAATCCGAACAGAAAATGGTCTGGGGGGGGGAGTGAACGAAGTTGTAAAATGTAAGATCTTTTTCGTTTACAATTACTTATATTGGATTAAAATGCTGTGTGGTGACTCTGCTTAGGCCTCCTTTTATGAGATTTCAGTAAGAACACGTAGAGCATAAGAATTACTTATTTTTGAAACCTTGTTCTGTTTATTTTCATAAAGTGATTTTTAGTATTCAACATTACTTGGAACTGTTTGCTTCATGTTTCAATCTAAAATGATTGACAGTAGCAAGCGTCACTCTTTACAGTAAGTGAAGACCATCATCTGTTAGAAAAAGGGCGCTTTCTGAGTAAAATGGGCGTGGTTCAAAAATCCCCTCCCCTGCTCTACCTGTCCCCCCACTTTGTTGTGGCTGGCGCCGCCACTGCACAACGCCCCTGCGCTAAATTTTTTCTAATCTTTTTCACCAATAGATGAATGGCTATAAGAAACTAGAGAATGACATTCATGAAGAAACGGAGGCAGAGATCAGCCACGTGCACACGAACTGGCCTTATGAAAGCGGCACGGGTAATGGACGACCGCAAAGCAGACAGCACACAGGAACTGAAGTTGCTTTCTTCAACGTTTGCTATGAAATTCCTGTTAAAGTGAAGAGGGAAAAGACGCTTAAACAGCTACTCTGTGATGTTACGTAAGTATCTTGGTTTGTATCAAAGTGTAATGTGTACTTACTGAAAAGCTCCAGGCATTGGCACATTTTGGCACAATAACAAATAAAGAAACAGCCTCGAATTGGCAAAATCCTAAGCAACCTCTAAGGGAGTGTTTTAACTATCTAACTGATTTGAGGGAGAGGGCGTCCTTCTTTGGTTGTGTGACATTTTGTTACGATTATTTAAAGAAGGCAGTATCTAAAATATAGACTTATGTGATTCCCGTATTCTTCAAACAACCCATTTTCCTAAACGGTAAAGCTTTTCGAGTCTATGCTGGCGTGTCATTTAATTTTGCAAGCTGTGACAAGCTTCAGGGGCTGAAAATTGTGAAAAGTTGTGGCACGTAAGTTGAAAAATGTGCCAGTGGAAAACAAACAACATTTTCAATCCTGTAGTGGCTGCAATTAAAAGTTTACGAAACTTTAAACAGCAAACAGAAACCTCTATGTATACATGTAGACGTAAGCTCAATCTGAGCAGAAAACACTAACTTGATGTCTCATCTCAAGCACTGGTAACATTAAGATATTTAACTAAAAGCTAGGTATTGAGGAATTTTGTAGCAAGTCATTAAAGGAAAGAGTAGCAGGCCAGGTTTTTAGGAGCGGTCAAGACGATGTATTTAAATAATGTATGTAAGTGTAAGGGACAACGCGAAGCAGAAGGTATGCAAAACAAACAGGACAAAATTATTTGATATAAACTAATCGTTACTGAATAACAAGCTAGAACAACATACTAGAAACAATATTTTTTCAATGCTCATCAAAATTAGCTTCTGACCTTAGTAGAAGAAGAAAATACAAAATAGCCAACCAAATACCCAAAAACTGTACCAAAGAAGTGATTGTTATATTCTCCTTTGCAGTGGCTCAATGAAGCCAGGTGTTCATGCTATACTTGGACCAACAGGAAGCGGTAAAACAACGTATGTATTCGATGATTTTTTCTAGATTCTAGGATCGAAAAATTTGTCAAAAGTTCTGAAGTTTGTCGGATTATTGGCAATATTTTCGGATTTCGCCACCTCACCAAAACATCGTAGCTACGCCACTGCCTGTAAATGATATCATTAAAGTAGGAACTGCAACTATGATATGCAAATCATTAAACGGTCTTGTCAGAGTATCTTTCCAACTTCTTCGAACAAAAACTCTCCTAGAAATGTCGGAAAAATAAGAAATATCGAAACCGATCTCTCCCTACCTTTACGAGTAAGAAGAATTATTATCAGCAGTACTTTGATGAAAACAAAAACAATATGAAACTGTTGTGGAAAGGTATTAAAGATATAATTAGTTTGACACCAAATAATACTGATACATTCTCACATCTAGTTGATGACAATGGCTTAAAAATATCTGATTCTATCCATATTGCAAATAAATTTAATGAATACTTTACTAAGGTAGCTGAACGAATCACTAAAAAAATCCCAAGAACGCAAAAATCTCCTTTATCTTACTTATCAAATTCAAACTCTGATTCTTTTTTCATATCTCCATGTACAGCAAACGAGGTATCTAATGTAATACAATCACTAAAAAAGGGAAAGTATTCTGGACCAAATAGCATTCCAGTCAAATTATTGAAAGTACTTAATTATCCTATTTCCTCTGATCTCTCCGCTCTAATAAATGAGTCCTTCACAACTGGTATTTTTCCAGAAAATCTAAAAATTGCGAAGGTAATTCCAATATTTAAGAAAGGTCTCAAGACCAAAACATGTAACTACAGACCAATTTCATTGCTTTCCATTTTTAGTAAAATATTCGAAAAACTTATGCAGGCTCGCCTTCAAAAGTTTCTTGAAACATGTGAGGTCTTATTCAGTATGCAATTCGGATTTCGCAGTGGTCACTCTACAGAACATGCACTAGTTACTTTAACTGAAAGTATTAAATCAACTCTTGACAATAACAGACTTGGCAGTGGAATTTTCATAGATCTGCAAAAGGCTTTCGATACTGTTAATCATGGAATTCTGCTTAAAAAACTAGAACATTATGGTATAAGAGATACTGCTCTTGCTTGGTTTGAATCTTACCTTAGCAATCGTAAACAATTGGTATCAATTAATGGCTATTCCTCTTCCTTGTGTGATATAACATGTGGTGTTCCACAGGGATCCGTTCTGGAACCTATCCTATTTCTTATCTACATTAACGACTTACCAAACGCCACTAGTGTATTGTCATTCTTCCTGTTTGCTGATGACACAATCATTTACTTAGAAGCTGATGATATTGATAGCCTAACTAGAGTTATTAATAAAGAACTGTGTAAGGTCAAATCTTGGCTCGACTGTAACAAACTGGCACTTTTCATCGACAAAACTAACTTTGTCCTTTTTCATTCTCCCAGGAAAAAATTACCTGACGTTATTGACATTAAACTTGGCAAGGAAAACATTTCAAGGTCTGAACTTCATAAAAAACTAACTAGAACTTCCGGAATATTTTTCAAAATAAGACACTACATTCCCCTGCAACCTCTGATCAGCCTCTACAATTCTCTGTTTTCCTCATTTCTCAATTATGGCATCACAGCCTGGGGTTTAACATATGATACTTATCTAAAGCCTCTATACCTTCTCCAAAAGAAAATCTTAAGATGCATCAGCTTTTCGCATTTTGCAGCTCCATCTTCAAAAATTTTTAATTCACTAAAAATTCTTAAGCTTGAAGATGTTATACATTTAAATATTCTGACATTTGTCTACAAAGCTCTAAACAAAGTATCTCCTGCCTGCTTTCACACATACTTTACTCCGCACTCATCTGTTCATAGAATTGTAACTCGTCAGGTAACCAGGGGTGACCTCTTTCAATCCTTAAAAAATACCACTATTCATGGTCTTAAGACAATCAAGTATTTTGGTTCCAAACGTTGGAATACACTCCCACTTTTCATTCGGGTTTCTTGTTCTGCTTCAGTATTTCGATCCAGTCTCAAGACCTTCTTTATAGACTCATATTTACATTGACACTTTTATTTAGTAGCTCAAAGCTTAACGGAATCTCACAATTGCTAGCTACTTGATACACATCTGGATCTGGTTCGTTGTAGTTTTTAATAAAATTCTTTTAGTTTTCTTTGTTTTTATTGGGGGGACTCTCTCCCGATTAGTTTATCTATTTAGAGAGTTCCTCCTTAGTCAATTAATCTTAAATACAACCTTGTAATATGCTCTTGTCTTTTTTGTGTATCTTATAATCAATGTTAAATTAAATTTAGTTTGTATTTAATAATGTTTTTTTTTGCAATTACTTGTAGACTGTATTTAGGATTAATTGATAAATGAATGAAAACTAAATGAATGAAAACTGAAAACGGGAAACTCATAGCGGGCAAAGGGGTATATATCATCGTGGACTCAAGCTTTGAAGTACCCTTGGATTCGCAGGTGAACAAGAGCCCTGCCTGATAATCTTTACAAACAGAATTAAGAATATGAAGTTTTGATGTCTTATTTTGATTTGCTATTGGCGAATCGTTTTGTATATGTAGAGTTGTGAATTTATTAAAGCTCCTTGAAAAGCAGCTCTCGGAATCTGATCATAAATATCATAAATATCATAAATGCCGTGCATAAATATTCAAAATCAATAATCAAATATCAAAATCAAGAATCATCACCAGCCTATTTCTTTGAAATCATTTCCAAAAGATGATGTTCGAAAACCTTGCAAGAAATGGAAATGTTACGGATGACTGGCTCTGGAACATTTTCATTCTCTTAAGAGTGTCGGACAAAAAAAGCTCTTCTGAGTGCTTATTGATGTTCACGCTTATTTATGCAATTTCAGTTATAACGCACTGAATGGGTATTAGAAGTGGATATAGATATGATGTATTTTTAAAAAAAGGCCTTTTGTTTGCTTTTATTAAAACTGTATTTTGTTGAGATCATAAAATCTTTTTTCTATCTAAAATAACATTTTACACTGACGAATTACTAAGTATGCGGCCAAAGTAAGCCTACTGTTCCAACTACTTTTGGAGGCTATTGTACCTACTTTACAACATTGCGAATATGTTATGACTACCTCCTGTTTTATAATATGGACCTAAATTTCAACTACAAAATGTTTCTTAATTGATGCAAAAAACTATTTCAGAAATACAATAGAAATAACGTGTTTAACGAAATAGGAGATAGTTGTCTGTTTTTGTTTCCGACATATTCAAAACGTTGGGAGTCATGGATATAGCCTAGTATGGCTTTGAGAATTTCCAATTTGAATTTATAGGATGACTCTTCATCGTTGTTAAGACTTGTAAAATGGCTGTATGACCTTACTTTAAATTTGCTTAGAAGTTACCTAAGAAGTTAAATGTTTGGCAGTCCTTGCAAGTGCTTGCAAGGCTAAACTATTCAAAGGTTTGGGTGTTAATAAATCGTTCGTTCTAATTTCAGGCTACTCGATATTCTGGCTGGCAGAAAGAATAAAAAATACTTGAAAGGAATAGTTTTGGTCAATGGGAAGAGGCAACCAAAAAATTTCAAGCTGGTTTCTGGTTATGTAGTTCAAGTGAGTATCATTTAATACTAGCAGAAATACACTGGCTAACTAAAACGTTTTTTGTTTTTACTTTTGCATATACAATACATTTGCATTTACATTTTCCTTATTTTTAGCAACTTATGATACCAAAATAGCGAACTATTAAGTTATAATTCTACATTTAAATGCACCACCGTTGCTTTAAACAGGTCCCCACTTCTTATATAACATAAGTTGAAGTTAACTCTCACACTTTGGTGTTCGAAACCATCTCTTGATTAACATCAAAAATTCTACTCTCTTGACAGGATGACATTGTCATGGGAACGTTAACCGTTAGAGAGAATTTGATGTTTTCTGCCTCGCTGAGGTTGCCGTCAGAAATTGGTAAAAATGACAAGTGCCACAGAGTAGAGATGATCTTGAATGACTTGGGTCTTAACAAAGTTGCTGATTCTAAAGTAAGCAGGATCTATTACAATCATCATCAACATGCTTATCAGGAAATCTTTGTTTCAGTATTTATGTTTCTTTAATATTAAGGAAAGTTATGAGTTGTACTTTAATGTAATGTAATGTAATGTAATGTAATGTAATGTAATGTAATGTAATGTAATGTAATGTAATGTAATGTAATGTAATGTAATGTAATGTAATGTAATGTAATGTAATGTAATGTGATGTAATGTAATGTAATGTTATGTAATGTAATGTAATGTAATGTAATGTAATGTAATGTAATGTAATGTAATGTAATGTAATGTGATGTGATGTAATGTAATGTAGGGTAACGTAATTAATGTAAGTAATGTAATGCAACGTAATGGTATATATTGAAGGCTTCTGTAGCATAATCTAATTTCTTGAGATCTAATGTGATTAATATAGTAATGAAGTTAAGTATAATGTTCAGCAATGTAGTTTAGTGAAACATTACTCTGTCCTCTTTTATTCTGTAAAAATTCCTCGTTATTCCCTTTTATCAATTTCTAGCCCCCGGCCAAACGCTCTCGACTTGTCACTATACAACGCTCGACATTCATGTATAGTAATGTGGAGAGCGTTTGGCCACTCTCTATACAAAGTTGAGCGCGCGCACGCGCAGTTCCACCACGAAACTTGCCAAATCTTCAACGCTAAATTCCATTATTATGTTCTGATAGTATCCGTGTGTTTCTCTTCTTTTAATCCACTGTCTTGTCTTTCCTTTCTTGGCTTTAATATCGAAACTATCTATGTGTTGAAGGGCGAATAGAGCTGCAAGAGCATTTCGTTTCCTCGATGGCAAAATATAAATCATCAGAAATTGAAGGAAATAAAATTTGACTTAACTTTTGGCGCGCAATATCACATAGAATAGACCCAGTCTCAAACCGAGAGGCAAACTGAAGACAATGGTTCAATGAAATGTTGCGTGAAAAGTCGAGCGAAAAGTCGAGAGCGTTTGGCCACCCATGCTCGACAACAATCAAAATCGTTCGACATTTTTCCACCATTGTATAGTGAAAAGTCGCGAGCGTTTGGCCACCCCTGCTCGACAACAATCAAACTCGTTCGACATTTGTCCACCATTGTATAGTGAAAAGTCGAGAGCGATTGGCCGGGGCTTAAGGTTAGACACTTTGCTCGATTGTTATGGGAAATTCCCTGTCTACCATCTTACCATATCTCCCTTGCATTCATCTTCATCATTCCCCCTTGATCATCTATGTTTGCCTTTAAAGCCAATAAAATTAAACATTCTTGGGTATTCGTAGGTTGGTGATGAACTGATACGAGGCATCTCAGGAGGTGAAAGAAAACGAACTTCAATTGGAATGGAATTGATTACGTCACCAGATGTTCTTTTCCTTGATGAGCCAACGACCGGTCTCGATGCATCAACTGCATCAGCTGTCATTGAACTCCTTCACAAGTATGCCATACTTCTACAAATATCCAGAACAGCCTGCTATCTATTTCAATCTATCGTCCGTTAGAAGTTGATTGAAGTTCGTAAACAAATGCATCTACCTGTGGTAGTTTTTCTCATATCGCATTTATTGTTTTTCCAGGCAAGGGAGAAGAGGCCGAACTGTTATTTTCTCTATTCATCAGCCGAGATATTCAATTTTCAAATTATTTGACACGATAACATTACTGTCTCAAGGTCAAACGGTTTATCAAGGCCCACGATCTGATGTTCTAAGCTACTTTGAACAACTTGGTAAGCATCACTTGAATTCTTTAAGGAAAAGTAAGAATTTCGCAAACTTACGCCT
This sequence comes from Catostylus mosaicus, assembly GCA_964019065.1. NCBI lineage: Eukaryota > Metazoa > Cnidaria > Scyphozoa > Rhizostomeae > Catostylidae > Catostylus > Catostylus mosaicus. The sequence goes on along the minus strand of OZ025188.1, from coordinate 11,999,969 downwards.
CCAAGTCTAGTAGTCTGGAACGCTGGAAATGGTCAACAAATGCGTGTCGCCTATAGCAGGAAAGGAAAGGTTCTTAATTTGGTAAAGCACTTTGTAATAATGATGGATATTTCTTTTACGACACTGCATAAATATCTTGATAGTTGCTTATTGCTGACATGAGATTTATGCTGTTTCTAAATAGGCCACGTGTGTGAAGAGCATGACAATCCAGCAGACTTCCTTTTAGATACTATTGGGTTTGAAGAAAAATCTTTAAAAGGTAGGATGATTGATGTTATTTTCCTAAAAGAGAGAAAATTATATGTTATTTCGCGGACCTGCAATGACCATTTTTTCCCTCACAAAGACAACATTTCACTAGTTAGGGAGTGAAAGACCCCCTTGCCCTCCAAAATTGATCCCAAATAGGAGAGGGAAATAAGGGGCTTTCTAGTTTGGGAATGTACTCAAAAGCTATGATTGACTTGTAGCTAATAGGGTGATGGCATCTAAAAATAATCTCATTTTTGTGTGCAAATGAGTTAGGATACTAACCATGAAAGAAGAATGCGTGGAATTGTGAAAAGGGAACGCACCCTTCAAAGGCGTCAACATTATTCGACTTCTTCCAGAAAAAGACAGCTTCTTGCAGTACTGGTGGGTTTTAACTTTTGAGGGTGAACAGCCCACCATTTGAATAACGATACCAAAATCCTAAGACACAAAGTATCAGCCAAGACATTTACGCACTGAGATTAATACCAAAAACTATTTCACAATTACGATAGAAATAATGTGTTTAACGAAATAGGAGATAGTTGTCTGTTTTTGTTTCCGACGTATTCAAAACGTTCTGTTCCTCAGTAGGCCAAATGCAGAATTTTCCCTGTAGTTTGGGTCCTTGTCAATTCCCTTTCACCTGCTTTTTTTTGAAAATCACCTTCTGAATAGAATTTTCTATTTTCTCATTTGGAGTATCTGCGACGTTTTTCGAAGTAAAGTATTTTACTACAGGGTACACCAGTCCGATTTTTTCGTTTATTACTTTTTCGGGTTCTCTTTCCCCAGTAGTGGAAGTATCTTGAAAAATGCCCTCTTGTCAGCTTACCCAAACTAAATTCTAACGTAGCACCCTTACCAAGTGCCAGACACATACTTTGTTTTCTGTTTTTAAACTGTTATTATGATGCCATGTTTTACCGTGTTAGCTTTGAAGACTGTGCACGAATACAAGGCCATCCAGTCGGATAATGGACGGAGGAGGTACATTGAGGCAGCTAAAGGGGAAAGTTTTGCTGTAAGGTTCAAGAATACTGAAATGTATACGAAAACATATGAAGAAGTGAAAAGACAAGTAGATGAGATGTTGGATTCCGAGAATATCAATGTTGAGAAAGTAGAAGAAGACTTAACCTATCCAACATCGATTTTTACTCAGGTATATCATTTGGTCTTCTCTTTTTTCGACCACGGTATTTAGGCTGAGATGATCTGCTATCTCTTACAAATATATACGAAAAGATTTCAAAAATCCCAATTGACTGAAATAGTAAATTATGAAAGTAACGGAACTCTGAGCAGCTTGGATCTAGCTTCAGAGAGTGTCTTTGTGTATGTTCCAGATAGAAGAGCATGTCTAGGCAATATAGGGGCGCATTAGCACCCCTTCCAGTATTAGATTCCATTTTTTATAGTATCTAAACCAGGTTTCTTATAAACAGAAGTGCATGGATGCTATATCCACTTTACTTCAACTAATGTTTTGCTTTTCAGTTGTCAGTTGTGTCAGTAAGAACCGTGAAAAACCTGGTGCGAAACCCGAAAACAGGAGTATCCCAGGTGATAATCATCTTTCATCTTCGATTTCCTACTTGAAGTATATGCTTATGCGTTTCCACTGTCTCGAATTCTTGTTGATGTTCATACCGAAATTGCAGTTGCAATAAAATAGCAGAAAATTCGCGCGCTGTGCATTTTCATTTCATATGACAATTATTTTGCATACTGAGTAGTTTCAAAGTATTCAATTTGCCTGACACTTTTCAGTTCAGTTCAATTCAGCAAAGTTTAGTTTGAACAGATCTTACACTGATTCGAGTAAATGGTGTAGAATAGTGAACTAAGGTAACATCAATGTTGATAACCTAATATTAAACGAAATAGTAAGCCCTGTTCATAAAAGTGAGCACTTAAATCTATGGCATTTTTCTCTGTGCTGCATACAACGACGATTAATTTTCTACAGAGAACGCTTAACACATTCAAACATACTGCACCATTTGGTATTTAATTAGTCCAAAATTTTCTGCAGGTTGCTATCAATATCTTCCTTGCTTTTATCATTGGCTTGATTTACCTGCAACTTGACAAGGGTGAAAGTGGTTTGCAAAACAGGTAAGCCTGCACCTTTGTAATACTAACGAACTGAAAGCAAACAGTGAATCAACAGAATGGTAAGGTGAACTGCTCTAATAACTCTTAGGATACTCGTAGGACATGCAGCAGTGACATTTAACATTCTACTTAACAATCAATAAGTAAGGTTTAGTTATTAGAGTTGTCAATCATTGTTTTTACTGTCATCCAAAAATCGGCTTTAATATTGCCTCTAATAAACCCTTTAGAATGATTTCAGAGGCCCTTCGCTTATCAGCAACACATCTACTGAATTGTACTATCAACCAGCCATTCCACTGAGCTATCAACCAAATATCTCAATGACACCATTTATTATTGTGATTCCTGTTCTTAACAGACCAGTGTTACGTTGTAAATTAACAATGTGCAATGACTTTAGAAGTTATTCCCTGATCAACAGATATACTAAATTATTCAGCATTTTATAATCCTTTACATCCGTATCATATTTCACTACGTTAGATGTAGATAAGCAGGTACAGGGTGTACCATATAATTCAGGCGTGTATCTCTAACATGTAGACCCGGCATTCAGTCCTTCAATGTCCATAAATTAAGTCTCGTGAAAGGTTCCCTGTATTTAGCTAAAACAGGAATAAGACTTTGCAACATGTGCTCTGTAAAGCTGCTTTAGTTTAGCTTTTCATGACAACTTTCTATCATTTAAGGACTGGAGTATTCTTCTTTATGGCAATGAATATGATATTTGGAAATATGAATGCTGTTAAAGTTTTTATTGAAGAAAGGAACTTTTTCATGTGAGTTTAAATCACTTTTCTAAATTTAAATTTCATGTAAGTTTAAATTACAGGATCTCATAATAATTAAACTTCTATGATGCTAACACACATTGACAAGCATTGTGTCTCATACAAATTCTGTGATGCACCGATCAGTCCACAGAACGAATGAACAGTATTTTCTGCAGATTGAACTGTACGTAATATCTATTCAAAGGTAATGTACAATATCATTTGTATTATTTAGTAGTATTATATCATTTGCATTATTTTTCGTAGACATGAAAGTGCCAGTGGATATTATAGAGTTTCATCATATTTCTTCTCAAAAGTTATATGCGATATTTTGCCCATGAGGATTATTCCAGTAGCAATTTTCTCTGCAATTACATACTGGATGATAGGTTTGTAGACAACATTTACTGGTAGATTTATCGCCGCTGACTGTTAAAACTTTGATGCGGCGTTTAGTAGAGGGGGCAGGGATCAGAGTAAATACGAACAGAATTGACTCTGATACGAAATATTCCAATGATTCGAAGAAGAATGGACAAATTTGAAGAATTTAAATAACAAAAATTCATCTTCTGCACCAGTTTTCTATTTATCAGCATACTAAATGTGATTGAATTCACAGTCAATTTCCATCTCAAAAATCTTCTGCCGACGGGCCTTTACATAATTATTGAATCTAATTATATTGGAGAAGTCATAGAAATTCAATGAAGTTACAAACCACTGGCCGTACGCATACCATAAGCCTCAGTCCCACTATTTACTTTGTCTCTCAATTCAAATCAATAGAGATATTGACCACTCCATAATTAAACCTAGAGCTAGCGTATATGGTTGCCCGAAATCCTGATATATGGTTGACTTTCGGCTCTCTGCTATGAAATTTTTGAAATACAAGTGGGACAACATATAAGAAACCTGTTGCAGGTTGTTTGTGGTCGGGAGAAAACATTTCTTTTCAATGCAGTTGTTGAGCAAGTAAGCAATGTTATTTTAACCCAGTTTAAGGTTTTGGCAGCTGAAAGTTTAAGAGAAAGTGCACTCTCGGGATTTCCCTACCTATTCACCGACCTCGGAAAAAGGAACCGCTGGGTTGGCCGCACAGCTTGTGAAGGTTCCAACTGCGGTCTCGGACCGTGAACCTCTAGATTCATAGAAACGTACATCTGTGCCTTAACCACTCATCCATGCCACCTTCAAATTTGAACTCTTGGAAAACATCATCTTTTGTTTTTGCGAGTCATCATTTTCCGTATATGTTCAAAACTCTTCCATAGTTTTCCTCAATCAGCTCAAATAATTGCCTATTTTGTAGGTTTACGAAGTGATTTCATTAAATTCCTCATATACACGCTAATATTGATTCTAACGTCAATGAGCTCCGCTGCAGTTTGCTTTGTGGTCAGCTCCAGTACAAAGACATTCGCATTGGCTACTGTTCTTACAGTTCTTCCATACATCTTTATGATGGTAAACAAATTTTAGAATTTGCCTCTTGTGATTATTTACTGATATTGACTAACAAAGGCCCGTTATTTCTCTCTCCAAGTAATTTCCAATCCGCCTCTAAATAAATATGTATATATATATAACCGTTCACCATTAATCAATATCAAGTGTTTCATACTCTGAAAATGTCGGACGAATCATTACTTAAGAGCATCCATGATGATGTTTCCTTCGCGCAATAAATTCAGAAGGTTTTCCAGCATCTTTCTAATTTTATGTATTAATTATATACTTATCAATCATTTCTTTGCATCCTTTTTTATCTAACAAGGGCTTCGTTAATATGAAAAATTATAAATTAATTCACTTTAAATCACCTTTCACATTCAATTGAATTTCTAGTATTCACTTTGGATGATGCATCTGTCATGCTCAAATGATGCCGATACAGTTTTAAATACCATTGATTTGATTGTATTTGTCTCAAAGTGTTAGCCCACAGGCCATCGTGATACTAGACACCCTCAGTCAATTGCAATTTCAGTTCCGTCCAGTTTCATATATTTTAAATTTCCATCCATGCAATTGTCTCTAACTGAGGAAAGAAATATCTCAACCATAAAACTAAACTAAAGAAGTTACGCCAGTGAAGAAAATTGAGTAAAGAAAGTGCATTGGATGAGAGGGAATTAGCTAAAAGAGGAGCTCTCTTAGTAATCAAACTAACCAAGGAGAGGGCACAGTCTGTTTAGGTAGCATCTTATAGATATTTGACGACTGTCAATTGCGATTATGACATGGAGAGATGTACTCTGGATTATGATCAGTATCTAATCATGAATGATTTATTATTTAACCCAGCTATAATTGTTTTTTTACTAGATCTTCAGTGGTATGCTGATTAACCTTAAAACTTTGACAAAATACGTCAATTGGCTAAAGTACATCAGTATATTTAGATACAGCCTAGAGGTATGTTGCTTTCTTAAGTTGAATTACAACCTGAATCACTGCCAAATTTCATGGAGCATTAACCAAAATTTCTGTCTTCTCTTTGCAGCTTCCTCCTCTCGTGTCTTTCTTAAACCATTTGACCAAAATCAATTGTAAACAAATAAAAGTAATGCCCTTTTAAACGCACATTGCTTTATCGGAGGAAAGGGAGGGGGCAATCCAACGTTAAAAGCCCGAAAACCACAAAGAAATCAGTAAGCATGACTTTTCATAGGTGTTCCAACGACTTTTTGCAGGATTTGGTCCTCAATCAAAAGGATAATACATAAACTTATTTAAAATAGTTTTTGGTTGTTCGAAGGTACTCAAGTATTGTTAGCAATATTATTTACGTGTGTAATAATAGACTTTCTAATTTTGTAAACATGTGCGCATGTAAACCGGGACAAAGGAAAACATTTCGAATGCAATGGGTCACCAATTAGTTAACATCGCCATAATCTAATGGGTATGTATGCAAAACTTGTGAACAGCGGAAGCATTTATAGGCTTCCAGTACTCCAAACTATTATTTTCAGCTCTATATGATGGAAGTTTCTATTGACATGCCTGACAATCTTCGTATGCATAAGGCTTTATATGAAGACTACGATGCTAAAATCAATATAATGATATCTCACCTTTTAACAAGATAAGCCCTTGATAGTATAGTTTCTGCTAGCAATAAGGGTCCTGTAACAAGCTATACAATGTTTCAATATAACTTAGGGTACATATGTTCTGCTAAAATGTAAGTGATACGATTCGTCCAACCAATAGGTTGGCTGAAAACTCAATAAAACCAATATACCTCAAAAGAAAAAAGTTATTTCTTCCAGCTTTTGTTTTAACTTTCTGTAATGCGAAATGTAGATCAATTTCTTCTGTCTGTTTGCAATTATAACGTACTTAAAAAAACATGTTTGAGAATAATTGAATCGTTTAATGCAAGAATCATTTTAGGAATTATAATGTTTGAAATATTGCAGTAAAATCCTGTCTATTGTCTTGGAGTGTTTGAGTTTCTAGATATAAGGTAGACATGACCCCCGTCACCCAGGGCATCTAAAAAACACCTATAGGATAACCATTGTGTTTTACAAACGATTGTTGAAAATACGAGTTGCTTGATTTCTGGTTTTGAAAATACTTGGATTTAACAATGCGAAATTTCTCCAGAAGTGCGTGAAGCTACCGTGAAAAGGTCTCGCAGAACCTTCGCAGTTCTAAATTACACCTAGCATGTCCTTTTCTTTATAATCTTCCACACATTTTTTGCTATTTAGTGTGTTTTATCTGAGCTATTTTTATCATTTTCAGGCTCTAGAGATCAATGAGCTGCACAATATGGTCTTTAACTGTGGCAATAGTACAGGTCCTTGGTGAGTCTGTTCAAAAATATGCAACTGTGCCATCCACTGATCTCAAAAAAAGACTGGATGGAGCTTCTATTATTTGAAAAGGGAAGCCAAGAAATTTCGATGGCGGCCATCTTACTAGGACCCATAAAGCTACGGGTCCTAGCGTAGAGTCAAAAGCAAGCCACTCGGCATGGATCATCAAATGCCATTTAACAGATTTTTAGCTTTTGGATCGTATGTTATGATATACTTGTACTTTATCCAGTATACTTTTCCACGTGTTCGCTGTTGTTCATTGTTTGGGTCCTACCAATATGGCGCCGATCTGGCTTCAAAAAGTTGGATTCGAAAACATAGGTTGCTCGATCCAGTCTTTTTTTGAGATCAGTGGTGCCATCTTTCAAGTCGATTTTAGAGACAGCACGGCATTAGGATATATTAGGATGGCTTGCTTTGGGATTTTTACAAAAGGAATGCCAAGGGTGTTTCTATGATTCAGAGCGAAGCAATAATCATTTTTTAGAGAAGAAGCCACTTTGCCAAATGTTTTTTAGTTTATGCATTGCTTGAATGTATTTTTGATCTCAAACCCGAATATTACGATTTCATGTTCAGGACCCCTTGCATTGAGCTAATACCTTTAGCAGTGTAAAAAAGGAGCTGTGCAAGTAAAGCACTCTGCTGGCCTATTTATCAAAGAGCTTACTTCTGCTTCTAATTGATCTTTTCCCAATTCCCTTTTTTCTCATTGCTTTGCTGTTCTCAGATCAATCGAAAAGGACTTTCAGGGGCAATTGTGACATTTGCTGTCTCTGCAAATAGTAGCTACATAAATCAGGCCTTTAAACAGCTAACGTTTAATTTTGTTTCTTTAGAGTCCATTTGATGTAGGCCAGTGTCAATTGCTTGCTTTTTCTCCTTGTTGCTAATCGAAATGAAATTTTGTACTTCTAGTTTCACTGGCAACGACTACCTAAAAAAGCAAGGCATAGAATATTATCAGCTATGGGAAAACATAATGGCACTCGGTTTGTTTGCAGCGATTTTGTTTATTCTTGCATACATTCAACTGAGACGAATCAAAAAGGAAAAATAAAACTGACTGGTATAAGGTATTCCGCTGTTTTCAGTTCTTTGTAGGGATAGTTCATCTAGAACCTCCATCTATTGGAGGGACTCGCACAGATTCATAAAAGGGAAGATTCTTCACAATGGAGTCCTACAAAAAAATATAAAAAAACTAACGCCAAAGAGGAGAAGGACATTTGAGCATAGAAAGCCAATCCTCATCTTCCATTAAAATCAATCAAGCTGTGATTGATTATAATGCCTCCGATAATCAAGAGTCCTAAAAACAAAACCCTCCTGGAATTTATAACATTGATCACCGGGGAGGGGGTACCGACAATTGTAAATTGATGCTTAATGCTAGAACGGGTTGGTTTCCCTCCATCTAAGAGAGCTCCTAAAGAGAAATAACGGAGATGTATATGAATATATCGAGAAAAGAGTGGTCATATGCTAGCCCTTTGCAATGTCATTTCCCCATACTCTTTTTCCACTGGCGCTGGCAGTCAGGTTTCAATTCTGTTATTATAGCATTCGCTGTCAGTGAATATTAACTTTCTTTTACTTAAAAATCCAGCCTTTCGTAAGAAAACCTAACGATAGGGCAATTCACAAAGCATAATCTGTTCAATTGGTAGGTGAAATAAAACCCATGGTACATTTGATAAAAGCCTTAGTTGAAAAGGTGGCTTAGCCCCATAATTGTCACGAATCTCCTCAAATTCGCTATGGCTCTCAAGACTCTTTCAATTACCTGAGAGGCTGGTAACGCGGGAGTGAGGCTGAGGCAAGTTTAGATTGAGTTCTAGAGTTGCTTGAGTTTTATGGCAGGTTTTATGGCCTTGGCAGCTTCAATTCAAATTTTGAGAAATTTTAAACACCAAACAGAAACCTCTAAGCATACACGTAGACTTTAGCTTGATCCAACCAGAAACCACTTTAATGTTCTCCAGTTAGGCGTTGCTTTTAGATTCAGTAGAGTCCCATTTTAATTAAGAGTATTTTGTTTGGATCAAATGATCATTCGTAAGTCGATGTAGATTGACTCAACAATTCAAATTGAAAGTGCTAATTAAAATGGAAGATTGTTATGATCTTTTTATATTACATTTAGGTGTGATTTTAATGAATTTACAATTTTGTAAGTAGAATATTTTAATACGTTTGCCTGTTGTTGCAATTAATTGGCTGGAGAGGAGGGAAAGGTATTTTGTGAATGTAGGATTGTTTGTGAGTGGCACTGACGAGGCAAACAATATCGCCCATATAAAGGAAAAAGCACAGTTTTTTTATTTTGTGAATATGTTGACCGGTTCACTTCCATTCATTTCATTTCATTGCATTTCATTTTATATCATTTATACAGGGTAAAGTTTACAACGCAAAGTTGATTTACAAAACTGCCCTGTCGAAAACCTTATTACCTAATTGCAATTTTTTCTAAATATAAAAGTAAATTAACGAATTAATACATAATTAGATATATATCAGTTGAAAGGGAAGATCAGAATTGTAACGAAGTTTTATACAAGTTGCCACAGTGGAATCTTAATAAGGACCGTTATAGAATAATTCATATGAATTCACCCAATAATTGACCGCTCAGCTCAGTCCCCTTTGCAATTGAAACTTCACTACTGACAAGTTTGATACTAATAATATATTTAAGTCGGTATTGATCAATGAAAAATGCTCTACAATATCGAGGACACACACAAAAAGTATAATGGAGGGAGTTCCTCCTTCAAGTAATTCCCTCAATACACCCGATCTCATTTTATGTATTTGTAGAGTTTTTCTATTGCTATTAATTTTGTTCTGTAATCAGGTGCTTTTCAATTGTATGTATTGGACTAAGCTAATCAAGGAGGGAGCACCCCTTTGAAAATTAACTGATAGCCTATCGGTAAATTAAAGTTGATTAATCAGGGGAGATGAGTTTCATTTAATTGTAGCACTACAGCACTAAATCCGCATTTCTACAGGTTAAAAATCAAATTAAGTTACTTGAAATTTAAGTCTATGATGAATAGTTTGCTATTATGAATATAATGAATATCTATGAATGAAAGCTTTTTGAATCTGAGATGTAATTTCTGTAGTTCAATTTATGTGTTCAGTTCTTTATCGATATAAGCAACGGGGTTAAAACCCTAATGTGCTCGGGATGGACCATCATTTTAAAACCAAATCCTCGTATTGCCTTTTTTTGCCCTTATTTTTTATTGTCTTGCCCCCTTGCCCTTGGTGTGCAGCAGGCATCCCTTGGCCTCACCTTCATGTTGAGGTAGACAAGGGGAAGGAGCAATGCAATTCAATTAGCAAAATTGCAAGAAAGTAAGCGCCACAAGATGGATCCAAGAAAGGGACCCGAAGGTAGAATATTTCAATACCACGAGTTAGAAGCTAGCCTTAAACGAAGAATTAGAAATACTCTTATTATAGCTGGTGCATGGTAAGATTCTTGAAGCTAATTTATTTTTACTGTCATAGCTCTTTTATTCTTCCAAGATGTAAATGCAATGCACGCGTGCTGGATTCACTTAGGCCTACGGCCTACGAAAGGCATTTTTACTTGAGCAATTTTAATACTTCTGTGCCCTGGCCCAGTACAGTAGCCTGCCGTATGCAGATTATGGCTGATCTTGACAAGATCTTGGGTGCGCAAAAACTGTACAAGAAACGTAAGTTTACTTCAAAATCTGAGGGGTGCCCAGGTGCCAGTCTGCAGAGCGTGGCAACTGCACGCACAAGAAAATTTGCAGCAGATCTAAGTGCACTCCTAAAATTAGGCCTTGCACGCGCGTATTGTATGCGTACAGGGTCAATATAGGTACCTAAAGCGGCTTGGTGCACCCAAGAGAATCAGGTGTGCACGCCCTTCACCCCTCATTTTATACCTTGCATGCGCGAGATCTCTTCGAGCTCTGCCATGCTCTGCAGCCTGGCCCAGGTGCGCTTTCTTATGCAGTTTAAAATTATCTTGGGCTCACCATTGCCATACTCTGCACTCTAGACCTCTCCTACAGGTCCATAACCACGGCGCTGCCAGATCAGAAAAAATTACAACAATGCAAGTTTGTGATGCTGCAGTGTTCCCGACAATAGGTGGTATTCTAACGTTGCATCCATTCTCCCTATATCCACAGCAACTGTTGAGCAGAAATTTTCCACCTTGCAACTCCTCAAAACTTACTCAAGAAATAGAATGTCAACTAAATGGATTCGCTTTGCAAGCTCTAAAACACATTGATTGTTATTGATTTGAGTTTAAATAAACTGATTAATAAGTAATAGTGAAGTATGCATTAAACTCATTTCTCCAGTATGAAAATTCCAGAGGTTAAAGGGTGTGGCCAAAAAATTTTCAACATGCAATTTAAGATTCTGTTGATAGTCGCTATCAGCAGAATCTGTCAGCTCCCCCACCTTTCAAATTCCTGGCTTCGTCCCTGCTCTCCTATTCTTACAAAAAACAATTTAATTTGTCTTATTAGTTTGTCATAATTGCATTCTAGTTTAGTTTATAATTTGTATGTTTTTAAAACATCATTTGAAAATCACAGATTGATTAAACATTGGAAAGCAAAATAACTGATATGTCAACATGATGTGGTTCATCCTTTTTTTAATTATGTTTCTTGTGCTATTTGAAATGTTAGGAATATCTGCTTAGATTGTGCTTGAATCTTATAAGAATTATATAAACTCAACGGAACTAAAATTAATCAGATATCTCTATTTGATTAAAAGTTGCACTGTATTTCAGGACGGGTCTCATTCTCAGTGGAGCAGGAATATTTATACTTCTTATGCCTTGGATGGATAGAATGAGGGAAGAGAAACAAGCAGAGGAAAGAAGAAAAGCAGAACAATTATCATCAGTTGCAGAAACATCAAAATCATTACAAGATAATCCTAGTTCAATAGTGCATAAAATAGAAGAACTGAATATAAAAGCATCTAGTTCTATTTCATAACATTACAGAACAGTGGATCAATACTGAATTCAAAGAGAGGTCCAAAGATGAAGCTGCCATTTGCTGGGAGGCTCTTTGGATCAGTTTTAAATGACATAATGCAAATAAGAGTTAGGTCTGCCTGTCTTGTAAATAAACAATACTGTTTAGAATAAATTTGTTGTGATTTCATTACCTCCAATTTGACATCATTTGTATCATTCAATCAATTCTATTCCAAGCTTTGAATTTGAATGTTGAACAATTACCCATTGGTGCAGGAAAAATAGAAATGTAATGCCATTATTTACTCTTTGATCAAATGTAGCCACAAAACTATTTTTATGTGTAGGCAACATTTGAGTCTTTTTTTGTGAAATTGTATCTGTGTGGTATAAAGCATTGTTTTGAATGTTTCTTGCAAAAGCATGTTGCATCATTTTTTCTTACAGTTTTCAGATTATGGGGTTTTTGCCTGAGCTACTCACTCTTGTGGACTTTGATCCTAATCATATAGAAAGTTTCTTGAGATCCAACTAATGGCTACATTCTTTGTTAACCTTTTTTTTTTACAAAACATATCCTGACAGAATATTGTCTCCTTTCTCTTCAAATGTGTGAGATTGTGTTGAGCTGACCCCTTCCTTTTCACTATATTATTGATCATGATAGACACCTGTACCTTGAGAAAAGAACTTGTAGATAAGTAACTGATACCTTGCCATGATGTTAAGCATGAAAAGACTGCATGTTTTTAATGTTGCTAAAATTTATTACGCATAGCTATACACAAGGAACTGGGTGTTTTTCTACATTTCTACATCTACTGAGATATCATAAAAAGCGACTGTTAATCAGGTCTTCCAAGTTTTAAAACGGATCCTTTGTTGATAAAGAATCCGCCAAGCTGGTTTCATCAGAAAAACTAGGCTGTTTTAGTAATAGAATTAATATCAGAAGGAAAGTTTGTCATATATTTGGGGGAGAACCATAGGCATTGAAAACTATGCAGTCATAAGTTTACTATTGCACAAAAATGAAATGTTGCAATGTGCCTCTAAAATGCAAAGTACTCAATTAAGCAGATATAGACAACTTATCCTAAATCAACTAAATATTAGAGAATAAAAATGCAAATACAACCAGAATCATTGACCAACTCAATTTAGGGTCATGCATCCCTTGCTTTTCAAACATAAAAACTAGCTTTCAGAACTGCTTAGTGCAGAGTATTAGACACATTTTACCCAATCTGGGGTCACTGTTTGTGTCTTAGTTCATCAAACTGGCTTGATAACTAGGCTTCCTAACATAGTCAATTGTTCTAGTCTTGTAATCAAATGCCTTCTCGTTTATTTCTGCAAAATTTCACCAAACTGATCTTCAAATATTCACTGTTTAGTGTAATTTGCATCAATTCAATTCCATCATTTCATGCCTCCAATAAGTTGCAATTAACCACTTATCAGTCTCGAAAGTGCCACTCTTGTCGACACATTGGACATAGTTGTTGTAATTGTTGAGAGTTCAACCATTTCAAGATGCAATGCATATGAAAAACGTGGGTGCACCTGCCCCAAACAAGAGGGCAATCATCACCAGGTATTTTGCAATCAGGACAACAACCATCAAACTGCATTCTGCATATTCCGCAATTTTCATCATTCGCTGTCCAATGCCACGTAGCAACTGCAGTCCATTTTTTTATCTTAACCTTCATTTTGGCGCTTTAATATTATTTTAAAGGCAGTTTGCTTTTCACTGCTTGTTATTGAAACTCAATAATCCTACTTGCCTCCTTCTCAAAACGAGGTGTGGGGAATGTGTAATAATGAAGACTGATTTGGTTCAACTTTAAATTGCAAGTAGCTTTATGGTTCTTCGATAGCGTCTTATAGTGATAAAATCTTGTAAAACGCTTAGTTGATATCAACTGTCCCTTACTTTTGATCCCATGCTCAAGTTTTTTACTATATTTATCGTGGCGTTTCATCTCTTTTTGAAGTTTTAACCACGGTACTGTGAAGGAGCTCTGAAGAACCACCTTAACTAATGGAGGTGGTAGCAGTGCTGATGTCTAGAAAAACGTTCCAGAGACGAAAATATTTCTAAACTGGATTTGATCTACATTCTATCGGCTTAGAGTTATTATCTATGAGGTTTTGTGGCTGAAGAAGGTTGGCCTGCCTCCATTAAGAAGAAAAAAATTTGTTAACAGTGTCAAATTGGTCGAAAGGAAAAGAGCTGTTTATTGCGTCGTGGTTTTAGGCCCATCTCGTGTAAAGGAAATTAGAAAGTTTATCCTCCGAGACTGACAGTTGGAAGAAATATTATGGCTTCAAGGTACCTTACATGATATTCCATTATACAGTAGCTCATTTTAAAAGTGTCTTGATATTGCAAGCACATTCCACCGCCAACTGCCAAAATAATAGTTGTACTCTAAGTGCATTATTTTTTTGCATTGAATCTTGAAATGGTTGAACTCTCAACAATTGCAGCAACTATATCCATTTAGGCAAATCTTTTAAATTTAAATTTTAAAGCTAACAGAATTCCAAACAATAAGAATAAAAGTGTGTGCTTACAACTTAAAATGTGTATATTTATGTCTATATACTTAATCCATAACTAGCCTGAAATTTTATATTGCTTGCATTGAAGGTCCATGTGGTAATTTTTGTGTACCAGAATGTCTGTGCCTCTTTTGGCACCACTTTGAGATAAATAATATCATGTTGGTTTATTTTTTGTCATGGTTGTGTCTCTGCTATTTTGTTGTATTTTCTTCTCTATAATGATAATCACCATTGAGTCATGTCATTTTTATTGTAGTGAGGAGCATGACAGTTCAGATGGTGAAGTGCAGAGGTTTAGAAGCTATATTCAGGTGACTCAAACTTTTATTTTCAACTTAGGCTCATACACCTTTATATTCTATTTACACCAAACTGCTAACTTTGCAAAGTGAGCCTGGATGGAAGATTTTTTGCAAAAGATAAGTGTGTCTGGCAAATGCTCTTCCTAAACTGTTTGGATAAGTCCAATAGCACTGTGTTGGAGCAGGACTTGAACTTTTACAGCAAATGAGTTAGTATCGCAGAAAACGCACATGTGAAATTTGTGCAATGAGCTTCAGGGCATAAACTGTGGGCAGAGGAACTTCCCCATCCAAAGCAAAGTTAGCTTTGCAGTTATGTATCAAAATCAATGAAAGATAGCATATTTATAGGCTAGAGTTTACTCCAAAAATGTCACTGCAGCATGAAAACAATGACTAAGAATAGTTGGGATGTGCCTCCTGAATCAATACCTGTGGATTTCAAGATAATATAACGTTTTTTAACCCAAGGGAAGTTTGAAATATAAATTAAGATTGTTAAAGGAGAAAAATCTTCTTGGATCAAGTTTCTTTTGCGTAGGCAATATTCTGGAATATGTTATGAATTTAAGGTTCCATATCATAAACAATAAAAAAGCTTTATAATGGAAAACTATGTAACAACATGCTGCTTTATGTAGTGATGTCTAGTATTTCAACATATAATCAACAAAGTGATGAAAATGAAATGAAGAGAGACAGAAGAAACCATCTGAATCTTGTTTGGATACATTCTTGCAAGTAAACAGTTGGTAATAAAGATCAAACATTGCTCAAAGAGGCAGTAATGTGACTTACCAAACAGTCAAAATTTTCCCCAGGAAATCTCATTACTAAGCACCTAATTTCTTCCCATCTAAATGAATATTCTCTGCTTATACCTCTGCTATCCTCACCTAACTATTAGCACAAATATCCTCAGAGGCTTACTTAGTTTATAACTATAGGGTGAGAGGGTATAGTTTGCATAATATTTGCTTTATTTAGGTTCCTTATAAATCATCAAAACCATCAGATGGTAGATCAAAAAGAAGTAGAAGATCAAGATCTTATTCTCCAAGGTTGGTTATATGTTAGATTGCCCCTTTCTAAGATTTCATATTTGTTAGATTGCCCCTATCTAAGATAGGTGATCTGTTAAATTGCTCCTATTTTAGATTAGCTATCTGTTAGATTGCCTCTATTTATGATTGGCTATCTGTTAAATTGCTCCTATTTTAGAATTGCTATCTGTTAGATTGCCTCTATTTAAGATTGGCTATCTGTTAAATTGCTCCTATTTTAGAATTGCTATCTGTTAGATTGCCTCTATTTAAGATTGGCTATCTGTTAAATTGCTCCTATTTTAGATTAGCTATCTGTTAGATTGCCTCTATTTAAGATTGGCTATCTGTTAAACTGCTCCTATCTGAGATTGGTTATCTGTTAGATTCCCTGATCTATGATTGGTTATCTGTTAAACTTCTCCTATCAAAGAATAGCTATCTGTTAGATTGCCTCTATCTAAGATTGGCTATTGTTTAGATTCCCCCTAGATATATTTATTATCATATAAGATAAATTTTAGCCAAGCCGTCCTATCTGGCAAAATGTTTTTTTTTCATACATTTTGCTGAGAAGAAATGAAATCAACATGCACATTGATGCTCTAACTAGTTAGTAATAATTCACCAAAAGGCAAAGGGATGAGTCCAAAGCATAATAAAGCTTTTAGTAGACTAGGAATTCCAACAGAATCATTGCCTAAAGTGCAGGAAATGCATGCAAAATCAAATTTATTTATTTTTTTGATTGCCTAACTCAACTCTTTCTGTTTTTTCCTTTTTTAGGGAAGATGATGAAAGAAATGTGAGACGATACTCTGCTGATGAAGGTAGAGACGGTGAAAGTGATGATGAGTATTATCGAAGGAAAAGGAAAGTTAAATGTTTTGTCACAGAAAAGGAAAGCTGGAATAGAGAATATGATAAAAGAGCAAGTGATGATGAAAGAGACAAAGAGAACTTCAGAAATCAACAGGCTATTGATAAAAGAGAATATGGTGACAGGAAAGAAAATATTGAGAGAGGTGACCATAAGAGTAACAGAAAAATCAAGGAGGAAGATGATGAAGATAACTGGGAACAAGAGAGGAGGAGAAAAGATAGATGGTCTGATAGAGAAGAAGGTCAGATTCAAGATGATTCAGAAGATAGTAATGATGGTATGAGAAGAATGGAGAAAAGTCAGCAAAGGGATTGGGACAAAAGTAGGGATAGGTACAGGGGCAGAGACAGATACAGGGAGAGAGAAAGAGACAGTGACAGGAAATGGGATGAAGACCGCACAAAAGACAAAGGTAGAAGAGAAAGTCCGAGGGAAGATCAACGATCCAGAGACAGAAGTTCAGACAGGTTTGAAAGGGAAAAGAGGCATGAACGGGAGCGAAGACACAGGGATAAAGAGAGGTATAGAGAGCTCAGGGCAGAGAGAGAGAAAAGGAAGTATGGAGATGAAGGTGCTGAGGGTCAGTCATTGAATCAGCCGGATGAAGAACAAAGTGCAAAAGAAATGAAGAAAGAAACAACAGAAAAGAAAAAAGATGTAATGGATATCCTTACTCGAACAGGTGAAATATGTTTAAATGTCATATATTAGTTGGTATCTGCGGATGATTTGATTATCCATAAGAAATACCGTCTCATAATTCATGAAAGAAAGAAGCTCAACCTAATAGATGTCTTCGAGTTTTCCTTTTGTTAATAAGTGACCTGAAACAGGTTTCTTTCGACACACATTCACTCGTTACTGGCATCACCTCATTTTGCTATCCTTATTAGTGTTTATATAAATGTTTTCACGCTGAATTGAAACATGACCAGCTTATGTTTACAGTGAAACAGGAGACATTAATTCTCCATGTACCTTTTTGCCTGACTGTCAGGCAATGGCATACTTCTGCTTTCATTTTCTTTGCTAGATTGAGGGCCATCAAGGCGAACATAGACAAACTCCATTTGCAACGATCAAAGCCCTACTACGAATCGTTTATTAATACCTCTATTGCTTGTTTCCAGGTGGAGCATACATACCACCAGCCAGACTTAGGCTGCTGCAGGAGAGCATCACTGACAAAACAAGGTATTTTCTAAGATTTATGTAATTTTTGCATCAACGAGAATGAAGGTGCAAGAGGCCCTGAGTAATATGGCATTCAGATCATTTGTCCCTCTCTTTCTCTTATTATGATACACAACTTTTCTAGAAGTTCCTCGAAGCCCGTAGAACTATGGAAAAATGCTAATTTTAAAACCTTTGAATAATGCTAATTCGAAGGAGCTTTTAAAGCAACTGCATTATTATTGCTTAATCAGTACAATAATAACCTGTGTAGATCATGCTGTATCCAATCCCTTTGCCCCATTTGCACTATTTCCTCATTCGACTCCCTCTGTGCTTTCTTTACCTAATTTACTCCGCGTGAGCCTTTATACGTTGTGCTTCACGTCCTCTACTTATTAAACGGGAGCATTTCACAATAATTCAGCCTTGCAGTTTAATTGCAAATTTTTTGAATATTTTAGCATCCTGTTAGTATGTTTATGCAATGCGCGTCGCCAGTTACAGGTTTTGACGGATTAAAGACTCTTCGTTGCCCTCTAAGTTTTTACTTGAAAAAATTTCTCATATTAGAGGGGTAAATATCGTTATTCTGAAGATTAGAACCAATTACCGGAATCACACTGTAGCTTTCCATGTTATGCCTTTCTCATGTTCAGGAGACTAACTCAAATTAAGTCCGAACGGTAAAATTGGTTTGCTATTTTTTTGCCATACTTTTGACTAAAGGTGTTAAATTGTCTTTGATAGTGTTGCTTATCAAAGAATGGCATGGGAAGCATTAAAGAAGAGTATCAATGGTTTGGTCAATAAGGTAAACCTGGTATTCTTGTTATTTGTATTTTAATGTCGACCACATCTTTCAATGTTGAATTTAGTAATGGACGCAGGCTGTTCGCCGGACCTAAAAAGAGAGTTATGATTTACGACTAGTGGCTATGTTGTATGTTTAGCGTTGGTTTTCTAGGGAGATAAATCACTTCCACAGCCAACATAGAAGTTTGTTTGCTTAAAAAAAGCAGATGGGATAACTGTAGTATTGAAGTACAAAGTAAGACGTGTGAGTAATAAGAATTTGAGCTAGGGTGAGTGCGACTTAGTCTTGATCTAATGATTCTTTAGGACACAAATTCGTATTTTTCCTTTGCTATCGTAACACGATATGTTCAACGTAACGTGATAAAGAAGGCCTAATTTTCACAATGGTGAAATCTTCGAAAAGCATCATGCTGTAAAAAGAAAAATTTTCTAACTGAAAGAAAGCCGTGACTTTGCTGAACTTATTTTGCCATCAAGTCCACACCAGACAGCTTCTGAAGTACTCCAACAACGCTGCTGAAGTAGCAAAACGACAAAAACTTGGCAAATTGGCAGCTAATCAGCTGATACATTTCATACTGTAAAGGTGTCTGGTCTCTTTTCACTTTTAGAGTAATTTCCAATGTTTGCACATCTAGTAGAATGACACTTAAACAAAGGCAAATGCAGCAAATGTTCAAGATCTATTAAGTGATTAAATGGCTTAAGCTTCTTGGTTTGTGATAGAAATTCAAAACAGCAAGCGCAAATTTTTTTGTCGAATTTGACTTAATCTTTTGACTTTGTAGATAAATGTTGCCAACATTGCAAATATTGTTCAAGAGTTGTTTGAAGAGAATATTGTCAGAGCAAGGTATGTTATTTTATTGTTTTAACCCAATCGCGTATGATTAAGCAATGCATTTGCTGCGTTCTACTATCTGAACAACATGAAGACCTTACCAAAATACTCATGTTAAGAATCTCCACCCCAGGCTCAAGGCTAGTCTTGGTTTCAATGAAAATTACGGTGCAATCACTTGAGCACGGTTCTTTAACTTGTAGGTCTGTTTTTTGACTCATCATCATTATTAGCGATTCCCGTACAAGGCCAGCTTTCCCTTGGGCTCCGATTGTTTCTTAGCGAAGTCTGCTCTAGCAAGTTCTTGATAAGTATCCTTTTTTCGCTTCAAAAATTGGCGGTATTGGTCATCCGTTTCATGTTGTATTTGATAAAGGCCTAATGATTATGAATAACGCTTGGTAAAAAGATTTATGGTTAACCCTGCAAATGCTACATTGTACTTATTAAATACTTTCAAAGTACTTTTCTCCATAACTTAAATGTGAGACTGGTAATATTGTAATCCAATAGAACCTGCCGCATGAACGGGTAATCAGCGCATCTACTGGCCCCTCGCTTGTTTTTTAAATTAGGACCCATTTACAATGGTTACCTGTGTTAGCAATATTTTACATTGATCTTGATCCATATACTCGTGCGTTAATCCTGATTACTATCTTTTTAACCCAGGGGCCTGTTTTGCCAATCAGTCATGCGAGCTCAGGTTGCATCACCAATTTTCACAAACGTTTACGCTGCATTGATTGCTATCGTGAATACAAAGGTGGGTTATTCTATTTTACATATTTAGTGTCAAGAAGTGCAGATAGGAACAGAGGAAAATGGAAGAGACCAACACTAAAGGAATTTCTACTGAAGGACAACTAAATTTAATGTTGCAACTGCATCAAAAAATATGTTGTAATAAAGTAGAACATGTTTTCTAACAATTGATAGCCCTATTTTTGTACGATGTACAAACTTTCCTATGAAAAAAATGGTTTCATTTAAATGACAAGCCATTCTAAGTCTCTTAAAGATTCACACTTCTTCGTCCGTTCTTCTTCTACTCTTAAGTTGCAGGGAAGGGTCCAGCCTGTAGCAAAAGGAGGGGAGCAACTACATTTTCTGTCTCTCAAAGGAACTAAATAGAGCCAAAAAACAAAATGATTAATGGCAATGAAAGAAACGAGAGTGTGATATGATACTTAAACCTGTTGGATGCGGCTTAAGTTATTTTATATTGTCCTAAAGCTGCATGTTAACTCTTTTGTGTGTTGCATTACCAGACATGTTGGTTATTTTGTTTTCATTACTTCTGTTCTGCACGTTTAGTTTGCTTTTCTATTTCTAATAATAAGCCTCATTTTGCAGTTTCCAAAAATTGGCGAACTTATGTTGCGACGACTCATTCTGCAATTTCGTAGAGCATACAAAAGAAATGACAAGGTAAATGATTATTTATCAAATATTTAGTTTACGTTCTAATTTCCATACTCAACATGTAGACCTAAACTCATACCTTTTCTGAACACCTATTTTTTAGGTAGAGGGCTCATATATTTTAAGTAAAACCGTAGGATTAATGAAGGAGAGTATCGGATACATTTGATTTTAACCTGCAGGCGTATTTAAGGGAAGAGACAAAGTGATGCTAAGATTACTGGCTGTACTTACATTGATCAATTCCCTTTACCGTAGATGTGGTTTTTCATTTAGATAAGCTAAGAACATAAGTATAAACTGTTATGCTGGTTCTTTCTTTAGCTTGAAAGACACTCGATCTTCAGCTACGCAGTTTTCAGCGAAGAGTTTAGGCCATAATTTTCAAAACGAGTATTAGAGGAAACAGATTCATTGAAAAAGTCGCTGCTTTCTTACCATAGACTGCAGAAACAACTAAAACCATTCCAAGCTTTATTTTACATTGGTTTTAAAGTTAGACCTTACAGATTCATGTTTTTGAGCTTCAAAACAAACGTGGTCACAATAGTACTCAAAATATTATACTTGGAGTAAGGATTATGTTACTTTTTTGGGTTCTGTGTTTTATAACAGAAGAATCACGCCCTCTCAATGTTTCACGTCTTTGACCAATGAACATTTCAGTAATTACTGCCTCGAAACCACCAACAGAGTCTCAATACAAGAATTATCACCCAATGATAAACAGTATTAAGAACTTTGACATTTAAATTTTATTTATAAGCCGTCAGAATTTTTTTCATAAGAAACGAAGAAACCTTAATGCGAAGGAAGACATATTCTCAAATTTTTTATTAGACCTGTTATTTAACTAGGTGAATCTGTTGTTCTCTTTAGGCTCTAGACTGGCGTCTAGTCAATAGGTATTAAGTAAGCTACGTTGATGTTTCTGTAAATAGTGATAATATTATAAGAAGCTCATCGTGTTAATAAACGTATAAAAGAAAAAGGAAATATCAAGCGATTATGTCATCAGCTAAATACTGAATTTAGTACAGAAGTATTGATCTAGATGCATGCCTAGAACAACATTCAAAGAAGCATTGTGCGTCCGTGTGGCAAATGGCATCTTGCCTGCTTAAGACTTTATAATCCGGAAAACGGAATCCTTCTCTATTTTGTTTAGCTTCATGCAATCCGTAAATGAAATGACAACATTTACCTCACTTTCAATTTTGGCTCAACTGGGATTTTATTGATTGTTGTTTTACGCATTTTAAGTCCAACACTTAATTTTTGTTAATCTAATAATATTTTCTTTTAGACCGTGTGCCTCAATAGTGCTAAATTTATCGCACACCTTGTGAATCAACAAGTCGTAAGTACCCATGCAATCTTCCTTGAAATTTTTAGCTTCCTTAGTCATATGCCATCTCAAAGTGATGAACTAATCGTAGAAAATTCATGTCAAAGCAACTGCATGACTTCTGATAGCCAAACAGAAAGATGCCTACAATTAAATGCAAATCAACCAACAAATTCGTACTTCTCGGAACATCATATCTTTGTTCAGTAATCTAGCTAACGGCCATGTTTTAATAGAAGCGAAGAAAGATTGGCCGAAAAAATGACAGAAAATTTTGTGAAAACTCGCCCTAGAATGCAGACTTCCTCTTTTGCCCTTCTTTTCGAAGCCCTTTATTCCTGCAAATTTTTAGGTGAATTTTTTCTTCGCTTAAAATTAAACATGGCCGAAGTTCATGTGCTCCTTCGCAGTGACCAATAACGTAACCTTCCCATGATCCTTTGCATCACTTCCTCATCGAAAACCCGAAAGGGATCTTGGACCAAGGAATGCGTGTGATCAAATTTCTTGTTTTTCCAAGGCTTCTAATGATGATCGTATGCTCTTAAGCTAAATGTCTTTCTATTCATAAGAGCAATATTTTAACTTTGTTGAGGCCAATTAACATTGTTTTCTATGTACGGCAAGGATTCATTCTTGTTTCACCGAAAATTAGAGTTTCAAATTTTAAAATTCCTCTACATGCACGTTTTAATAATACATTACATGTAATTAAGGTAAAAAGAGTACAAGAAATCGAGTCAGAAAACATACCCAAATAATAGACACATAGGTTTCAAAATAGGAGGAGACAAATGTGTGCAGGAATTTCCTATAGGAAGAGCTGTGCTGCTCGAAGAGGCAGCCTCTTTAAGTAACCGATCCCTTGTTACTACATCAGTGTTTAGAAATCATTTAAGTTCACAATGATTACTGTACATTTCGGTCCTTTTAGTGCTTCGTTTATTAACTGGAAAATGTCCAAAGATTTTCAGCTCATGCCCAATGCTTACATAAGGACCCAGTGGTCATTATGATGCGTGTTAATGAGTTGTAGATATTAATTTGATAGATAGGATTTTGATGTCATGTAGTTCAATATTTGCTGTTGTCCCTAGGCACATGAACTGCTATCATTAGAAGTTCTTACTTTGTTGCTTCAAAATCCTACGGATGACAGTGTTGAAGTCGCTGTAAGTATTATAGCAGATTTTTATCACGAACATTATAAGCACCCGTTGACTTTTTGCTTAGAACGCTCATTTTCTGTTTCATTTTTCTCGTTTTCCCAGCTGTCATTTTATTTATCTAAATGTGTAACTGAACGACAGTAAACGGTTATCATTGAAAGTCTTTTATCACCCGATAACTTTGTGCTTAGAATGCGTATGTTCTGTCCCATGGACCATGCTTTTCCAGACATCATCTTTTTTCTAAATTTTCATCGAAACGAACGTTGAAGTTGTAATGAACACTTTTGGTATTTTTCATCACCCTCCTAATTCGTAACTTACTTAATATGTAGCTAGTATTTACGTCACGTTTGCCGCCTTTCAATTTTACAAATTTATTCGCCTTTTACAAATTAAACACATTTGTCAGTTGGTCTACTGTTATAATGATCTTTGACAAAAAAATCGTTTTACACTGCTTGAAAATCCACTATTTCTTGGCTGCCATATTAAGAGCTCGATACACTTTGCACTAAAAAGGACCTAGAATGTACTTGCTTGAGACTAATCTTTGGTTTTGCTTCGTGATTTATTTTAGGTTGCGTTCCTCAAAGACGTCGGCCAAAAACTCAGTGAAGTTTCGCCAAGAGGTCTCAATGGTATGTATCTCAGCAATTGAAATTTAAGACGTGTCAAGTCACATATCTGAAGAAGCCTTGTATTCCATAGGAAATATCAGCACAATAATCGATTTAATTTGTTGATGTTGTTGTCTATTATCAATTTGCGAAGTCCCCATCATTTATTGTGTTATTAACGGTGTCGAAAGCATCTACCAAATCCAAGATTAATCGGATCTTGAAACACGCAATCTGTTAATAAAGTTAATGATAAGGATGACGAGCAATAAAGACATCTCCATTTTTTTATTTCATTTCATCATTGCAAGAAAGTTACTGTTTGCAAGACCTTTCCTATAGTCAACATGCGCGTATGATGACTCTTGCCAGTGTTGAAATGACTTCGAAGTCACCGTCTAATTCACCGTTTAAATTGTTAAGTTTATTATAATTTGATTATGCCAACTGTGCAAGTCACCGTTTAGATAGAGTATAGTTTGTTGATAAATTAAATGTTTTTGCAATGATGAAATAAAATAAAGTAATGAAGATGTCTCTATTATTCCTTGTCCTTATCAATAACAATATTAATTAGCCATCTCTTAGCTAGTTACCCGTAAAAAGCTGAATCGCTATAAGATTTTCTGGATTCATTGTGAAATGTTAAGATGAAGCAAGATACCCAGTCATTTATAAAGAATCTAAATTTGCAATATGCCCCTCACTGGAGTCTATTATCTTGAGCAATATTTTTGTTCTATTTACTTTAAAACTTTATTTATTTTCATTAGCTGTTTTTGAAAGATTGAGAAGCATTCTAAACGAATCATCTGTTGAAAAAAGAGTACAGTATATGCTTGAGGTCATGTTTGCAATTAGGAAAGATGGCTTCAAGGTAAGTCCCAAGTTTCTTCTCCAACATCTTGCCCCGCGCATGTGTTGTTAAGTAAAAATATGGTATGACTCTGAAGTCGTATTTTGCCCACAAGTCCTAAGCATTAAAACCAATTTCTAGCCACAAGCGTTGGTTGCAACTCTATGCTAGAGAGGCCTCAAAAAGAATTTCTACGAACCAAATGTTCTATTCTCGATTTGTTGGAGGATTTGACATGTTCGATTTTATGTTAACTGTATGCTGTGACGAACAAACCAAAATCTAGACGATGCACTGTTAATATAATGTTGTTATGTTGCTATGCACATATAGTTTGTAGCGTTATTACTTTTAAATATCTTTTCATTTTTCTTGCTGCTCCGCAGGATCATCAGGCAGTCATTTCTGAACTTGATCTTGTCGAAGAAGATGACCAGATAACTCATTTGTTAAGATTAGATGATGATGGTGCAACAGAAGATATCCTGAGTAAGCAGAATTCTGCAACATTGGGTTTTTGCATTTCACTGTTCTTTATACGAATCAGATATGCTTTTGATTTTGAGATCAAATTTTAGGATCGAGTGTTGTGATTGTTATCTAAAGACGTATTTGCCACAATTGAATCCAATAGATTGTTTCTAAGCCCCTGTTCATAACTATCTGGCTAGTCATTTTTAGCAGCACTATTGTTTGAAGACAATTTACCATTACAAAACTGGGAGGAGGATTCCTTGACTGAAAACTGTGGAATCATGTGAGGCAGCTGGGGCGTTATTAAGCCAGGCCTTTTAGTATTTTGCCATTTGATCATTACAAGCAAGTTTACACATGATATTTTCTCATGTCAGCAGTAAAATGCTCTTGATTTTTGAATGGTCCATCTAAAGGTAAAAAAGTTATTCGTGATTCTTTTATTACTTTGATATGATCAAAAATCAAGAAATTTCAGGTGGAAATCAAGGGATGATAAAAATTTTTTATTTCTAATCATAAAGCTGCTTGGCATCACAAAGTTTAAATAAGAATATTTCAGTGAATGTTTTTATAAACTTAGTTATTAATTGAAAATGATCGTAAAAACGTCATTTTCATTTCAGACGTCTTCAAGCAGGATCCTGAATATGAAGAAAATGAAGAAAAATACAAAATGATTAAAAAAGGTAAGACAATTCTTTGTGAGCCTATTCAACGGGTACCTAATTCTCTCACAATCCTCCAGAGAGAAAGGGCAATGACATACAGATCGTTCCCTTGCCCGATGCTTTCCAACTCTTTCATCTAATCATTCCCCTTAAATATTCCCATTTGGCCCGCGTGCAGGGTCTCTCTCTCTCTCTCTCTCTATCTCTCTCTCCCTCTCTCTTTCTCTCTCTCTCTCTCTCTCTCTCTCTCTCTCTCTCTCTCTCTCTCTCTCTCTCTCTCTCTCTCTCTCTCTCTCTCTCTCTCTCTCTCTCTCTCTCTCTCTCTCTCTCTCTCTCTCTCTCTCTCTCTCTCTCTCTCTCTCTCTCTCTCTCTCTCTCTCTCTCTCTCTCTCTCTCTGTATGTGCGATATCCGAAACAGACGTTGGCTACCATGATATCTTTTATACGAGACATATCTGTGAATGGTATCTTTGTTTAAGTTTATTCTACATTATTAACCTGTCGTAATTCAACTTTCGGTTTTGTTTTCATGTCTTTTTTGAAAGTCTGATATTTGCTTTTCAAATTCTATTTCAGAAATCATTGGGGATGGCAGTGAAGATGAATCTGGCGAAGAGGGTGATTCAGATGACGATGAAGATGATGAAGAAGAAGGCGATGAAGCAGAAGGAGGTAGAATATCAAATTTTCTAATACTAATTACGTCACTACCAGTAGATGTTTTAGTCTTTGTAAACCATTCCCAAGCAGTTATCTTGCTGCACAATAAACCTTATGTTTTTGGGTTCATTCGACAATAAATTGTTTTACCAAGATGGAAAAGCTAAAACTCAACAACTATTTTAATTCGATTGTACCCTTCATACCAGGAAAAGACTCAAGCTAATCGTTTTCCCACTTTGAGAGAAACTCATGAAACAATTATCCATTGCAAAGAGAAGGAGTGGCTATTACAGTCTTAACAGTGAGATTGTTGTTTCTGAACGCATTTTTTTTCAGCTTTTTGTTAGTTGTAAAAATTCAAATCCTTTTATGTCCTTTGGAAATATTTGCTTTGTTCTGTAAAGGGGATATGAATGGTAGATAATAATTTTATATAAGAAAAAGGAGGAGTTTATTGTGGAATAAATCATTTACTCCTTTTTGAAGCAGAAGTTGATCATTTGTGATGTTTCTACATTGCTTACTTCTTTCAATTAGATTTGCCAATCCATTTCGCCATAGTAACCATTCAGTCTCTGTGCCCTCTGTAGCGTTGTGGTTTAGGTGATCTAGCGATCTAAACAATGCTGTTTCAAATGGTATCCCTTACCTTTCATGAGGATAACACCCTTTTGCAACTTGTTAACACAAAATTGTGCCAGTGGTTTTTTTTGACCAATTGGAACCAACTCATCAATTATGATGCTAGCGACGAAAATAGATAAACTTAAATAAGACTTTCGAATGCTTAATGCGTAAATTAGAAAAATAAAAGTTTCAGTACAATTCAAGGTCTCCATGCAGGCAGTTTCCACCGTAAAGAAAAGACGACCTTTCTTGCCTGATGAGTCGAAATTTATCATCACTATACTTTCTCCACATTTTGGTTCGTTTTGCAGTTCTGCAGTACGATATAATATTGAAGAAGTACATCTGATCGTCGACTGTTTCCATTGATAATGTCGCTTCAATTGACACTGACCTTTTCTATTAGAATAATTTGGTAACAGAATAAGAATCTACAGACCTTTTCGGCGAACTTGACATTTAAGGGCTTACATGTCAGAGGGATTACAGTGAGGGCCTGTAAGAGAGAGAGAGAGAGAGAGAGAGAGCGAGCAATTTATTGATTTACAGTAGTTCTTTACTGATTCATCAGTATAAAAGACAATTCTTTCAGCGGTGTTTTTCAAGACTGATTTACTCCTTGACCTTAATAGAAATTTTGTCCAAATCACTTAGCTGTGTGTCTGCGTAATTTTGTTTGTCTGAGGGTACGCAAACGGTTTAAAAAGTTTTCGATGCTTTAGGCAAATTCAAATGTCTGTTATTAGCGTACTCCTTAAACAAGACAGTGTCATTTTTCAGCTTCAAAAAGCACCGAAAGTCATTTGAGACGTCAAATATATGTTTTATTTCTAGTGCAATGCTATCAAAAAATACACCTTCTGATCAATTTAATTTCTTCAGATTGATGTATTTCTTTTCCGTTTATAAAGCAGGGGTGGTTTTGTCCTTTAGTATTAGAGGTCCTAGCGTTGTCCCAAATATCGGGTTTTCGTATCAGAAGCCACACTAGCTTTGTCCGGAAACAGTTTTTTATGTTTCGTTAACTGTTGTCCCTTGCAATATAATTCTTACAATTTTTTTCTTACCCGGAAAAGATTTAGTGTAGAAGATTGTCTCTATATCTTGGCCTTTTGCGAATGTCTCCTTTGAGCAACTGTTTGGATCAGGTGGGCCTGCTTGTACCTACTGGACAGAAGTGGGGTCAGGAGAGTCAAGAACTTGACTACCTTTGATGATTACACACGCTGGTGGCCTCAGCAAGACATTGCTCACTTGTAAGGAAGACGACAAAAAAAATAAATAATTTAGTTCTGAAAATGGCTGTAATGACAAGATCGCCAACGTAATGTTTATATAAAAAGCAGTTGGGAAGAAGTCATTTAAAGTAGAAAAGTAACTTCAGAACCACAACCCTTTCAATGCTAGAACCAAGACTGTTCTTGTACACAGACATTGCGCAGTATCTAAATAGCCATAATAATTTTTCAACCCTTTAATGCCGCTGCTAGTTTTTCCTAGTGACTTTGTGCACACAAATGCTGTTTTGGCAGCATCTTCGAAAAATGGTCCAGGACGAGGCCGTATATGGCTCATAGCCTTAGTTTAATCTACCCAAGCTGGTTTCATCTTGTCAAGGCTATGACTACAGAATTCGTTATCATCAAAATCCTACCGTAGTGACATTGAAGATTCATTAACTTCTAGAAAGCATTTCTTTAGTGTGATAAATAAAAAGAAATGGAATATCCCTTTGATAAATATTGCTCACTCAAAGTGGCAACTTCTATATGGAAATATCTACAAATACATAATTCATTTTAACCCTTTTTTTGAAAAATCATAAATGTTAGCATGTAACTTATAATCTAATGATACATAAGCTTTGCAAACCACCACTAACAAAAGACAAAGGGCCATGGGCAAAAATCATTTACTTTTGGAGGGTTTACTCTGGAATAACCCTGGAGCCTCCGACGACGGGGGGCCACCCCCCACTTTTTTGTGAATGAAGGCAGCTCATCATCTTGTACTTTTGTAATTTTTTTGCATCGAAACTTGCCCCCCCCCCTTTCTTGGTCTTGTCGGAGGCCCTAAGATCTGCCTCAGTTGCGACCTTCCAAAAAGAATCACAGACTAGACTGACAACAGATACACATGCAAAATATGCCGATAATTTTTCTAAAATATATATCTTTTTATGAATAGTTATTTTGAATAAGTATGCTCTTAATTAATATTTGAAATATGAACTTAAAACTATGGATCAAATGAATAAGAAAAATCTGGCGTGAAATGATACTTCTGATATGAGAACCCAATTCTTAGAATATCTCAGATGATCCTTTTTCTTTAGTGAAGCCACTGTTTTTCTTACTAAATCAAGCACTTTTTTATTCGTAGATGATAAGAAAATGGAAATTGTTGACAAAACAGAAACAAATTTGGTTGCATTAAGACGGACTATTTATCTAACAATTCAATCAAGGTATGTCATGCTTACATCCAAGCTCATTTAAGTTTCCCCTGGTAGAATTTTAGCAGCAAGAATGCTGATATGGATATGTTAAATTTGAAACGAAACCTAGTTACAATTTGTAATGAGAATGAAGGAAATTTAATTTTGATTTAATCCTGAGTTAACAATTTTATATATTTCTATGTACAGTTAAACTAGTTTCTAATTGTACTCATTGTCATCATCTTTATTTCTGTTTAAACTTATCTCTTCCTCCAAATGACAATTTGTATAATGTTATCATGTTTGATTTGAATTGGCGCTGGAAAGTTTCTCTATTTATTTGCTCTATTTAATCTCTGTTTGATATTTTTGATATCATAGGAGCATATAAATCATATTTTTGAGTGCTGTTAAGTATTGCATCGATATATGTGCGTTGTTGTTGTGCGTTCAAGCTTTGTTGTGTAGCGCTTAATTGAGGTGCAGGTTTAACGACCCCGTTGCCACTGATTCAAAACCACGCCCTTTCTATTTATGATAGGAGCTTTTAGCAAGATGTAAGACATATTTATGCCCCCCCCCCCCAATTGATTTTGGTGCTGATGATCCCATTCTATGCTGTAGGTAATTTCCTCTAAAATTCACCACTTTCTTACAGTTTGGATTACGAGGAATGTGCCCACAAGATGATGAAAATGAACTTGAAGCCTGGCCAAGAGGTATGTTTTCATTTAGTTATTTTTTGGAGTATTCGAAAAGCTGATTTTTCAATTGATTATTTGATTATTATTATTTTTATTATTTTGTTGAGAAGTGTTCCTTGGTAGCCCTGGCATGAAGCATTTGCACTTGCCCCAGAACTTGATCTATACACTAATATAAAGAAAAGAAAAGGAAAGGATAGGAAGGAAAGGAAAGGAAAGGAAAGGAAAGGAAAGGAAAGGAAAGGAAAGGGAAGGGAAGGGAAGGGAAGGGAAGGGAAGGGAAGGGAAGGGAAGGGAAGGGAAGGGAAGGGAAGGGAAGGGAAGGGAAGGGAAGGGAAGGGAAGGAAAGGAAAGGAAAGGAAAGGAAAGGAAAGGAAAGGAAAGGAAAGGAAAGGAAAGGAGAGGAAAGGAAAGGATATGAAAGGAAAGGAAAGGAAAGGAAAGGAAAGGAAAGGAAAGGAAAGGAAAGGAAAGGAAAGGAAAGGAAAGGAAAGGAAAGGAAAGGAAAGGAAAGGAAAGGAAAGGAAAGGAAAAGAAAGTATCACTTTTGTTTTGAGATAAACAAAGTTGCATACACTCTTTAGTTGGAGCAACTCATTACTGAGCCTTCTTCACTTTTTGAATAGCTAGGTACTTCTTACTTATAAGAAACTCGCTCAAAGAAGCGCAGGCCTTTAAAGTGAAGTATCAGCACTTAGATCTCAAGCCAAGTACGTTTTTCATATTATTGGTTTCTCGCTTTGCAATTGGATGTGATTAGCAACGTGAACCAGAATATATGGACCTTGTCACCACCACCTTGCATAGAAATGGTGCAGAATTTGGAACATTTAACCTTTGACATGTGACTTAAAAGCCCTTGTCACCTTTGACACTTGGTGCATCGGGGACGTGGCATGACCTCTATTTAATCTCTCTTTCATTTCCTGATTTCCATCACTGATGACTAAATGGGCTCAATTGTAATGAATTCAAAGAAAAACTAATAGCCTCTTAATGATACAGCTAACTATATCCGTACACGAAATTGACTGTTTCCTTCTTCATGACTTCCGTTTTACACATCGTCATTTCTGCGGTGAATTATATTTTTGCAGCTTATTAAGACATATGTGGCCACCTCGTTTTTATAATTGAGTGAAAACTGGAGATTGTCGCGAATTGTTTCTCTCCAATTCAGAAACAGTATCTTTTTCATAATGGAGACAGTTAATGTGTCATTCCTTTTTAGCAGAATTAAGTATTAGTTGGCT
The DNA here is from genome assembly GCA_964019065.1 of Catostylus mosaicus. Taxonomy (NCBI): domain Eukaryota; kingdom Metazoa; phylum Cnidaria; class Scyphozoa; order Rhizostomeae; family Catostylidae; genus Catostylus; species Catostylus mosaicus. Next base: position 11,968,093 of record OZ025188.1, on the reverse strand, counting down.
CTTTACATAATGAGGTATCTGTTGGCAAAGTAGGCATGATTCTCCGTATCTGTCTTGCAATCAAGCCAGGAAGCATAGACACATGCAAAATCAGGGCCGTTGTGATCAGGGCATCCCTCAAAGGCTTAGGAAGTTGCCCTTTTGAATAAGGTCCTTTGCTTTGAAAATATGCCTGTAATTTAGCCAATAAAAACCTTCTGTTCCAGGGAACAAGCCCTCTCTCTTATATTTTTAGCGTGGGGCGTCCAACCCCCCGAGTAACTTTCTTTCTTTCTGATAACTGCCCACGACATGAAAATCCTCTCCATGGCAACTCTTTTTCGGAGTGGGGCTGGGCCTCCCCTAAAACAGCCTATACGAAACACGGTTTGGGGGCCCAATACTAAAATTGTAGACTGATAAATAGTGGGCTGGGTAGGGGGGGGGGGGAGAGCCTTGGACCCGTTTACAGAGAGAGTTGTGGTCAGAGTTTTAATTCTAAAATAAAGCCTTCTTTATTACCAAAAAATCTTAATCTCCGAACATTATTCTTAGCTGACGTCGTTGCCATAGAAACTAATGGAGTCAGAGGCTCGAAAATCACAATGTCGTTTGTGGCGATACATATAAGCACAAAAAATTGTGAAAGATCGCAGGCCTCATCGCCCCAAAGATGTAGATTTATGATATTTATTAGTCACAGGCATGCATCGAGATGTGTTGATTCAAAAGAATGTTACTCAGTTGTTTAATCTGCTGGGGAACGAATCAGTGTGTTTATTTTAATGAAGTCTGCTTCTGCCCAATAAGGTATTTTTAAAGAAACTTTCACTATGGGTGAAAGTTTACAAAAGCGACCCAAAAGAGTTATAACCGAAAGAAGTGGACGGGTCAAACCTACATTAAAATACATGATTGTAAAGAACGTCGCAGACACTCAAAACGATAAATACAGAAAAAGCAATTCAAAGGTGATTTTCAAAACTACATTGGTAAGTTGGGATATTAGATTTGATAAAAAAAGATAAGTTAGGAATTGCCAAGGACCCAAATTACAGGGGAACTTTATGTAAGATATTAGGCTACTGGAGGACCTCCCCTGTAGTTACACTGTTAAAAGTTCCCTGTTGTCTTGTGAATCGTCAGAAACTATGTTAATGCTTAGGCTCTGAAACATTGAAATATGACGTAAACTATACTTAAACTGACTCCGTTGATTATTAATCGACCAATAGAACCACTAATCCAAAACCACTTACGCCTTGCATGTCCTTGATTTTCATATGGTCGCAAATTTCTTGTTAACACATGTGGGTGGAGGGTTGTTTTCAATCATATCAATTTGTGATAAATAGGAGTGCTTTTAATTCACAGGCTTTCTCCGATAAGGAGGCTCCAACATTAACCGTTTTTGTCTCAGGCTTAGGAAAGTTGTTCTGACGTCAAAATGTTCGCTTCAAGCCAACACAGGCCAAAGTGCAAGCGAAGTACCTGGGCCATGATTTCCCACCCAGGTCTTCAGGCCTACCACATCGCTCGTATAATAAAGGAAGAGAATACTTGTTTTGTAAAATTCACCTCAATTCAATGTTTATTTCATTATAGCATAATTTGAGAGGACATGAAATACAGCATAATTTTCTTAAAATTAACGGAAATTTTTTATTGTTAGATAAAAAGAAACGTGAATCTCTTTTAGAATTGCATGAAAAATTGAAGCACTTTTTTCTCCTGGAACAGTTTGCTATCAAGTAGCTATCATAATGATATAATAGTAATATCATTGCCACAAAATTGACGCCATGGTTTCTACATTGCGATAAATTCTAAAAGCTAGGGAACAATAAAATCACCTGAGGGTGAGGGTCATGGCCAATGTAAAAGTGAGTGTGAGTGTGAGGGTCAGAGTGAGGTTCAGGATGAGGGTGAGGGTCAGAGTGAGGTTCAGAGTGAGGTTCAGAGTGAGGTTCAGAGTGAGGGTGAGGCCGAGGATCAGTGTCAAGGTCAGGGTCAGGGTCAGGGCCAGGGTCAGGTTCAGACAGAGGATTAGTGTCAGGATTAATTAAGGACAGTAGTTTAGAGCCACAAAACAACTAGCAAAAATAACTTTCTGCTGATGAGTTCATCAAAGAACAATCCAGGGATGTAAATATCGAGCTTTTAGGTCCAAACACTTGGAGGGGGCGGGGGCTCATATCTCCAGCGGCCCAAAGCTTCAACCCTCTTTCCAAAGTTTAGGGCTAGGTGTCCACTAGTCGAAAATTGTTTAGTAGACGTATTATAATAAAACTTTGAAGTCCTCGCAACCGTAAACATGTCAGTGGTCGATTGGTTTTCATAAATACTTAATAAGATCATGATTGTGGCATTGGCCATCAAAAGCTTCACTTAGTGCTTAGTGCTTTAATGGTCAATGCTCTTTTGAGCGTCTCTTAAATCATTTCACCAATTCATCAGGCATTAGGAGGGCTAGACCCTTCTCAAAGTAATACTCTAGTGTCAGTCCACGACACTGGCTTCCTGTCACTATGTGGTATTGCTATGGTCCCATGCTAATTAAAATTAGTTTTTTGAAAAAGGATTTCAAGTGCTCTAAAGTAGTGAATAGCCAAGAGCATGAGAAACCATTGTATGAGGTCGTTTTTGTAGTCACCAAACTTGGCATTGGATTTCCTGTATGGTTTCGCTGCAACACTTCCATTTCTTTGAGTTATGTTTGATCATGCCCGTGAAGGAAATACTCTGCGTTGCTACTACCATTTCTTACAAGCGTACACTCTCACACACTTCATAAGCGTTTACACATGCTTGCAGAGGTGCAAACGACTCTTCGCTGTTACAGCTCTCCATTCCAGCGTACCGCTTTCGCTAGTCGTGACATTCTGCCCCCTTCCTCTCTAATTCGACTTGCAAGTGGATGTGGATTCTTTATAGCAATTTAATAATTTTCTATCCAAACTTCACTCATGCTGTATAATCCACATTGTTGATCTCAATGGTAGGATAATACCCGTGCCTATAGATTGTGAAATGTTCTTAGCAACCGTTTTTTGTTTTTATTTCTGCACGACCAGGTAAATTACAAAGTTTAACTTCAGTGAATGCCAGTATTTCCTATTGTTGCTTTACAATTTGAAAAAGAAACGCTCATTAAAATGGTGATAATTTTAATAGTTATAATTATTATAACACAGTACAACTGATTCAGCTCCATTAGATTTCAGTCCTCAAGATTGCTTTCAGGTACTTGATATTTAAGTGATTCCACCTGAAGTTGCTTATCAAAGATAAACTGTTTTGAACTAAATTATGAGCGGTAACTATCATTTTCCAACATGAATGGTACATCCCCCTTAAATTTTGGTAAAAAACACCTCTCACTAGGTCTAAAAGGAAGGAGGAACTGAAATTCTAAAATATTTATTAAAGTTAAGAATCTTGCAGAAAAATATATTTAAATAAGATCATTCTTGGAATGAAGCGTAGGCCTTGTTATTATTCAAATACTTTAGTAAAAAGAATTCCCTGTCAGCTTTTTCATTACTGTGGAAAACAGTTGCGTTTAGTTGAGTTAAAAGTTAATCCTTCAATCGGATAAGCGCGATTTAATTTAGACTCTTTAGAAGTGACTTCGTGTTTACATGGTGAATAAAGTTCAAGACCCCGTGCATTAACCAGCTCAATTTAATCCTTTATTTGGAAGTAAGCTGTAAACCGGATTCACTGATAATCCGAGAATAATTCTCTAATGCTGATATCCACTTAATCCACTTGTTTGAGATGGGGATTGGTTTGGCTGTGATCCAGGGCCATATTAACTGAGGATTGATGATTGAATGTATCACCAAAACGCCCTTCACTAACACCCCTGTTGATTCAAAACCTTGAATCATATACCACTGTTAGAGATTGAGAGATGAAAAGTCACTGAGAGTAATGACAATAAATTGTCTAGATGTTCCAGCAAGTGAGATGAAATTGGAGATTTTTATCATGCTTCTTCTTCTTCTTCTTCTTCGTCTCTGTATTCTTCTTCTAGCTTATTCCACTCGTGGAGGGGTCGCTGCTATGTAGACCTTTTTCCTCCATGCCGTTCTATCTTAAACCTCCTCCTCAACTGCTACAACTGCACGCATGTCCTCTTCTATGCAGTCGGTCCACTTTCTTGCTTCTTCCTTCCTCTCACCAGGACTTTTCCCAGGAACTACCATGTCTAAAACATTTTTACGAACATTGCCTACTTCTCTTTTCCTCAAATGCCTATACAGACCAATCTTATTTGCTGATATTTGAAGGTCATTATCATGCAATAATTTAAAACCGTTCAGGGTTTATTAGTTTTCTTTAATTTTTGAGGTTCTAAAGGGAGGCTTTGTTCTAAAGTTTGTGAATTGCGATTTTACAAAAAATTACGTTAATAAACTCCGTTGCTAAACTTATAGTCCCTGATCTGTTGTTGATATTTCTATTCATCTCCTTTTTCTGATAGAACATCTATGACAATCAAACAAATGATATAATTTTCAAAAGGTTGCAAAATTTTAGAGTTAAAACTTTGCCAACCATAATTCTACTCCCGTATGAAGAAGTTTTTATTGCCTCTGATTGGTTCCATACTTAACGAAGTTACAGGCAAAAAGTTGTAACATTGCGTCGTTATTGGTTATTCAACTGCATTAGGATTCTATCCGCTACCGGGGGTTAATGTGTGCTGCACGCAAAAATAACTGGGGGGGGGGGAGGTTGTAAGTTTAATCGACTGATTGGTTTGGAGGTTTTTAAGAATGTCAAAAATGGATTTTCTTCTCCTTCGAAACAGCGAGAAACTGAAGATGAGTCGAGATTAAGCCAAGCAGATGATCGTGGACTTTATTTTTGTTTCGGTCACTAACTTTACAGTACCATCTCACAGACCGGTTTTTCATATCACTTTTCCAATAAATGTCACAATAACTATCGCCATTGCTTATGTTTGGTTATTTTCATTGCAGCACGAGTTTTGTCTCATGATTATTGACTGCTGCGCACAGCAAAGAACATACGAGAAGTTTTTTGGCCTTCTTGCCCAGGTATGTAAGTTATTTTGATTTGGTTGGAAATGCTGCAATGTTGGAAATAATTCCCCTTAATTTGCACCATGTATCTGAGTGAACCAAGCAAAAAACTTGTCTGTTTTGAACGGCTTGATCTCATCGCCCATGCAACCTGTGTTTGAATGGATTTTTTGCCTTCTAGATCAAATATATGCGATTTTATTCAGTCTTCATTTAAATGCTATATGTTCAGCGCGTATAATTAATTTTGCGCTTTTTCCGCAATGTATTTTAGTGAACCAAGCGATACCAAGTTTGATTTGATCGACTTCATCCCTCCCCACATTGAGCAATTTTTATAATGGATTTTGGCCTTCTGACATCTAATGTATCTTGATGTCGCTTTTGAATGCGAATGCAACATGTTCAGTGCATGGTAACCATAGATTTGATCAAAGCTCAACTTTTAAGATTAGTAACATTAAATTGCAACTTAGTTTTTAACTTCTCATAGCTTTTTTTATTGTGCCCTTGATTTTTAGTGATGTGAGTTGTGCAAGTTGTGCAAGTTACAGCAGTTACACATCTCTAGTTGCTCATGATCCTCTTGTTTCCCTGAGAACTGCACATTTTCGCTATGCAGCTGCAATCCCTGTTCTCACTTGCGTAAATTGGGAAGATTAGGCCAGAAGTGGTGTTATGTAACTCGTCTCTCCAATGTTATCGAAACGTTTGACCCAGGTCAGCTCTGCTTCGAGTGGAGACTTCGAATCATTTCAGAGCACAGTTCCTTTTTTGCCGCTTATAAATGTTTCCTCGTGTAATCTGTTCGACTTATGCTGATCATCTAGCTGTCTCCACATCTTATAGTAAAGATAATTCTTAGTGACGCATTTTCCCTTAACAGTGAAGAGCTAACAGTTAATGCGCTGTTTACGGCTGCTGATTCTGTTGTCCTTTTCATTTTGGGCGAATCATCTTCCTTTTCCTCTCAACATAGCAAAAACCGTTTGGTTTAGCTTCCTTCATAGCGTTTAATGCCATGCTTCTCTCGCAGCACTGTTTCGAAATTGCTTACTTTTTGAAATATCATTCGCTTCTTTAAGCTTTTAATAGGAAATATGCAAAAATACGAAAACACGCTGTCAGCACTATTTTCGTTACCCACGCATAGGAGTGGACAAGACGGATGATAGCTTTAAAGTTAAGAGAGTCGTCCAGATGTCGATCGAAGATCACGTAGGAGGAGGAATAGCGCTTCGCATTGGCTACTAGCTTTGACCAATCAACGCCATTTTTCCCTTTGAATCCTTGCTTTTATCTTGATGTAAGAGGCTTATACTTAGTGATAGAGCAATGGAGGGGGTGTTGGGAAAAACTCTCTTCGTCTCATTACCCTTGAAGAATGATATTTTTTCGTTTCTTTGTTGTCAAAACCATTAGAATTGAGGTTGAGACTAACTGTTGAGAATTTTTCCACATTCTTTTAGTCCTGATTGTTCTTAACTTGGTTTTAAATTATTAGGGTTTTTCATGACAAATGTTATAGATATTACAAAAATGCTGAAAAGGTAACTAGTTTTATTGACGAAAATCAACGAGGAAAAGCGTCAAATGACTGTTCATGTTAACATGTTATTGGACAGCGTATGCATCTTTATCCAATATTGGGACAGCGCCTCAGCCCAATGTTTTTTTCACGCTGTTCCTAATTTCCAACTCATTGTGAGGCGTGTTCATATGAAATTATTCTCATATAGAGATAGGAGTGTATATCTGGGCATAGACGAAATGAATATCCCCTGCTTTCCATCATCTTTGCTGACTCGTTACCCTGCAAGGCTGCATTTTTGGGCCATTTCTCTTGATTCTGCTCATTGCAATGTATTATCTCCCTGATAAAACGCATCGGAATTTCGCCCAGTACCAGTGAATGGAAAGCCGTTTTCAAGGACTGCTGGGTTATTTTTCTCAATCGGTTGTAAGTTGAGATAGGCCTTGGTAAGCATTTTCAGTTCAAGATGCAGTTTTTTGTTGTGTGCTGTGCGCGACAGGACAATTGTCAGAAAGTTCCATTACAAACGACCTTAGCGTATAAATCGGCCAGACAGACTAATCGAACTTCAAACACAATGTAGCTCTTGTAGTGGAATTTGTCACAGTCTTTTCAGCTATAGACTGGAAATTGCAGTGAGATTAAATCTATGTACAGACTGGTTAGTGTGAAAAAACAGACGTTTCCGAATTTGTTTCCTTTTAAGATCAGAATCTTCTGCTTGGATTAACACTTGAAAACTGGTGGTATCAGAGATCAAATGTAGATTATGCCTAAGCGGCTTCAATTTACATAAACCTTTTCATAAGTTAGGGTTGTGTTTGTCCTCGGATTACCTACTAGATTTCGAACTCTATGAAAGCAAACATTAAAGCTTAATCTTTTGCATTTTTCTGTTCTTGATTTCAAGAGCAATTCAGTCAATTAACTGTATCCAAAGCCACTTGGCAAGCAAGGGGGTGTGGCTATGATCCAAATAATGTTAAGGAAAGATCTACTACTTAATGGACAGAAGCTTGCCTTATTTTGACAAGGAATGTGTTACATGCTGATTGCATGCATTTAAGGTAAGATTCAATATACAAGATAAGACTCGGAATTCGCAATACCTCAACCTCAGACCAAATTTGAATATATTCCAAGACCGTTTCATGATTAAACTTCGTTGTAATAATCTGATATCCCTAAAAGACCCTTGCCTGCAAGATGTTTGAGCTGTTTTCATTCTTGGGAAGCTTGTTATGCGTTTCTTGGTTTAAATTGTAAAATATTTGTGTTGCATAGCAACAGTGAAAAAAACAACAATTTACACAATTACAGTAGAATCTCGTTAACGGGGACCTTAAAGAGGAAGGGGGGGGGCAACAAATTCGTCCGACTTAGCGGATATCCGTCTTGATGGGTCGTCAAATCAAAGAGGGACAAGAAACCCGTATGACCAAGCATTTGCCCGAGTTACCCAGTGTCCGTGTTAACGTGATCTTCAATTAATCCCGTTTTTTCCACTGTTTGCAGTATTCAAAGACGCATCGGCTTTTAATGAACTCAGTAAGTGAATACCATGTCATTTGAATGTTTTTCGCGAGACGGAGCAAACATGCCCGAATTATTCGCTAACTTCCCTACGTCATAACTCTGCTGCCTCGCAATGCGCAAATTAATGCAGTGTGATGTTCTAGAGGACGTCGCCCTAACACATTTTCTGCGTGCAAGATCCCAAACCTCCATTGTTTACTCGCTCAATATTCAAATTTTCAATGTTCAAGTGATAAAATCAAGCAATGCATAACGCCGGGAACACAAAAAATAAGACCGATTGATTTTACACAACAAATATTTCGTCCCACAACAAGGGGCTTCTTCTTCAGAGAATTGCGTCTCTTTGTTATTCTAATTGACAATTTTCACACGCGGCAGAATTATTCGTCAGCCTAATCATATTGATTTTGGCCTAATATATACTGTTATGTAACAGCACACAGTTATCTAATGATTGTTATTTCTAGCTTTCTATATTGTCATAAAACAAATATCCTTTCGTGGTGTTATATACATTAAACGATTCATTCTTGTTGCTGTTTAAATATCAAACCTCCCGTTTTCACTTTGAGTAGGTTTCCAGACATCAGCCAGTAGTATGAAAGGCGTGTTCCTTAGGCTCTGCTTTGTTAGGCCCGATGAATTTTAATTTGATTCTCAAATGTTTGATTATCACAATTGTCAATCACCACCTGGCACCCATAGTCTTGCTTAATTTATGCTGCCTTGTGTTACGATAATGTTTGTCTTACAAACCAGTGGTCTCTTACTACAGTGATGTTATTTTTGTTCACAAAGCATTGCCTTCGTGCCTGATACTCTCTTCACCAGGCCCTTTGCTCATTCAACCATCTTTAGAAAGCAGATCATGGCTTTTTTTACTTTGCTCTCTATTTTCTATTCTTCCTGATTCACGTTATTAATATCCTACCAGCAGTCCTGACTTGCTTTGGTTGGTTTGTTGCAATGAAAAGTAGCTGTGACTAAATTTTTAGTTCTTTACTGACGAAAAAAGCATTCGGCGTTTAGTTTTGTCGAAAATGAGTTTATACAAACCCTTTCTAGTACTTTAGGATAATTGAAGTAGCAAAGATTAAAAGAAAAGAAGTTTAAAAGGAGTTGAATTTTTTACAGCAAGTTTTGTAATGGAAATGCTGCAGTTCACAAAAAGAAAGTTAAAATACTAGGGCCACTCTGAACTTTTGTATAAGAAACTTGTTTTGTTGCTGGCTTCACAAATCTAAAAAGTGAAAGGACATTCAATAGGCTCGTATACAGTTTTCCTGGCAAACAATACAACGTTAAGTAACCTTTAACGAGAATAGTTGTAGGCCACCAAGACCAAATGGAAGAGTAAATATTTGCCACACGTTTTAAACTTGATTTGTTCGATGGCAGACCAACAGCAGATCTATGTTCAAACAAAGATATGAACTGTATAGAATAGCCTTCAAGGTCATCTGTTCAATTGCTCGTGTCATTCGATAGGCTGAAAGATATGAGAAGCATTTACGCGTCGAAACGCGCCGAAAGGGAGTAAAATGAGGAATCGGTCCTCGGTCTGGTTGCAAATGCCTTTGACATGGGCACAGCAGTTGTTGCTCCTGTAAACGTATATTATGCTTATATTGTGCGCAAAGGAAATAGGAAATAGGGGCCGGTAGGTTTGAGGAAGCCGAAGGTCAATGCCAGCTCCGGGCTGACGGGCCCATTTCGAGAGCCGCCTGATATTTGCTGCTTCTATTCTATCAATGACTAAACAGTCCATATTCTGAACTTTTTGTAGCCCCCCCCCCTATCTTCATTAGGCTCCAGGGGGCTGCAGACAGACGGCTTTGACAAAAAATATTCGTAAAACTATACCATTTTAGCTAATCAAATATTTAAGCCTTGAACACAGATGGAAATTTGCGTACCGACTTTAGGTATAATCCTTGAGCCTGACCCCAGCTCTAACCCTAACGAAAAACAACTTGGGTAACCTGATACCTTTCGTACTAGACACCCATGGTAGTAACCCGATCTCCTCTGGGCCCTCGAGAAATTTCGGTAACAGCTTTTCGAAATTGGGACTTAGACCTGGCGGGAGGTCGGGAATCATGCAAGCCTGGTGGATACCCGTCAGAATGACTGCAAATTCTGAGAAATTAACAACCCTATCCCGTTTATTTTGAACTTGCAAGTAAGTGTCCTTTGGCTTTGCTCCCGGATTTTGTGCGTTCCATTCTTGAATAAGTTGGCATCATCCGGCGATATTTTGTCTAGCAACATTGCGTGCCTAATAAATATTATTACAAAATTTAGTGAATTATTAAGTGATAATTCTCTGACCCAGTTTTTCTATTTATCCATTAGATGGATAAATGAGAATGAGCATTTCACGTGATTTATCAATTGCAGTCGCGAGCTCGTTTTCTAATTAGCACAGCCCATATACCTATCTCAATATCACTTTGCGATAAGAATAGCTTAAGCAGCTAATCGACGCTTCATATATCTCCTCCACAACTGACACGCATAACTTATTTGAGGTGATCCCAGCCACGAGATTCTTCGCACTCCGCCCCAAAACCATTTGAGCGCTCTCTCTAGCCTTCGTTTCATGGTCTGGTTCTCAGTCGGGGTTAAGACCCATGGGAAACAGTCACTTAGTAATCGATTTTTCATTCATTATGTCTCCGTTTCTGCTCGTCTTTGGTGGTAGGCCTGTAATCTGTATCGTCTGGGGCGTGGCCTTTTTGGCCGGAGTAAGAATAATGAAAAAGAGCACACTCGATCGTTTTAAGAAGCAGCTAGTTAATAGTCAACAAGGGCTACTTATAAACACAATCCGCGCACTTTTCTAGGAATAACTTCATAAGGGGGGATGCAGTACATAGACGGCACTAACCTAATGAATATCAAGCATTCAAGAAAGTAATCAAGCATTCAAAAGAGCATTGGTGTATGACGTCACAAGGGGCAGAAATCCCAAGTTTTATTTTAAGGGTTTCCTCAAATTTCAATTAATAACATATTTCAGAAACGAAGTTCTTGAAGATTTGTCTATCCCCATTTCCTGTGTTAAAACGATTGGGAGAGAGGATGGGCTGAAGCTCCCCAAACCCATATAATTTCTACCACTGGAAGCGTTTATTTGAAAACGCTCAAAGCAGGTTTTTTTGAGAAACAGCTGCCCTCATTCGTATAAGAAACATTGATTGTGGCGCTGTAGTTTGCCCTATTATTAGCTGCTTTTGAGGTTCATTCTGCCAAATGGTAAAATGTTTCCGATGATCACTGCTTTCAAGGAATCTATTTTGATGTGCAACGCATATTTTGGTGCAATTTGTACCCAAAAACCTGTGTTTGTTACTACAGTAACAAAACATGTTTTTATCGGCTCAGAAAAAACTGAAAAATAATCTACCAAATTCCCTTCATCCGCCGCTGGAGCCGAATTTCACAGTCTCCAATCTCTTCAGATGTTTACGTCCATATTTTGCAGCGATAAATCGACACTGAGTATATTCAGCATTGAAAGCTAGTCTAAGTAATGCTTAGTTTTCCAGAGTAAGCCCGAAACCAACACGTCACTGCTTCGAAAGAAGATGAGATTCGTTTAGGACTTTTCATTTGAGCAGCCACGAAACCCGATGTTTTTGGAGGGTGGTTGTGGTTGTCATTTTCCCCACAAAAGGCCATGGTCAGATCCATGCCTGTCGACTATCGATGCACATAGGACGCAAAGCTAGCCTCTGGACGTAATTTTTTTTTGGGTATTCCTTGTCGCTTTGAGCAGAAGCAATTTAATTTTTTTTGGAAGGCCGTTGATATTGGCCTAGCAAATCGTTAATCAAACCGTACAAAAACTTTCCAACCAGCATGATTTTGGCAATGTTTAGGGTGTGGAACACCTTGGCTAGTTTTATCTTGTAGTTCTTTTAAAGCAGAGATAAACTGAGAGTTCGTTGAGTATGTGTGCTAAGATAAGGGTCGTAGGCCGCATGATGCGAGAAAACATATTCATTAGAAAATTTTATTATGACTGGAAGTTAACCTTAAAGCAATGTCGAGGTAAAAGACTGATTGGAAGAGCAAGATGAAGAAGAGCAAGACGATGAGTTGAAGAAGAAGTGGATGGCGATTTTAACAAAGAAAGATGAATGTATAATAATTGTCATTGGCATGGGAAAATGAAGGGTAAGCCTAGAGACTATGGATCTTCAATATCTTCATAACATTTTCAAGTGTAATATTTAGCATATAATTGACGTGAATATATAGAAAAGTCGAGTCCGCAGGCCTGAATTTCGTTTGGTACTGTGATAGGTCTTGGCCGGCCTGGTTTGAGACCCAACAGTGCTTCTGTTTTCAATCGGTTCTCAAGAAGACAACTATCGTGTTACAAGCACATGTTTTAGAAGCTACCAGTCACAGCGTTATGCCTCGTTAAAATCACAGTATTTTAAGCCAAGCTGACTAAACATCCTTTCTTAGCACAGTGCACGACCCTCTGATATCTATTAATATAGCAATCTAAAATTGCTTTCTTTGGAATAAACATATAATTTACTTCAGTCAATAACACTTATGAACTAAATGAATTCATGTAAACACATGGCAACCTCCTTTAAATTGGCAAAAGGAGTTATGCATCCAACTGTCTCGTAATACGTCCGTGTTTGTTCAGTTGATACTGAAGTGGTCGGGAATAGATGCTCTTTCTGAACAGGTTAAGATGTTTTTCGAGCATGTTTTCTCTTATGATTACGTTCTCTTATTTTGAAAGGATGAAAGACTTTTTGATAAGATCCTTGGTAAATAGCTTTTTAATACTTGACACCGTTCATTTGCTTCTGTGCAACTGTTTGTGAGATTGTAATGAAGTGCTTTCGTTGCTTCTCAAACACAGATTTTCAATGAAAGTTCTAGACTTGCTCGAACCGGTTCATTAATTATGTAATAAAATTTTAATCACGTTTTAACTCAAAACTTTTTATTTATGAACCTCAATTGAGAAAAAGATGGAAAACTAGCCTTGGAAGTCTTCATCACTCGCATTCCTAGGTCCAAGGTTCCGGGTTTTCGATAAGAAAATTGTTGCATCATAAGAGGATCATAAGAGGGTAACGTCATGGGTCACTGCGAAGGAGCACATGACCTTCGGCCATTACAGATTTTATTAAGTAAAAACTTCTTGTACCTGAATAAAGACTTTAAGACAAAATTTAGCTGTTAGTTTACTTACATTGAAGCACTTTTACTCGACATTCTGACACAGAAATACCCGTTATTCAAACGATAATAGTCTCAATTAGTATCCTCAAGTCAAGATACAAGTTTTTCGATACAGCTAGCTGCTTTATAGATTTCTTTGAAAATTTAGTATGCATTGTGGTATGAATAGTCCTGCAGGGGCCACTGATTTGTATGTTTCTATAGACAAGGAACGTCAGAGAAGGGGGAAAAGCTGGCTTGCTCTTTTTGAACGTGAGAAAGGGCTCTGAATACTCTTTTATTGTAAAAAACACTTATTTGATCAATAAAGTTTGAAACGATTGCATTAAGATGAAGACGATCTATTCTTATTCAGATTAGCCATAAACAAGTTGCGTTTTTAATGAACGTGGCTACTTGCAATTCTCGCCAAGACTTGTCCCAACGTTTTTGCTTTCAGTCGCTAAAACTCTTTGGTCGCTAATACTCTAAAACTCTTGACTCTTTGGTTTATTAATGCCCTCCTTGCCAAATCATCGCTCCGGTCTTCTTTATTTGGGCATCGTGTAACAATGCAACAATGCAGGATTGGCTGGAAGAAAGGTAGCTTAAACCTCCTGAGCTATTTCAATTGTTTGAACGTGTTGAAACTAATATTTCTCGTCTAACATAGTTCTTGTAGCTACATAAATGAGATCATTTGGCCCAGGAGCCTATTTGAAGTACATAGAATATCTCTTTAAAATTCTACATCAGCATTTCCGTAAAGTTTTCGACGGCAGTTGAATTGAATGTAAGCGTCAGCACTGACACTTCTGCACTAGCACCACTCTTGCAGCAGAGTTTATGGATATGCTTTTAATCTTATAATAATCCTTTGCGCAGAGGGAGAGGGGGCTATTGCCTCTGGTGCCCATTTTTCACGATATGCCATCTTGTGCCCTCGTTGGCCCGGAGTACAACGGACAACGGGCATACCTGTCATTAGCATTGAACTTTTGCTAGTTAATTGTTTACTGTCTAGGTTGAAAGCTTTTCTAGTTGCCTTTTGTCGTATTCCCATTAAGCTTGACTGTCCCAGTTTCATTTTAACGGCCTACAAGAAGGCTGCAAATCAGTTTTCCTCAGCACGCTATTCAATGTTGGCCAGAAGCCAGACATGTCCTCACATTTACAATTCCCCTTTTCACGCCTACTTTTGCAAGGCAATTTTAGAATAAAACAGTTGTGCTCGTGAAATCTGCTACTCAACAAGCTATTTGCAGCTCCATTTAAAGGGGTATACAAATATTTCTCTCTTTGACCTTTTAAGGGTTTCTTGGAATAGACAGTAACATTCAATGCTTATTATAATTTTTATATAAGATTAATGAAAAATTGCGCGTGACCTAGGCGTAACTTTGCTAATGTAACTAGCCAAAAGTGACACGTCATAGCAGGGCTACCTTGTCATGCGCAATTGCTCCTGACCACGAAGAATGGGCCTGTTTATTGGCTATACTGCACAAGAAAATCTAGAGTACAGCCAGCGGCGGAGCCAGAACTGGAAAAGTGAGGGGGTCAGAGGCGTGATCAGGGGCGTGTCTATGAAAATTTTGCAGGACCACGCCCTTTAAACTCTCAGAAAACGACTTTTTAGCTAAATTTAGAATAGATTTTCGTTTGGAACATTCATTAGATCGTTTACTAACATGACAAAGGTGCTAGATCTGGTGTACCCCTCCTGAGAGACCCCCCCCCATTATTCCACCCCAAGCCTCCGCCACTGAGTACAGCTGTCTGGGTCCTTGGCTCTGAATATGCTGCCATATAGCTCAGAGCTATAATGATAGTTACTTCTTGTTTTTGACTTAATATGAACTTTTGATGAAACCTTATGGACTTTTTTACTAACTTGTTTAACTTTAATGCCAACATTATCAAGCAGTTGAGAATGCTGGAAAAACTTTAATGCGCATAATACGAAAGATCAGTGCTTTTAGTAATATTATCATATTGATATTTTGCATATTCACTGCGTATAATAGGTTTCTACTTCCTTATTAAATTTCAATTCACAGAAGGCCTTTATAACCCTTCCACCTCTTAGGATACGACCCAAAGACGTTCAACAAGAATTTCACACAGGGGGTGGGCGCTAATTCTTCAATACAAAGATAAAAGTACAATTAAACATTTTAAAGCTTTCTTTGCACTAACAACATCTATTGACGTACCTCCTTGCAATCTGACGCAACGTATTACTTGCCTGTGAAAGGCTCATCATGAAAAGTTGAGTTAAAATTCATATATTACAATCTGAGCCTTTGACAACGTATGGCCAAAAAGAGGGATGGGGATTGCTTGGCGCCCTTGATTAGAGATGGCCACGAATAACAATACAAAGTGCAATGACTCACTCATGCCAAGCCCAATATTCATTGTTATGTGGAGGAGTTTTGCTATCTAGTTTATGTTTGATAGCAATCATTCGGCTCAGAAAGGATGCTCCACTGTATCAGAAATTTTTCTTCTAGATCTTTATCTTATCATACAATCTCTTTCAGAATTGACCCTTCACGCTATGACAAGAAAGTGTTGGAAAGAAACATTTCTCAGTTCAATGAGAGAGATGGTGTTGTTGTTAGATTCACTAGATATTTCAGTTTTTGGACGTGAATGGCAAAAGCACTTATTGCTTTGCTCGATAAATAGGTCATTGGTTACATAGAAACTTTCAGATGCATATTCAACCTTCTCCAAGAAACAAAAGGACTAGGGTCTCTTTGTACCTAGGTAACATGTCCTCTTTTGGCCATGGATTTCCACAAATTTCTGTCCCTGCAGGGCTCTAGCACCCTTTGTACTGAGAAGTATTCTTTCTCTAGTCCAGGCACTTGAGCCTGCATCCATTTACTGAGACTTGCCAAACAGTTCAATCACTGCTTTCTTCGCTCCCTTTTGCCTTTATCTTGACTGTTGTTATCAGGCTGTACCGAAGAGAAACAAGTTTATAAAGGGGGCATTATTGTTTGAGAAGAGTATATGCACAAGGTATTATTCATTACAGGAAACAAAAGCAGACTTTCATGTGTTTTGGAGGGCCTCTCAAGGACAATAGCAGTTACAGCTTTGTCTGCCCTGGCCATCACGTTGTGTCAGTTTACTTCTGTTGGATAGATCAAGTACTCTGTGAATAATTTGTTGACCTTCTTAAAACAGGATTTTTTTCAGTCATGACCTCATTCATTGTCAATGCTTTAAATGATGAAGTAGGCCAAGGGACCATTAATGTATCAAGTCCATATTACTTTCGCCAATTGTTATATGAAGTAGTTGCACATTACCCGGTAGTAATTAAGAGCATATTTCGTAATTGGATGAGTTAACGAAGAATGTAAAAAGTGACCGCTTTCAAGGGCCCCAGCAAGGTTTTTCAAAACTTTGTTTAGAGGTCAGTCGCTGTTTAGAAAAGTCTAAATCAAGCCAATCTTCCTTCAGATAAAACTAATTTCTTGCCCAACCTAACGTGCTTATCCGCATATATTGGAAACTTCTGTGAATTCAAAATAGAGAAAGCTTCACACTCTCTCCTAGGAGAAATTCAAAAGCTCAGAATGACTCCAACACTCAAACTTTCTTAGCAAACCGAAGAATTTCGGTACTCATGTCGTCCGAAAGTTTTATTTACAAGAATTTGCTATTTTAACCATAACTAGATACAGCTCGTTATAGGACGAAATATTCGAGTTGAACTTTCAATACTTTTTACCAGTTAAGCAATGAACACAGCTGTTTTTAGCGAATGGAAAGTAATTTTTTGGAGCAAAACATAGCTGTATACTTTCGTGGGTTGGAGAAACGCACTTCTGAAATATCTGTACTTTTTGAGGTGGTCAGTACTTTTTTGTAAACCACTTTGTTTTAAAAAATGAAAAATTGCCGCAACCTCTACTCTCTGATGCAGTACTAACATCGTCCCAGAATGATATATTGCCTAGGAATGGAATCGTTTTGTTCTTGCAGATGGAAAAGTTAGATAGGTTTGCCTGTTTTTGCTGTAGCAATTGCAGTGTTAGCCGCGAGACTATTTTCGAAGATTATTTTCAAAAGGCAGATATGTGTCATTCTTATTAGATGGGTTCAGGGCAATAAAGCAATGCTGTTAGAGATTTGCATATCGTTGAATGAAGTCTTTTATCGAAATGTAAAATGAGACGCGATGGGAAAGAACAAACTTTCTAATGTCACATGCGGAATAACGGAGCTAGCAGGAGACAAAACTGTTTAGCGTTTGGGTCTGACAAAAGTTAAGACGGAGAGAAGACAACTATAGTATCAGTAAAAAGAAGTTATTATCAACTCTAAGATTTCAACTAACTATTGCACAGTTGATTTACTTACAAATACAAGCATTAGTCATGTGATAATAACAATCAACTGCTTGCGTAAATCATAAACAGAACTGCAGCGAAACACGAAAAACATAGCGTAACAGATAGCAGCCAATACTTTAGGCTCATATCTCCTGTATGGATCCCAGTTTTTGCCCCTCCCCCCCCCCCCAATACCCTTCCATTGATATAATAATTTTCCAGGATTCTGCTTGTC
Organism: Catostylus mosaicus; assembly: GCA_964019065.1. Taxonomy (NCBI): domain Eukaryota; kingdom Metazoa; phylum Cnidaria; class Scyphozoa; order Rhizostomeae; family Catostylidae; genus Catostylus; species Catostylus mosaicus. Next base: position 11,950,198 of record OZ025188.1, on the reverse strand, counting down.
TGAATATCATCTGCTGGTGGATATGCAGTGACTCAGTGTCTTTGGGTATACCTTTTCTTCTAATTGTAACTCTATGTCTTAAACGGTCGTGCTAATACAAACGCGACAAAAGTCCTTTGAAAATGTTTTGAATAAAAATGCAATAGAACTGTATTGACCATTTGATTGGGTTGCAGCCACATTTCTTGTAGAATCCGATAACTTCCATAGTTCTGGGAACAATTGCTTTTGATGTTTAAGAAGCCAATGAACATTTAGATAGGCTGCCTTCTAAAGAAGCAACTAAATGTATGGTGTCAAGTAATTGCTTGTGTGAATTGATTTTTATTGCTAGATTCAAGATGTTTATTTAAAGCGCACTGGTGGGTGGAGTAATTCAAAGACTGATTTGACTTATCACCCGTTTACTATTTAGTAATTTATAGGCTGAGTATTCATCGGAAAAAAATACTAAAATGTTTATGAGAAATGCGTTGGCTAGGACACCAAAAAGCGAAAGAAACCAGTCGAAGCCCAACAACAAGCGTCGAATTTTTAAATGGAAAGCATTATTCAGCTGACCGTTCTTATGACCAGTATTTGCATAACTAAAAGCCCATTAACGCTGATACCAATTGTGTTGATCTTGAAAGAACAAGTTTCAATTGATTAGCACATTGTTGGTGCCTTACTATTGACCAGCTATTGCAAATTTACTCCTAAGCGTGTCTTGAACGTCAATGTCGGCCCTCCCAGATGCATTTACCAATCAAGTAAATAGGTGGTTGTTGCTAATCAAATGACCATGATACCCTATCAACTAATTAAACACTGTAGAAATAGAGAAACCTTTAATAGATGACAGGTTCTTATGCAATCAATCTTGTGCGAGTTTGAGAGTTCCTTTTAGCAGCTAAAACGCCCTAACCAAAACATGTATCCATTCAACTCATCTGACCGTTGGAACTGCTTTGAGGTATAAGTCCTCATAATAGCCATTCTATCTATCGCGTCATCAACGTAGCCCTCTTATTCATTGCTATATTGCTATGGTCAACTGTTTATTGAGCCCTAGTTAGATCACAGCTGCTTAGATAGCTACTTTTCAGTCTTCACTAAAGCCATTCCTTTTATAGAGTCATCAACGTAGCACTTTTTGTTCTGAATGTTATAATGCTACAGTCATCTTTGTATTTAGCCTAAAGTTTCAAGTCTCTTTCATATCCGTCTAGATAGTCTATTCTCATAATAATCACTCTTCTTAGCCTTAAGTATTCTGTCTCTTTCACATTTCTCTGGTTGACTTTTTCATTTTGTCATTTTATTTATCGAGTCATCAACGTAGCTCTTGTTTGAACTTCTTCCGTAGTGTTATAATCACCTCTGCATCGAATCTGCAGTATTCTACTTCATACACACAGTCGTACGTGCAGTTCTTTCATTGCCATGCTTTACAATAACAATTCCACATACTGGGTCGTCAACCTAGCAGCTTCTCAGCTCCTCTTCTAAGGCATTTTATGGGCAATCTTAATAGAAACCTTTTAGAATAGCGATTTGGTTGCTTGTTAACATTGCAGCCATTATAGCCACTTACAATGCATGTAAGCTCCAGTGCATCTATTACATTCTCTGCTATACAGCAATACAGTAGCAGCTTTTTGTTGCTTATCCCAGCCTTCCTTTGATTTCTCTCTATGAAATTTTTTCCTTGTCATTTATGAAAGACATATCAGGCCATGTTATTCTTCATAAACATTCTGTCCTGTAGTGTCACATTGATATTTACCTTTTAACATGGTATATTAACTATTTTTGATGCACCCGTTGCATCTCGCTGTTAAAGCGTCCCATTTTGGCCTATACTTTCACCTGTTAGTCATATAGGGGGAATTTATTAGTGAAGAAGTCTTTGAAATTCATGACATCAATGGTGTTCTGCAGGCATCATAATAGATATGAAACAAGGGCTCTCAGATTGACTGAATGGCATAAGCAGTAGAGGTTATGGTATCCTCGCTAGCTAATGAAAACGGAGAATTTTGACGTCTGCTAAGCGTGACTATCATGATTATAATGATCATGATTTTGATATGATGATACAATGGGATTGAAATGATGCTGATGATGATGATTATTATTATTATTATAGCAATCATTGAAATCCTAGGGTGAGGGTTATTATAGCAATCTTTTTTCAACACTCAAAATTCATCTTCAAATATATTCATTGTTGTGATGAATTTCTACGAAACATTTAAGATTTCCAATCTACATTGGAGTATATTTGATCAGCCTTTCAAATCATGTTGTTTTTATTTACTACAGGCGCTGCGCTTCCCAAAACACTCGTCTTTATCTCCCATTTTACGTTTTTTAACCACAAGCATCATTGTAAAAAGAAGTCAAAATTTAAAGTGACTTTGAGAGGCCCTACCACCGATAAGCTATCCGTTTGTAGAGGACCTCTTTAAGGAAGCTTGCAAAATCAACTCGCCGCAGCGTGTATTCAAATACACTTGTATTGATAACCAGAAGACTAATAAGAGGCAATGATTAGAGACACTTATGCATACACGTTTTAAAGGAGAGTTCGAAATTTACCCTAATACTCAGATTTTATTAGCTAATGCAGAATCTCAGTACTGATCGTTTATTCTATCCTAACAAAAATTAACTATTCCACCCCTACTACATTGAACATTGTGAAAGTACTTTGCACCTAGTTGAAGAATGAATTCTATGATAGAATTGAGTTTCGAATTGAGTGCCTTATTTCAGCAGTTAAGCAACTAGGTTTTCAATACAACCGATCTTCTAAGCAATAAAAATTAACTTATTTCTGAATCAACAAAGTCGCTTCCTTTCTTAGGTTGACTCAATTTTCGAATTTCTTAACTTTTGGAGGAGCTTAGCATTGGCATGCAATTTTGTATAATTTGCGACGCGAGCATCAATTTGAATATTTGCAAAAATGAGCTCATTTCTTTAAAAGAAAGTGGTTCATAAGAGAGTAGTAATGGACTCCTCAAAAAAGTTCAGAAACTATCTTTTTCAGATCTTCTACGGTTTGTTAAAATTTTTGCTCTTAACGTTTTTGTTTTCGTCTATAGAAAAACAGTTGCGTTCAAAAAGTTGACAATTAACCCTTTCACTTCCTGTCTTAATACAATTATACCGTAAAAAAGTCAAGCATTTCACCTCTTTTGAAAAGGAGTTCTAAAACTGACGGTGTTGGAACAAAATAGCCTTGCAAATATGTAAATGCAGATATTGAAAACACAAGTCCATTCAAATTATCACCATTTTTTGCTGAAGGTTGACTGGAAAAGGGTTCACTGGAAACGCAAAACAAGCCTCTGCTTTTTTGAGTACATCATCCTTCAAATAAATGCATGCTACTTTAATATGCAAAGGTATTCAGGTTAAAAACGGTTGAATTGTAAAGAAGGTACATTTCTAAATTTCTTTGATGGCTAAGATAATCTGAGTACTTGTGTCAATGTGGTTTTTTGCACAAAAAGGCGTTAGAAATGATTTAAGTTGACTATTGACCATAGTATTACATGATGTGCCCAAACCAATCATTACCTTACTCAAATCGTGCTTATACCTCAGCATTTGAGTACAATTTCACTTTTGTTTGAAATTTTTGCTACGTGTTTAGTCGGATTGTTTTACTCTTAATGAACTGTGCATGTTAATATGTACGTTTTTCATGAACTAGGGCTTTAACTGGTTTAAGCATATTCAAAACTGCATCGCTAATGTGGTTTTACTAAGCCCCCCTCCAACCATTATTTTCTACTCATTTTTGAATGCATGAATGAATACCTCATGCTATCATATATGTGGCAACTTAACACTGTTTGCAACATAAATTTGCTGGCGTATGATTGTAATCCTTTGCTTAGGTTGGTGTTTCTTGTTCTTTTTTCTTTATACTTTGATGCATATACTCACTTCTGTTACCAAAGACCTAGGCTTTTAGTCGTTTTTCTTCTTTTAAATTGACAAAAACGACAGCATTTTTGTTTCCAAATCGTCCAGAGAAATCTTGAATAGATTTAATTTTTCGCAGATTTGCAAATTCCGTAATAGCTCTATTTAGCCCCCCCCCTTCCTTTTAATTAAGCCCCCTCTCTTATAAGCCTCTTTTACAAGCATGAATTTGAAATAAGCCCGTTTTCTATGAAAGGAAGACTGCATAGTAAAGAGCAACGATTTAGTGATAGTTAATGATGTATTTCGTTGTAATTTGGCAAATTTCTAATTTCATTTGTTTGAGAGTCAAAATGTTCTCGTCCAGTTCTGTCTTTAGCGTCTCTAGATTTTTAGATAAAAAAATACCAGAAAAGTAAAGAAGAATAGAAATAAGCTTCCCGGGGGCTTAATAGAGCTTTTACGGTAACTTAATATTCGCTATTTCGATTTTATCAGGTCGTGCAAAAGTATGTTTTTAATATGCAGCAGTTACAATTTTTTTGCGATCTTTAGAGCGCTTTTAGGTATTTCACTCGGGGGTCTTCCGCCCCATATCGATCATAGTAAGAAAGAATAAAGTGACCAGTTTTTATTTGTAATGTTCCCTTTGGGGGTGTTTTTATTAGAGCCCCCTCACCTTTGTGATAGTATTTCTTCTTTTCATAGGTGAATGCGTTACGCTTGTTAAATGCTAAGCATATGAACATGTTTCTTGTCTATTTGACTATTGTAACAGGTGTTTATTATTGGTTTGAAGTTAGCGAGTAGTTCTTTGAAAAATAAAACGCAGTTGGTGGGGGCAAAACATGTTAGAGATTAGGACTATGAATATACGAATTATGAAAGAAGCCGGACCCCAGTCTATCGTTTGGTTCCGGGCCTGCAACAGATAACTAGCAGAGCTTGAACCGTGGCTTGTTATTTGCATATGCCCTTTTGCTACGTTGTTTTCCCCGAGTATGTCATGGTGCTTAGTCCACGGGATGACGTAATCCGATTCGAGAGTCACCTGCCTCAAACTGTGTAATCTGAGAAACAGCCAGCCTCCTATTCGCTATTTAGATTTGTACAGTGTCAATCAAGTCAAGAAGTGGGTGTGAAAATGCAGTTCTTTGTTTTGCATAAATGATTGACGTTTCAATCAGCGCATAATTTCGCTTCATAAATGACATGTCACAAAGGTATTTTTATATTCATTTCTCTTCGGGTATGAATGTGAGTGGGCTGATAGTTCACACACCGTTAGTCGTCAGCTACCTGCAATAGACTGCCACGGTCTCTTATCTTATTACAAGCACCTTTAGCCACACTATACAGGTATTCAGAGCCGGTGTTCTGGCATACGACTGAAGTTTGAATCTACCAGAAGCTGGGAGGCCAGGACCAACACATCATTGTAAATATTGACTGACTGGCAACATTTAAGATTACAGAATATAGGTATTACCGTAGATAGCAAACTGCTTTGCGTGCGAATTTTGCGAAGGTTGTTTACGGCATGGATCGTGGAGAGAAACCGAAGAGGTTACGTTCGTTTCTCGTCGAGGATATCCTCGGCCTGGATAAAAATGAAAGGGAAGACATGGTCAGCGATCGTTTTACGTGCCCGAAACGTCATGAATCAGGATTCCATGCTCGACGATCAGCCGATTATGAACATCAGAAAAATCAATTTGCAAACACTAACAGCTGTGATGAAGGTGAAGAAAAAAGCAGAAGTGATAACATAGACTCGCAAGGTGAGAAATTGTTTTGATTTCTTTATTGCTTATGACTACTTTCTTGTTACTGCTAATTGTATTGAATCACGATTCTGCTGTTAATAATTGGCTATGAAAATATCGTAAAAATGGGTTTCCTCACCATGCCTTTTACTGCTAACTATATTTAACGCAAGTGTGAGGTAAGTTTCTATTTTTCCTGTCTTATCCGGATTAAGTAGCAGGCAAGTAATTGACTCTTCCTTGCCCGGCAACATCTGTTTTTCAAGGTCTTATCTGCAGGATTCGCGTAAAAACTTTATTTAGGTTTTAGTTTAGATAGGCCACCAATCTACCAGCAGAAGTGACAAACACCAAAATACACGAATGAAATGTATAAACGATATTCTATAAGCAAATTCGGGACGACCGTAGGACACAAGCTACCTTAGGATTTAAGCACTGAAACGTATTAAATATTAATTCAACAATTTTCCCTTAAATAACTTAAGCAAGGCACAATTTTGAGCCTAAAATCAATGAAAAATTTAGATCAGTATTTACTAACAAAGTAATTTGGTGTTATCGTATGCATGACGAAACAAGCAATTTAGCTAAATACTAACAACATAACGACTTAATCAAATGCTTTCTAAGGTTTGAAAAGACTCACTTTAAAAGGAGACAGTCTAAATATAAGTTCAACTGCAGCACTCATAGATATCTTCGATCCATCTTAATAAGCATCTTTTATTTGTGATAAGATTTGCCTATTATCTTGTAGTTAACAGATTTTTCCTGGCAACGCGTAAATAAAATCTTAGTGTTGTCCTGTGTGCATTTGAGGCAGTAACTTTCTGAAGATCTGAAGATGCTCTTGGTGTTTGACAAACCCGGAGCCAACCCCTTGCTTATTATAATTTCTGGAGCTTTCAAGATTCATAACTTTTGACTAACTTGTTGGGGGTGAGCTTGTCGCGTCCCTAACCGGTTTATTAGGAATGTGAAATTGTTCGTTATCTGAAGTAATGCTAACTTAACTGCCCAGTTATGTATCAACTAGCTCTATCAAGGTGTAGCCTAGCCAAATATCTAGTTGCTTAGGAGTCCTTCATTGAGCTCTTGAGCTACTCGATATCCAAGAGCCCAATTTACCCATTAAACTTGTGCTTTGAAGAAACTTTATGTATTTTCTGGGCAGATGTTGCCTGTAACCATACTGCAATCATTTTTTATAATGAATATTCTATAAGAACCAAGAAGTTATATAAAGTTAAGAATCCCAATAACTCGAAGCTAAAAAGTCAATTAACAATTGAAAAATGTTGTGTTATATTTTGCAAGTTTTTACGTAGTTTGTTTGAATGCTTGAGGAGAAGGGTGATGGACTTTAAAGGGGAGAAACACAGAAAGAAATTTCAGAGGCTACGAATTGTTAAATTCCAATGTTTGTGGTTACCAAAACCCCTCCTCTGGAAATTGTAACTAAGGCAAATGAAATCAAATTTGTAAATTAATAACTTAAAACTAATAAGCTCTTCAAGAACAACGAGAAATAAAATTTGTAGAATCCTTAGACAGCAGGAGAACCAGCTCGATTATGATCATTGTCACTTGGATATTAAGTAGAGCGGAAACCCCTTTCTGAAATACATTCTGTCCTAATAAGAGTCACTGACAAAAACTGTCCTAGGCTGCTTGACCCTTCCATGTTTGGCTTGCCTATGTTTATCACAATTTTGTGGAAAGTATCAAGGCATTTTTAATTTGCCTTGGTGGAATTTGTGTTTTGGTTCCAGCTAAAACAAGATGGCGTACTCAACTAAGTAAACGGCCAATGTTCTTCACCAAAATATTTCAACAGCACGAACATAATAGTCAATACGTTTGTCTCTTGCTTGAAATGCTTCAAATTTTACTAGCTCTAGTGTAGCCATATATTAATTTCAACTTTTTAAGGCCCATAGCCGCAAGAAATACGTTTAGTTTTTGCTTAAACCATTACTTCACAGTCTCCATAAAACTTGTTTTTAAGAATTTCTTAGATTTGAAGTGTACAGAGTCACCAAGTGGTGTGTAACTGGAAACGCCACGTTGCATTTTCGTGCATTTGCTCTGCAACCAACTTGAAATGAAAACTTGCGTGTTTTCAATGGACCCAATTACTTTCAAATGATTCTTTCATCCTGTTCAGTTCAACACATTTCGTTCACCGGCACCCCGTGTTGTTCCAGTGATACCCTATTAATTTGTCTGCATTTGACCGTTTTTTAGATTTATTGAAGACTCATTTGAAGTTAGATCCAGCGTTTTGCCATGGGGAAGGCATTTAGCCTATGGAAACAACTTATTTTAAATAATTTGGGTCACAAAAATTTTGAGACTTACAAAATCTCGGCGATGAAGAAACTGTGAGAAACTGTCTAAATTTGAAATTTTAACCAAACCTATGCTCACTAAATGTTCATTAATTTTTATTTACTGATTTCTAAGCATCTATAAATAGGGTCAATTTTGCTCTACTGTTAACAGTCAACTGCCTTTAGCAATCTTATCCATCATCTCTTAGATAGCAGTTTCTTAAAAACAGAGTACATGGCCGACTTGACTTTATTTGAACAGAAAATGCCATGAAAATTGATTACTTGATTTTGAAAAAAGTTGTAGTCAGTCTGTAGCCTTGGGATACCAAGTAGTTTCTTATAAGCCTTTCCTAAATGGCAATTAGTAAATCTACCCCTCAGGTGACATGAGCTAGTGCCAGCGTCATTGTTTTCAGCAGTGACTGCTTAACGGAGTATTGGTTTGAAAGAATTCCTTAATAATAAATGCAAAATTGGAACTTTTTAGGTTTTACATATTTCCCCTAGTTTCATTGTTCTTAACATTTCTAAATTTTTATGTCACAACTCTAAGATTTAAACCTTTTATACTTTGCCTGCATCCTTTTCTTAAATTATTTTATTTGAAACAACCATGCATTGAAGGATCTGTATAATTAGAGGCTCGATTTTTTGTTTTATACCTTTGCCCGGGCCTGGTAGTACCCGAAAATGGGGTCGGGAACGTTAGGAAGTACCACATAGATGTATACCCGAAGATGGGGATAATTTTCAAATATTGCCCAAGTATTGGGGAGTCCAAATCTGAAAGTGTAGAATGTCGATAATGAGATAGTCAAGGCATTTTGATTTTATGAAGACGTGCGTAGGTCAGAGGATGATGCTGCTAACGCATTGATTATTATGTTGACTGAGAAATTGCCAGAAAATGATCTATTCTCAGCAGAATTTATACCCTAAAATGGGAATAATTGGATAGGAACTGTTGATATACAAGAATGGGGAGAAATTATCACAAAAGACCCAAAACTGCGCCGCTTAATGCTCTGTTAGAAGTATTGGGCCAGGTCCGGGATCGTTTGATTTTGCGAGACGTTTATCTAGCAGCCTAGCATACCACGCTTACTTGCTAGATTGATTCTGTTAGAACAGGAAAAAAATCATGAATTGGGCAATCCAGTACAGTGTTGAAACAAGTATACGGTCATGTTTTTAATTTGTTCGTATTTTTTAAGCGAATCAAGCCTGGTTATGTCAGATGAAATGTGCTCGTAGAAAAAAGAAAAAAGCGTATAATGCGCTGTTGTGTTGAGAGCACTCCAGATAACAATAGAATTTCACGTTTTACACCTTGATCAGTTTCGAAATTATCCATCACAAACGAGAGTTAAGAGAAATGCACTACTTTCACAAGAAGTGCTGTTTTTAATTGAGCAGTTTTCGGTATTATTGCCAACCAACAAATCATTAACAGCGCAGAAATATCACGTTTCAACGTCCAGTTTAGGGCACTGTACCCCTGATTACGAGTCCTAATTTGATCATTCGTAAGTCAAAGTAAAAGAATTACCTCCATTTTAATATTTAAACCAATGAAAAAGAAGTTAAGGCTGACTGTTCTCAGTTTTTCCAATATTTTTAGGCCAAATTGCTCTTACTTTGTACTCTAGCTATCATGATGCAGCTCCGTTAGTATTTTTTCAAGACAGAAGTTTATATAAAATTATGAATATTCTATGCATGATAACATAATAGCTAGTTTTTTTCCACCAAAATCAAAGATGAGAAGCGAGAAGTGACAAAGGTGTAAATTCTGCCTGGGGTAACAAGAAGATAAGAGTCCATGTCGATTTGTTATTGAGAAGCGTATGTACAACATTAAGCTTTATGCCAGTACTTAAGCCTTTAAATTGTTCTTAGTTTCCGATCAATTTTTAAGACTTCTCTTCTTCTAAAATTTGTCCTGATAGAAAAAGAGTAATGTTTCACTGTCAGTGGGGCATTGTAATTTATACAAAATGAGGTATCTGGGTTAGGGAGTTATGGCCGTGCATTAGTTGCGTTAGACGAGACGAATTTTCTGAGTAATCACAACGTAAAATGGAAACTTGAAGACTGGAAGAAACTGCTTATCCCACGAACGCGCTTAACTTGAAACCATGTATGAGAAACTGGAGCGGCGTGAAACTGAGAGATGGGATAAAAGCTGGAAAGTATGATGCCATGACGTGCTACAACATTACATGGGGGGGGGGCTGATTGATTTTAGAAAGTAGGCACAATTCAGTTTCAATGAAGAAACAACAACTAACGCTAACAAGAACTTGGCCTTTGAATCGTAGAAAAGTGTCTCTGTCTTTTTAAAGGTATCAGTCTCTTGCAGTGCTCAAAATAGAGATGAATGCGCACTTTAAGTGGGCAGCCATTCAATTTGAATGACGAAACATCTTAGAAGATTTGCAGATTTCAGATAGCACAATACACTGACACGATGTTACATCGTTTAAGGCCTAAACACAACAATAACAACAACAGTGGGAATATAAAGAATAAGATATGACTAAACGAATTTTTGAATTACTTGCAACATTCTATCAAGCCGTATTACAATTGTAAAAGATTTTTTTTATTGTTGTATTCAGTTAATATTATTTAAGATATAATTAAATCTCACAGGGATATTTTCAGGTCAAGGGCATCTCCAGTCCCTTATTTGCAAAGAGGCGTTTATTAATGCAGTGTATGCTTTTCTCGGAAATATCAGCATTTCTTTAAGGTAAAATAATAATTATAATAATTATAATAATAAAAAGGCATTTATATTGCGCCATTTATCCACGCGGCTCAAAGGCGCATTACATATTGTCTAGATAAACTAAGAAAGTAGATTAATGTACAATTTTACAAGAATGTTAAAATTACATAAAAAGGCATCTTTGCAAACTATTGCACTGAAGAGGGAGGGATACGTCTGTTAGCATATTGGACCGTCGCGTTTTATTGTTACAATATCATGTTGCGAAAAGGCCTTGCGGTGGAAACCACCCCTCATTCATCCCTAAATTTTTTTGCATTTTATTTATGTTATGTTTGTTATTTTGACAATATTTTTCATCGGTGACGGTCGTACTGAATGAAAATCTACCCTAAATTCATAATTAATTATCGTGGTCGCCGAAACGTTAAAAAGTGCAATGTTTATTTAGATATTCGGTGAATTTAACGCGAACTTATTGCTTATCCTGCGGAAGGTTTAAGCCAACGAGGAGGGACAAACTTTCATAAGATTAACTGTATCGCAAAAACATCAGTGCGCTGAGCCAAACATATTTCCGAAATATTTTGTTTCGAGTGCGTCTCATGGTGTGTTATACAGGCGAAAGAGAAAATCCATGTTTCTCCTCCCCTCGATTTTCTTGGCCGGTAAACACATGGCTTTTGATAACCTATTCCTTCAATAACAACTCGTTTACAACATTCGACTATTTTTTAAAGGAAGCAAGGATTGATACTAAAGAACAAGTAGCCAAGAAAAGTCTTTGGTTAAATAAGAAACTAGCTCTGAGATAGATTTTTGTTGTATTCTTTATTAAGTCATAAGAAACAATTGTCAAGTTCGAGGATCTATTTTGGTTTCTTTGATGTTTCTAGAGATTTCAGTTCTCGTCTTGCCTCACATAGGTGCCAAGTTTCAATCCTATTAATTTATTTTGTATAGTAATTTTTTAATTTTTAAATAGGTTAAGCAACTATATAAAGAAGTTGGCACTTTGTTAATTTTGATTTTAAATCAGGTTTTTAAACAAGGATTTAAACGTAGTGCCTCTTCTTACTTCAAAATTCAACCCCCATTATGCCAATTTATGCAGTTGCCAGCAATGAAGACCAGAAAATCTTATCCTCATTGCAAGACATGGGCAGTTCTCACTTAACACTTCTGTTATCACTTAAAGACCTGCTTTGAAACTTCTTTGCAATTGTAAACCGTTTTTCTTTTGGCTCAAAGAGGATGATAAATTCCCTGGAACTTAAGTAAAAGTAAAGCGTTGAAGTGGCTGCAAAATCGCTTAAAAGACGTTTTACTATTTGCTAGCATGATAAAAATATTGTTTGCCAAACTTAGCCGAAAGGTAAGACTTTGCCATATTGGTGTAATATAAATGAAAGTCTTAAATAAACTATGCTTGATGGTTCGTGTAAAAGACCTGAGTTAACAAAAACTGAGCAAGCGCTTAAAAAATCACAGTTTTATAGTTTCCTTAGGCTCCTTGAATAAACCCGTTGGTTGCTTAATGCTATGTAATAACAGCACTAGTTGCTTATTAGCCCGTTTCGAGTCAAAAATGGTGTTTTTTAAGGCTGCATGATAATGCCTGAATATTCACAGTGTTTGCTTCCAGGGCTCAGGTCCCTTTGGCTATGCATACGCTGCAGCAGCTTCTAAGTTTTCATCTGAACAAATCATCATTGTCTGCTTTGAAAGATTTACATTAGAAATCAAATAAAATTTGGACCGATTTAACACGAAGTTTGCTCATTTTACTCATTTTCATCCATGTTAAAGAGCTTTACAGAAGGCCATTATTTTTTCAGGCCGTAGTTTAAAGCTTAAACATTACTGCAGACGATTTTGACAGGGGGCTGTACTGTTGTGTTATTTAATTTACAAAAAAGCAATGAGGCCAAAGAATAGAGCATTTCTGTGGGTGTTTGCTCTGCAAATCAAATATATGATAAAACCATACTGCTCATGACTTGACTCAACAAGCTTTCCACCCTATATGTATGTAGATTGACTGCTCGGCAAACTGCCATACAAAAACGGAGCCACACACAATAAATACACTCATCTGATGTTTGGCCTCGTAATTATTTCCATTGCTGGTTTAGCTGTTAAAATGGCACGTTGGAGATTTTTATTTGACAATCGAATCGCCAAATGATATTGAAGTGTAATGGATTGGTTTTCCAGAGTACAAAACAGTCAAGCTTCACCGATAGAATTTCATTATTAAGAATTTTAATATGCTGTAAAGAAATGTTAGGTTAGTCAACAGTTGTTAAAATGATTAAAACTGTGATCTTTGTGATCAAGATTTGCTTTTCTTCGTAAATATGCGAGTTTGATATTGCTCCAGACGAATGAAAATATTGAAGAAGCTTATAAAAAAGTAGTACCCGGCTTCTCTACAAAGTTCAGTATTAAGATTTTTAAAAACCTAAGAAAGTATGGTTTGATTCAGAATTGCTTTTGATTCCTTAGTAAACAGTTGCATTGGAAAAATGTATTCACCTGCTTAGCAAGGTATTCAAGGTTCTAGTGTTTCGAAGAGTTAAATGAACTTGGTAGTACTTTGAATAACGTCAGAAAGTACGGGTAAAAACAGTTAATTTTTCATGAGGAAAGTTCCAAGAAAGTTCAAAATAAGTTTAAGTAGTGAAATCCTGTGGTTGCCAAGAAGTTACATTCAAAACATAGGGTTATTTTTCTCCACCGTCTTCATTTTATTGCAATCTCATCCATGTAATTGAAGCAATCTTGTACGCCTAGAATAAAGAGGTAAACTCGAATGAATTTTAAGACATAGTAACACAGAAAATCATTCACTGGATGCCTTGGGCACAGATTCATGTCACCAAATACTGAATTGACGATAGAAAGAAAGAAGGTTGAATCACTGAGCCTGCATTTCAATGTCCTTGTTCTGTATTCGAGGCACTGCTTGTGGGTGGTTGTTTGGGGCAAAGTTCCTACTAAAAAGGGAGAGACTTTGCCAATTTGCTACCTTTTTTCCAAATCTTGTGGGTGCCCCCTTAACAAAGAAAACATTGGATCACCCCCCCCCCCCCATTTATCAAGGCCTCGCTGTATGCAAAGAGTTTGGAGAATGAATTTAAGCGTCTTTATGGTCTGCTTTATGACAATAGCAACTTCAAAAATTCTGCAATGCTGGTGGCAAGCGAATGGCATGAACAGGCTCTCCGAGGTAGTGACCTTTAAAAAGGCTACAAGATGAATGGGATGAAACTGTCACTCTTAAAGGGTTACTAAGAATCTAGTCATACCGGGGGGGGGGGGGGCTCGAACATTCAGCTTTTACAGTGTCTGTCTGGGTTATTGCTGTCTAAGTTCTGTTGTGCACACTTGCAACATCTCTTCTTACAAGACAATTACTGGAAAATAGTACAGAAATCAAGTGTGTAGGATTTTTTATGGCATGTCACGAACTCTGACTATCAACATTAATTTCCTGAACCATTATCAGGAATTTATCGTGTTCCCCTCGCATCTTTTTGGCTTCAAGGATCTTAACCAGAACATTGTTCAGGTCATTCTTGTCCCCGAGCACAAGTAACAAATATTGTTTAATTTGAATTTTTCAGAAATCAGGAATCGCCATACCCTTTCATTCTTGCAGGGAGCATGTTACCCTCTGATTTTCGGAGAGAATTGGTTATTTCTTAGAAAGAAGAGCTAACGACTAAACAGCTTGATTTATATCTAGTATTCATCATTTGTAAGACGTTTTTGCTACAACATCATCAAGTTTAGTTCCCCTTGCGATCTTATCGAAGGCATTAGTCGGTACTGTAGCACTGTAATATCACCGGGAGTAAAAGGGTTAGCGAGGGGTATACGAGGGTATGTAATTATCTTTAAAGCCCCGTCAAGCACAATCTCCTAGCACTGCTTAATTAAGAGGACTGGGTCCCAATAACAAGGCGTCCAAGGTATGGGCAATGTGCTACAAGTATGCCACAAATTGTAATGTTATCAGATGCTCTAACGTCGGACTGCTTGCGTTTCTCCGATGGATAATCATTTTTTGACGTGATTTGTCTGTGGCAGTAAAAATGCTGCTGGAATGTTTAACACTGATTTCCGGATATGAAGTTACTTGTAGACATTCACCTTGCATCCTAACGTGACATCACAATTAGTTGCGATGATAATCTATTTGAAGGACTCTTTCAACTTTGATTTCTATTTGATTTACGCTGTATGCAACGAACATGAACCACGCAGAAGTACACGCTTTTTATATAAGAAAATGGTTGATATATTATATATACAGGGACGTCACTTCACAAAATTTCAGGATATATAAGAAAGTAATATTCTGCCCGCTAATAAAGTTAAGAAAGTTCATTACTGAGCTTCTCAAACCTAAGAAAGTATGTTCCGCTTGATAAATCCCTTTCAATTTCTTAGCTGTATGGAAAATTTATTCCTTTACTGGTGACACAAAGCATTTTTGGGTAAAATCTGTTAAAAATATAGTTCTTTGCAGTAATAATAAACCCCTAAGGTATAGTAAGGTAAAAGTACGTAATCTATTGAGATTGGAATGTTTTAAGAAAGTTAGATACTGGAACCCTACGATTTCAAAGGAAATTTTAGCATTCTGGTTTTTATAAAATTTCTATTAAACAACGTGCAAATATTACACATTTTTTATTTTAATTATTAAAATTCATTTCCAACATTGAATTGCAGTGTTTGAGACACGAAAAATGCTGCGTAAGATTATTTACGGACTATAGTTTTTCGTCGAGCTTCATAGCTTTGTTTATAGTTAAACTTCAATGCAAGAATTATGTTGCATGCTTGCCAATTATGTTACTTAAGGATACTTCAAAAATTTATAAAAGCTGTACCAGTAATTAAAGCCCTTGTAGAAGATTTGTAAGTCTGTTTTCAGTTCTCAGTGTCATGTTTAAGGAGCTGTATTAATATATAACATAAACATGATAATAAATAATAATGATAATTAATTATTTATTTAAGGTTGGCGCAGTTTGTAGCTATATGCTAATTAATGCCAACCATAATAGATAATTAATATAGTACAAGTCTTTAGCAATTATTTTTTACATATACAATGTCTAAAATCAATTACCATAACAATAAACTAAATAAAACCTAAATTTACAATATAACTCTTACATAATCTTGAATGTAAAATTCCATAACTTAATATATTTTTTAAAATGTGGTAATTCTCTCCAAAGCTTTTGCCCTAGGAAGCTTACATGTTCTAATCCACAGGCCGTAGTCCTAGGTTTATTTGCTTACATGTTATTCGCAACTCTTAAGTTATAATGTATCTCGCTCTCCAAGAGATTTCCTTCATAAAGGAGGGGTTTAGATTCAACATTGTTCGGTAAATTTCTGTGACAAGCAACTGCAGATTACGTTGATGAATGGAGAGTGAATTATCTGTAATTATCTACACCATCTGATGATTTGTATTTTTGAATGGCCAAATTTTTAATTTGTATCTTGCATTGCATTGTTATTCTCTTTAAATAGATGTAAACTACTGATATCTTATTTCCAATTAACTTGAAATCCTTTCATCTAGGCCAAACATCGGAAGGTCAACTATCCGAGGATGAGAATAATGCAGCTTCATGTTCTGATGAATCAGATAAAGAGGAAGCTGGGGCTAAGCCGAAAGGTAAAGACACTTCAGTATCGTCGTCTTCTGCAGGAAAGAAGCGACGGCGAAGGATATTATTCACTAAAGCACAAACATACGAACTTGAAAGGCGATTCATGCATCAGCGATACTTGTCCGCACCCGAGCGAGAACAGCTAGGCCGAATGATCAACTTAACAGCCACGCAAGTGAAAATATGGTTCCAGAACCACAGGTATAAGTACAAGCGTCAAAAGGAAGAACTGGAATGCGATCAGGTGTCGCAGAAATTTGGTACAGACTCGCTGCATCGCCAGCACCCACCACCCCCACCACTTGCGTTGCATAGGGATGAACTGATCCGGGACGCTGTCGACTACTACCCACTCAAGGCGTCGGAGTACCATCGTGGTAACCCGTGCACCGTCGATTACCATCACACCGTGGAAAGGTGTGCAACAATGGATTATTACAGGCCAGCATTCTACTCGGACATTTGCAAATGCTGCTTTGGACACGATAGGCTTATCAAAAGCAATCATTATAGTTATCCAAGCCACCCTAAAGTTTTATTGTAAATTTGTTCAATTGCTTGAGGACACCAAAGGTCTGTTGAGAGCTGGGAAGATGCACGGACGTGGTTCCAAGTTTTAAAATAATTCTTATCAAATGAAAGATATACCCCTCGATCTGTCAGGCATTCACAGTTATTATTGAACCTGCATCTTCTGGTAGCAATTGTTTTATCAGGGCTAGGGGGTGATTGCCCATTGAACAACAAACTTATTGTATGGGTTCGTTCCTTCTCTAAAACATTACAACCTAATTCAACCCTAACCCCCGGAATCGGTACACAGAAACTGTTTTTGTAACTGCTCTCGATGCATTCCTTGCTATTAAATGTTTTATTTAGTAATTGTAGATAATTATTCAATTTTTATTTCGTATGTTAATGAATTCATTATGCATTGCCGCAGAATAAACCTCATGCAGTTCAGTTTTTCTTTTGCTTTGTCACTATGAATTGATTCCTGTCAGATATTTCCTCTCGCTCTTTTACGCTCGTTCATTCTATGGTTGCAATCCCTAAGACATCATGAGAACTTTCTTGGCAAACAAAAAACTACTTAATCTTTACTACCTTTTTAATTTTAAAGTCATAGGCAGATTTTTTTGCAGTGACGTTTTCGACAAAACTGCATCTTGGATACCTTGTAACTTATTGCTTCTTAGCCTAGGGCAATAAAGATTTTTCAATAAAGTTGCCTTTCTAATTATTGGAAAAAAGTTTTCGAAATACTGAATAGGTGTTTCCTCTTTATCTTGTACAAAATCAACGCTGAATTTTCCTAGCTCGAAACCAGCCAAGTAGGTTTTTTATAAAGCAGTGTTATGTAACGAAGACGTTTTTGTCTCACTGACCCTAACCCTAGTTTCTTATACCCTTCCCGCTTTCACAAGGCTGGGCATTGTTTTTCTATGTATATCTTTTATTGTTCGCGCATTTCCTTTAATGCATATTAAGATTATGGTGATCGGAGCGTTACGGTAAATAACAGTTTAAAAGATGATCAAAAAATGGCCGACCGTGCATTAAATACAATCTGGAAGACGCATGATATTAACCATCGTGGTTTAACAGGAAATACGGGCATGAATGTTTGTTTAGTGTGGATTGCCACGTTAATTCTTGCCAATGCACACTCGCAGGCCTCCAAATGAAGGACTGATGGATCAAGCGGGGACTTAACGCGTGCACTCGAGGGCAGATCGGTTTGAGTCTGATTTTATTTGGATCCAATTTGGGAATTCTCTTGCATTCGTACGGGGTCGGATCCAAATAATTTTGTTTTGGGACGAAACTTGACCCAGACTTTGGTATTCTAAACTGATAAAGACAATTGCGATTAGAAATTAACTTTAGCCTCAACTTAAATAAAAAATTTCCCTCGTTTTCCATCCATGCTCTTGCGTTGACTCTGATCCATCTGGGATCTAGATGGTTCTGACCAGAAATATCACGGCTTTTTGTATCTGTACCTTTTTGGTACTGGTAGCAAATCCAAACTAGATTGTTGTTATTATTATATTATTGTAAAATTATTTACAGTTGGCAAATAAAATATTTAATTTAGCTAGTATAATAGATAATTGAAGCCTACTATTTTCAAAAAGTTACAAGTAATAGGATAGAATATTAATTACAATGGATATTGATTACAATGGTTAAAAGTGCAAAATTAAAACTAAAAGGATGACTCCGGCGATAGGACTATTTCAAAAAACTATTTCAAGCATCCAATCTTTGCAACAAAGGGTACCTATGGTTAATCCATTCGATTGGGGATGCTCTCGTTTCAACGCAAGGCCTAACCGTGCCAGTTTGGGAACGGATCAGAACGGATCCGCACACGCCCCTTTGTTGGGGTTATAGCGAAATCAGCTAATTTCGAAGTCGCAGCCTCTAACCCATCATGTAATTGCGAACAAGACTGATAAATGGGCCTCCTGTTGCTGCTGCCTAGGCCTGTTCATTGATGATAAATGCACACGTAATATTTCATGCAACAAATGATATCTGCGTAAATGCATAAATCGAGATCACCTCCAACGTTCTTGAAAAGCAACTGCTTAATAGGACCTCAGCTACATCGAGGGGTTGTGACACGACCCCCACAAGTATGTATCCTGTAAAACAAGGCGTTTTTGATCATGGAGGGTATTCCTACGGCAGATTTTACTGTCCGCATTTTGAGGATTGTAGAACAATTTTTATTGACAAATTTGCCCTGAATACCCCAAGAACACGACCTACGACCCTGCTGCTGAAGTAAACGCGGTTTCTTTATGGTTTTGCCGGGAGCTAGGGGCAGATTTTTTATCTTAGTGGGTAGATTCAACTCTGTCCTAGCATTTTGTTATAACGTCGAGCTTCGTGAGTTTGTTGACAACTTCAGATCTTAGACAACTTTAGAAAAGCGATTTTAGACCCGTTAAGGGTCAATGTGCAAAAATCTTGGTTTCGAACTGTAGCATATTGATCATACTACTTGTTTTGACAATTCTTTCTGCTAGAAATGATCTAGCTTATCAGCAACTTTAGCTAATTGCTATGAGTGGCAGATGTTTTGATGATTATTACTGGAAAAAGAAATATGTTTTGTTCATTTAGAATGTGCGCCACAAGTCAGTCAATTTGCTATAATGCACGTCTTGATATGAAAAAACGTGGAGCATAACAGGTGTTCTGTCAACAGGAATTTTAGGGAAATACTCAAGTTTTGGTTTTTGGGAGATCTTTGGAGTAACACTTGTTACCTATAAGATTACCATTATTTCGAATTTGAGACATTTCCTTTACACAGTATTAATGAACCCTAGTGCACTTCTGCCTACTAATCTAACAATGATATATTATGTGTAGTAAACATGTTTTTCTATATAAATGTACAAAGAATGAAAATCACACTTGTTCCACATCTTGTCACAACCGCAAAACTTGATTTCTTCATTGGAAACGTGTTTTTTAGGGGAGAGAGTAATCACCCGCCTCATATTTTTCTGAAAATATGGTGATATAGATTCGTCAGAAATTCAGAGTAGTGGTATGGCGTTAAGTGTCTTTTCTAGTCACATACTGTCTTGCAAATTGATCGCAAAACAGATTTAATCATTCCAATCTTCTCTTTAACAGTAACATTGAGTTCAAAACATCGTTTTCCAAAATCTGAAGGGCGTGACCGGCCCCTCTATTATCCTCTTACCCTCCCACTTCGCGAAGGCTGGCGCCGCCACTGCTTGAGCCTCATACCTTGAATGCAGAGTATGGCAATGGGGCGACCGAGTTAATTCTTAAATGCCTAAGAAAGCGCACCCGGGCGCCCCTTAGGTTGTGAAGTTTTTATGTTTGTTCAATGGTACCCATAGTGTAGTGGCGCACCTTATGACTTTGGTACGGTTTTTGTGTACCCAATATCTTGTCAAGATACCCTGCAAATTGGCTGCCGGAGCTGTGAATTTTACCTTAACAATCCTCAATTTCAAGTGTTGATATCATTGTAAAAATATGTTATTTTCGAACAGTTGTTTATCTCGTTTTGCTCGATGCTATCAAAGCCATTGAAAACTAATTAACTAGCAAAGCTATTCTGCTGATGAACTGTGAGACAGGTTGCGAATCTACGCCTGATTCATGTTTTTTAGCGATCTCTTTGATTATCATGTTTGTATTCTCCTGATTAACTATCAAAGCACTCAAGTGTTGTAAGCCTGCTAAAGGCCAGATACGATCTGCTAATCCTGCCATTATTAAGTTGAATCATGACAGGTTGTTGCTCAAACAGTGAACGAAAAAAAAATGCACCTTAATCAAGACGCAAACACTCCGAGCATCTGTTAATTGTTGGAAAGCTTTCTAAAATATGGCTGGTAATCAGAAAAGCAAAGTTTACGTTACTTTTTAAATAGATTTCGCGAAAAGTCTTCATCTATAAGTCATACTGATTAGCTTGTTGACGGCATGTTTGTCGGTGGGAGGAGTAAGGCCAACCTTGAATTACACAAAGAGTTAATTGCTTTTCGTAATGTTTGCCCCGTGTCCGTTTAGAAGCAGGGGAAGAAAAAACAACTGTTTGTAAAACTGCTAGCAGGGAAAAATATTTTCAGAGTCCATGCCGAATTTTATTGAGATCTAATAAGAATTTTTAAGGATGATAACTTTAAAGTGTTTGAGGCTACACTTTTTTTTATAAACAACTCTATAAATAATCAACTGCCCCGAACTTGGCTCAAACATTAAACAACCGCTAAACGACTTGAATGAGGCGAATTTCTGGCAATGAAATTAATCAACTTTTTAGACATGTGAAAGGTGTCGTTCATATCTTATTCTTTCTAGAACTTTAACATGTAAGAAGATAAAATCAACAGTAAACTTGATAAAAATGGTTACAGTACATGTATGGCATTTTTCCTTAAAACAGTTCAGAAGACTTCATTCACAAACAAATCAAAGATATTTCTTTCTCCGTCCTCTTTGTCGAAATTGGCTCAAAAATTAAACTACTGCTAAACAACTTTTTGGGGCGATTTTTATTGTTGAGCTAAACAACCTTTGGGGCGAATTAAAAATTTGGAGTTGTTTATAAAATAAAAGGAAAGTGTACATTAAGAACTCAATAGTGGTGGTGATGATATGCTTCAGAGTAATCGTGGTATTGTCATACTTTAATTTTTGGCCCTAACCTCTCAACCATGGTGGTCACAATAAACAAATCAATATTGTTTCGTGTATATTTAACTGGCTCCAACGCGTTACGCCACGATTATAAAGATAAGCAGTTGGATTATTCAAATGTGGGTTAGTGTACTTAACAAACATTTCAAACAGTTATTTTTAGTTCTAGTCAAAAGTCACGAAAGAGAAATTAACGGAAATTCTTTTTGTTCACTCCGCATTGCATTTTTCTGTATAAGCTCTCAATTATGCAATGGGGTAAAATACCAACCAAAAGACAAAAAGGTGGTTGAATCTTTAGAAAGGGAAGCAGAAAACCATGTTTTAAAATATGGTGTTTGTTTCACGGAGGTAACATTATGCCTCATACCATGCTTACCGTGTATAAAATGTTCCTTCAGGCGTAAGAAAGGAAATTTTTTACCAGGAATGGTAGGTAGATCTTTCAAAGAGTATAAGTTTGGAATAGCTTTTTCCCCCCCCTCCCCCATTTTCGGGAAATATCTATTGCTAGTTTACATGCTCGCAAATTTGAGAGCAGAGAATTCCAGACTTTTTCAGTACATTTTCGGACTTGACTTTCCTCACTCAATTGCCTACTTGAGAATGATGTTTTATTCTCGGGCTGGCATCTGCTTACCATTCTAAAAACAACTACTCTTTTTTTATTTGTATCTGCTCCCATTCGTAGGAAAGCCCCACTAATAACAACGAGGCCTTGTCCTTAGCACCGAAATACAACATTCCCCTTCAATGGCCACTTTCAACAATTTGCTCAAACAATGTTTGGAAAATAGAGGGTTGTTAGAGTTTAAGTACAGCATCAAACCAATATCTTGTAATTACTCAATTAATGTACACTGTAGAAATAAATATAAAGCAAATCAATCAATCAATCTAACTAACAATTTGGGAATGGTGTTCTGAAGATGACTACTCCCCCCCCAGGGATTGCTTATTCATATTAAAATATATGAGCTTAACCCCTAATGGCGAGCAATGCTTAAAATTCATCATTTTCCTGCCTTTATCTCTGATATACTCTCAGAAATGCTCTGGTGCCAATGAAGGTATTTAAATGCCTTCAGCTTATGAAATGAGGACTGCAAAATACTTTCATAAAAAACGAGCTTCAAATTCGGTAAATCGATTGTACAATTTACGGTTCCGCTTTCGCAAAAACAGCTAATACTGAAAAGATTAATCATCACAGCAAACTATGTAACTCAATAGCTTCACCAACTGAATACAGCCCCTTTGCAATTAGCGAGCTGAGAAAGCAATCAAAAATCAATAAAAATAGAGACTGTGATAGTTAATGAAGTGGCAGGAGGACACACACACTGTAAAAGATAGAGAGTAAAGACAGTAATTTCCTGTGACATCACCATTAATGGCGTGTTGTTTTAGCCACTTTTTGCCTGTATTTGTGTGTCTCATTTTCAGCTCGTTTCATGAGCGTAATGCCTACGACGATCCTGTTGCATATTTTCATTTAAAATCAACCTCAGGCCGTTTTCAACGACGCCATAATAAAATCTTTTCCTCTGGCACTTGACATTGACACCCACAAACAACAATGCTCAAATCAAGTTGCTCTGTCCATAGAACGCCTCTTAACCTACTTATCATCCGGTGGAGTAAATCCGATATAATAGAAAGCCCTGCCTTGAATTGAGTTCTGACGCCATCTACTACTTAACAATAAGCAAAACACTTTAAGTTAAATCGCTATTCCATTAATCTTAGACATTAAAAGTCTTTAGCCTGGACGATTAATTTCAATTATATTCAGTTGCAGAGAGAAGTTCAATGCCCGTAACGCGAAGGGACTTCACGTGAAAAAATTCACAATGATTTGAGTTCAGGCCGGGGCCTGGACATTCCTCATTGAAACGCATCTGAAAGAAAGAGATAATCTCCTGCAAATGCTATCGTCTTGTTGAGCGTCAAATGCAAAGTGGATGGAAGTGGAAGTGGGGCAAGATTTACTGTGCAGGAGACATAAGCCTGCGCTAAATAGGCATAAATAGATATTGGTCTAAAGGAAAATATTTGACGTTTTGCTCTTTTGCTCCTAGCCTTGCCCCCCTCTCTCCCCCTCCTTTTTCGCAGAATCTATGCTTATGGTTGAGCAGATTTACCTGAGATGCTCTTGCCAGTCGTATGGCCCGATAGCATCAGATCTCCTTCGCAGTGGTATAAATCTTTCTCTAAAGCACAACGGTGTAAAACGCGCGTCTTCGCTCGATATTTGCCAAAACACTCTTGAAAACGCTAAACAAGCTTTTGAACTACTGGAGTGTTGAGCGAGCAGTTGATCATTTTTTTACGGCTTTCAATAGTGTAGTAGAAATAATATTTGTTTAGATTTGCTTAGATTCCCCTTAAGGAGCAGAGTTTTGTCTACTGCGGTGTATTTTAGAAGTGTTTTAGTCTCTTGGAGTGCAGCTGAAACATATTACAGGTTTTTTTGATAAGAACAGCCTTTATAAGAAACAAATGGCCAAAAAATATGAAAAAATGTAATTCATAGCTACTGTTTTTCTTATATTTCGTTTCTTAGTTTCAGCCTGCTTATCATTTGGGCAAATATCAGCCCAGCTTTAGAAGATTGTTCTCATGTAAAAATCTGCCTACCAAAAATTGCCACTTGGCCGGCCCGCTCTTGCTAGGTGGTGTCTTTTTGTTAATTCAAGCGTTGGTCTTTACTGATAGCTGAAACCCTTGAAATATAGCAGTTCGGAATCACACCTCATTAAAGGGTATTGCTATTTCAGAATAAAGTACTCCTTTCAATTATGTACTCAAGTTTATTTCATCTACCAGACTAGCTGTTTCTTTATTATGGTTATCAACAGTTACCCAATTAAGTTGTGGAAACGCCCTTGTGGCTTGATTTATGGACACCACTTGCGTACAGAAACCAATAACTGGATATTGGCTTCGAAAACAGACACATGAGTTCATTGACCCTGTTGGTACATTTCAATGATTAGGAACATCACTTGCTGATTCTTATCCCAACGGCGCCAAAAGCTTTTCCAATGTTTAGGCACATATTCGCCTTTTCTTCCCGTCACACACGTGTCCCAGGATACAAAACAGACACTTGAATCTATGTTAAAGTGAAACTTCAATGCCCCCCAATAGTTTCGGAACACCATTCTCTTTTTTTCAATGTACACTGTCCACTATGTCTATACAATGTTGATATATGATATGGAAATGAAGAGATATGAAGATATGGGTTCAAAAAATCCGTCACATGTCTTGTGACACGTTCATCCTTCTTCCCAACATTGTTTCAAGGGGAGAGGGGACTGTCTACATGAAATGCGACAGTGAAGCGCAGAATATGAATTCGTAGTCAATGACAGCAAATGGAAACCTTGCCATTGAGCAAGATTTGCAAAGAGACCAGGTTAGATTTGTAGGCAACTCGGCGAAAGCAATACGAGGTGATGCTCTTGTGATCAATGTAGGTTTATCTAATAGAATTGTTACAGTAGCAGTAATGTAACATGCAAACTATTTTGCTATACCCTCTCATTTTAGCATGATTCTGCGTCTGTCATGGTCTGTGATGATTTACAGTTATGATTAGCAAAAGGCAGTAATATATCAGTGATGATTCAAGGAGTTCCCCGAATAATAGGCCGTTCACTGGATTCAGGTATTCTTGCAATGCGAGTTGGTAAATGACAAATACAGGGCAACGTAAAACGGCGAATAAACAAGACGATTAATAGATTAGAATAATTAGATATTAAAATACTAATATGAATATCAAACGTTTTGCCAAGGAACACGGGGCTTTTCCAAAGCGACGTTACACATAAGGAATGGCCTATATGCATCTCATAAGCACATTGAAGATGTCTTGGTGGCAGGATACTAGCGTCTTTTCATGACTCAGCTTCACTCACTAGAAATAAAGGTTTATATAGACATATATAATATATATATATAGCATAGCTATATAGCATAGCAAGAAAGGGGCAAAGAGGGGCGGTCCCCTCAACGGCGAACTGTTTGGTGTCTAAGATCTGCAGAAATCAGCGCGGTCCTAAATATCTTCCCAGTGGCAACGACAGTTGAGGGAAGCAAAAGGAAAGGGCTAACTATGAATTGCAAAAAGACAGAATGTATGGTGTAAGTAGAAAAAATAGCCCAAAATGTGATTTAAAAATTGGTGACATCAAAATCAAGCAGGTAAAAATGTTAAGCTTTCTGGGAAACATGTTGACTGAAGACGGAAAGTGTGACACAGAAATCCAGAGACGTATTGGTATAGCAAAAGATGCTTTCCAAAAATTAAGTAAGGTACTGACAAATCGAAAGATGACAATTAAAACAAGGAAAAGAGTGTTGGACTGCTATGTTATAACCAATCTCCTATATGCAAGTGAATGCTGGACAGTTTCAGGATAAGGACATATGAAGAGCAAACTTGAAGCAGCTGAAATGTGGTTTTACCGGCGCATGTTAAATATTCCATGGACATTACATGTTGCAAATGAAGAAGTTCTAAAGAAAAAAGGAGCGACAAGGAAATTGCTGCAAACAGTTAGAAGGCGGCATTTGGGATTTTTTGGGGCATGTTATGAGAAAAGAAAGTTTGGAGAATTTAACGCTCACGGGATGCATTGATGGGAAGAAAAGCAGAGGAAGACGACGGATAAAGTACTTGACAATTTTGAGCACATGGATGTCAGAAAATGTACTTGAAGGACAAAGAGGGGGAATTAAAGAACAAGAACTGTTAAAAAGAACAAAGGAAAGGAAGCAGTGGAAAGCCGTGATCGCCCAAGCCTTGAAAGGACATGACACATAGAGAGAAAGAGAGGGAGAGAGAGAGAGAGGCAACGCAAAGGACCTCTCTCATCTCTTGGCTCTGCTATCCCAAAGAAATGACAATCACTAAAGACTACGCCTCTGGATATAGACAACATCAATACAGTTGAGTTTGTGTATAAACCTAAGTATGCTTTACTTTTCCCGAAATGTTCGGGTCAAAGCCTTTCATAGTTGGTGCATGAAAGGCAGCAGATAATAACAAAATAAGCGAAATCTGAGATAGAATCCTCAGAAATAAATAGCAGCAAATCTGAAGTGAAATTCTCTGTTACCAGAGCGATGCCAAGTGCTTTTTAATAGATCACTTGAACAAGCAATCGATTGAAGAATATTTTTCTGTTCAAGGTGACGAAAAAAGGTTATCGCAATAGGCGCTAACCATTCATTCACCGAAAGAAGGAGACACCAAAAGTGGACGATCAAGTGCTTCAATCATTCTAAATGACAACAGCATTGCTAAAAGGTGGAGATCAATATTTCTCCTGTCGTCACTAAGATCCAGTTACAAACCAACTGACCATGGTGAAATTTTTCTGCAACGTCTTTGAGAAAAGGGGGAGGAGCTGATGACGTCACTGTGGGAATTTGAAAGCATTTTTCGAATAAGCCAGACATGTCAAGGCCTTTTCTAATGAACTGAATTACCACTGTCATCATCACTATTATTAACATCATCATCATAATTTTAATCATAATCATCATCGTTGCCACTGCCAACATCATCATCATCCTTATTATCATCATCATCACCATCATAATCATAATCATAATCATAATTGTACACTGTGTACATCTTCATAATTGTACACTGTGTACATAATTGTACATCTTCATCATGATCATCATCTTCATCATGATCATCATGTTCATCATCATCGTCATCATCACCATCATAATCATGATCATCATCTTCATCATGATCATCATGATCATCATCATCGTCATCATCATCATCATAATCATAATCATAATCATAATTGTCGCCATCGCCAACATCATCATCATCACCATCATCGTCATCATCATCATCATCATCATCATCATCGTCATCATCATCATCATCATCATCATCATCATCATCATCATCATCATCATTATCATCATCATCATCATCATCATCATCATCATCATCATCATCATTATCATCATCACCATCATCATCATCATCATCATCATCATCATCATCATCATCATCATCATCATCATCATCATCATCATCATCATCATCATCATCATCATCATCATCATCATCATCAATACCCTCAACATCATCATCATCATCATCATCGTTTACATTTTTATTATCATCATATAGTAATATCAAACCTATTGAGCATTAGGCGCCATCAACAATACAACACCCATTTTTGCTTGCGGATTTTGTGTTGTCAATCCTAAACAAAGTTATGACAGTCATTGATTTGACTACTGTATATGAGCAGCTTCAAAGGAGGACGTAACAGTTGGGGCAATATGCAACGTCTCTATCGACGCGAAGAATTGTGAGCACAATTAACAGATTCTGTATGATCATTTAGGTTTTATGATTTACATTTGTCTGTACGAGGTCTGTATCAAGAGCGAGGCTAAGACAAAAGGGGTGCCACGCAGCATCACATGGCACTATGCTATAACAAAGCTTTCATGGTGCTTCTGTACAGTTTCAGCTTCGCAGGCCTCTACTTTTGTCAATTGCCATGAATGGTGAGGTAAGATCAACTCTCAATCAATGTTATTTCCTTGCGAGGATTAATTATTGTGTTCAAATCCCCAAAGAAAAGTTCAGTAAACTTGTGTTTTTAATGTAAAGCGAAATAGTGAGAGTAGCTCCTCTCTTCTTAAACGTCACACGCAGTTAAATACTGCACGAAACGTTTCCATATGCCACGCCAGGTCTTTCTATTTTGTGTCAGTTCAAATAATCTATTCAATACTTGTGCTCCTTTTTAGAGATCTAGTCTAAATCTAGTTGAAGAAGTTCACCTTATCAAAACGTTTTTTGATTATTGTGCTTTTTATAGCGCACAACCCAGTGGGTAGCTAATAGGGGGCAGAGGGGCAACGCCTCCCCACCACGATTTTCCAAAAAGGTGTTTATCGGAAGCTTTGTCAAAATCTCTAAAGTTTGTCGGATTATTGAGTAATATTTCAGGTTTCACCACTGCACCAAAAAATCGCAACTACGCCATGGCCATGCATTCTGCGTACAGGACTGGTTTTAGAAGTATTTGCTAGAAGGGTGAAGCATTAAATTGCCTTCGAGGTTACACAAAACCGAACCGAAACGCACTTGAGGAACAGAGCATGACCTTTAAATATAAAGATTTGCCAAAGGTCGCTTGCCGCACGTTAGGCCAAGGGGGGAAGACAATGGAATATTAGAGCAATACAATTGGAAAATAAGAGGCTAATTTTGTAAGGGCAGAAAGCGCAATTGCCCCCACTGTCGTACCCCTTTGCTGTAGGGGTCCCCGACAGACCTCATGTTTCGAGGAATTTTCCGGCAAAAAATTCGCCTGGATGTGCCAGTCCTCTGCAGGAACGCGCTTGCCTGCACTCGAAAAGTTAATTTTCTAAGAATGCAAAGTGCAGTGGCATTTGTCAATTAAAGAGGTATTACTTTCAATATGAAAACATCTGGGTGGGATGCTGTTTTAATCATATTATGGTCAACCTTTATAAAGCAGCAAATTCTTGGTGGCCATTTACAAATCGTCGACTGCCAATAGTGCCACCTTTTTAAATGCACGCGATTGTGGAAGTTGTCATTACACGACTCCCCAATACCTTTTCACACCATATGTTTCGTGACATTTGCCCAGCCCACTTTAAAAGTTATAGACTGTTGCTTTAAGTATTGGGGTGCTATTGCAACATCAGCTCGTAGGATGCACGCATTCTTTTTGCCTGTACCATATCACAGAGTATTCTTTGCGTTTTTTCTTAGAAATAGGTTTATAAGATAGTAGTTCTAGAATGAGACGAAAGTTAGGTACTGAGTTGAGGGGCCTTATTTAGGGTTTTTTTGATGGCACACCATCCCAATAATTCGTCCTCTTGCAGGGCAAAAATAGACACCGCAGGACAGGTTTGAGCTACCAGATGGATAATTCTTACAGTTTTTAATAGTTAAGGGTGACCTTGCGAGGCATACCTGCCTACAACCTCCCAATACACAGCTTGGAGTGATGCATCTGTACTGAGTACGCTAGCCCTACACAGTATACAGTGTGTGGTAATGTTTTGCTCCATCAATTACTTTCTATGCTTGAGAAAAAAAGTTATATTTACATGATTTATTGCCCAACTGGTAAAATAATTGAGTAATATTGAAGAAAGCTTGAATGTAGAATCCTGAATTGTCAAGAAAGTTTGAGTTCCTCAAAATCTTTCAGCCCCCTGAGGGCGTGTTGAATTTGAATGTCCTTGAATTTGGGCAAATTCAAGGGTGCGACTAGGCCTAGTAGTAAAGATGCCTCAAACCAAAATGAAATTGTTTCATCCAAATTAAAATTAGTCATTATTTGATTTTTCATATTTTTTCGCTGTGAACCTTGTACATCTAGTATCTTAACACATTTATTCTCAATCAAGACGTCGAGGTATCGGTAACGGAAAGTAGACACTCATGTTCGCAGCCATTACTTTAACAGAGGTGTAGCTACGAATTTTTGTTGAGGTGGCAATAATTATCCAGCAAACTTTAGAAAATTTGACAAATTTTCCGACAAACACCTTTTTGGAAGCTTGGTGGGGCCGTTGCCCCTCCGCTCCCTCATTAGCTGCGCCACTGTACTTTAATAGTTGTGAGTTCCAAGATTTTGCCGAAAGACTTTTTGTACAATTGTGTGTACGGGTTTCTCAGGGCCAGGTGAAACACTAAAACTTATCGTGAAGCATCCATGGCGTGACGGTGGCGTGGATGAGAATGGTGGCCTGGATGAATGGTTAAGGTGTGGGTCTGCGAATCTATGAACCGAAGTTTCACGATTCGAGGTCACAGACTGACCCTTTCTCCACAAACTGTTCCGTTAACCTAGCTGTCCCCCCTCGCAAAATCGGTAAATGGCTGTCCGGAGAAATCCTGGGAACCGGCCTCGGGCCTATATCAGCTTAATACCTGCCTGAAGTCCATCCTTGGTTAACAAATAAATAAATTGATGAAAAAACCATGAGGTATGCACAACGTCAGTTTTTGTCAGTTTTTGGTTGCTTACACTTTCATAAAGGAGGATCTTTTCTATTTACATCCTGTAATAAATGGATGGCGCCGTGGTAAGAAACGTGGGTAGACAAAGATGCACTTACAATTGTGAAATATTCCAGGGTCCTTCCACATTCTCACGCTTCTGTGAACCCAAATTCAAATTTATGTGTTTGCTTAATGTAACACACTGTTTATTGCAAGAGACACACGAACTATATCCGTTAAAAATGCCTTCTTAAAAAAGCACTAGATAATCCATATCTTTATCACTCATACTCGCCTAGCTGCTATTACAAGTTTGCTTTCATTTGGCAGCTAGATCCAGCCTAAGTTTGTGACTAGGGTATTCTCCCAGGATGCTGCTACATAACCTCTTCTGAGAGAAGAGATACTGTTGTCATGATTTAGTTGCACGTGCCCCCTCCCATTTCTGACCCTTCAAAGAAGGGAGTTCAACAACAAAGAAATGGTTGGCAACTTTGTGAGTCACAAGAGCCTTTAAGATTATGAAAAAATGTTAAGGGAAGAAAAGGAAAGACAGCCTTCATTAATAAAAGTTGCTATTTTCACCACTTTTTCGTATCACATAAGAAACACCCAATAAACACTTGACATAAAAGCACTTTCACACAGTTATTTCCAAATCATCAGGCGATAAAATGTTACTGTAGTGTTTGGAGCCTCTAAGATATTGCCCTCTTAAAATATTGTTGCAGTAGACATTCTCCACGCTATTCTTGGTTCATCCTTCGCAGTACTCAACTGATATTCAAAACCTGTCGGGCATAGCGTCTGTATTTGGAAGTGTGTAATATTAAGAATAATAATGGATTATGGGGAAGTTGTGTGATTTATTTTGATGAAAAACACAACAGGAAAAAGTACATTGAGCCGTTTGAACTTCGACATATGGAAGCGAACTTGCCCCTAAAACAATTCCTTTGATTGTATCTCGGGAAAATGCTGTTTTGATATTCCGTCAATGCTATGCGTTTACCTTTACCTACCTAAAAAGAATTCAAACTGCAAATTAGCCAATACCATAGTGTTTAAAATGATAGATTTAGCCTGGTACTTTGCCCTTGATCTTGCCCTCTTTTCAAGACCCAGGCCATTTCTCGATTCAACCCATATGAGCAAATGCGTTTTTGTCAGTAAATCCCGAATGACCCTCAGTGCCAAGACTCACACCTCTCTGGTCAGAAATGAACCATTTTCACCCTTGCTAATTCCACCATCATAAAGTACTATGCCGCACTTTCAAATGAAATTTTTAACACATCTAAGCCTGGAATGCCTTGATTCAAGAAATGCAAGATATTTCTGAAACAAGTACAGTTCTGTACTGTCTAAGGTTGGACAAACGAAGCACTAAACTTTGTTAACCTTTCAAAAGCTAAGTACTACCTCGTTTTAAGCCACTTTGGTATGAAAACGCGCGTATGGAAAACAGTGCCCCTATTATTTTGGAGTCCTAGCGATTTTTGTTTCGTAAAACGTCGATTTCGCTTCTGACAAAATGTAACCTTTCTGTGTATTATTTTGCAGAGGTTTTGCTTGATGAAGAAAGAATTCATGGAACATTATGTGCAAATATTCAAAGAACAGGTAACAGAAGCACTTTATATTGTGTATTAAAAAATCCTAAGGAGACGATATACCTTTAATTGTTTTAACGCAACGCCTATTAGAGCAATAGACACTGGATCAGTCCCTTTTATAGACACTCGGCTAGTCCATATTTCTACACATTGATCGGGCCTACAAGCTGAACTGCAAACTGCTAGATGGTATCAGGAAATATCCTTGTGCAAACCTTACGTGGAGCGTTGAGTTGTTATTAATCTGCTAGGCTAGGATGCTTTAGATTACTCCCTTGCTGTTGCAAGGATAACTAGGATTAGTAATCCTATGCTGTTGCAAAGATCAATCTTGCACAGCCTTGCAATCTTTCTATCCAGTTATTCAATCTTTAAAAAAGCTTTTGATATCTTATTTCATAGGTTGAACATGTTTATGTTATTTTGATCATATTGTTTTTACGCCTTTCTATTATTGTGTGCGTTCCAAGGGTTTTCTGTTTTGGCTCGTTTTCAGCAACCAAGCATCGGATTCTCTTTTGTACCTTTTCGATCTCTTTTCTTGAACACGTTATTTCTGCCCAGTTTTGCACACCTATCCCACCTCTGTCACCAATGGTAGTAGTGTGATAGTGTAAATTCATGGGGATTCGCCATTCTCAGTAGCTAAAATGCACATTGGATAAAATTTGCTTGATCTTGTACTTCTCTTCGCTCATTATTATTTTCTCGTTTAATGTTGTATTAAGATTCATGATTAAGGCAAGGTGGTAGTCATGGCATTTTTCTCCCTTGGTATCATCATCGTAGTCCTGTAAATAAGATTGTTAATTTGTAATCTGTGAACGTAAGTTTTAATTGTGTAGAAGAAAAAAGAAAGAACATTCGCGTGATGTAATGTTAACTCACCTGATGCAATTGCTAAAGTACATCATGAAACCTCATTTAGGATTCATAAAAAACGATGTTACAATATCACAATTGAACAATATTACAGTACTTTTTATCTGACAGGGTTTCAAAGGGTGATGGATAATCAATAGTTTGCGGGCATTAATGTCAAGATCCTGATAGAAAGTTCCGCCACTGATTACCTATTTTGGCCGATCAGCACCCATCCCCTATGTTCCCCCTGGCTATCATATCTATTTCTGATAGCACCCTTCTTGTAACTATAACGGAGTATTAAAAAAAGCTTTTATATTTCTATGTTTTAGTACGAAATAGTGCACAGATACGATACGAATAAGCTTCGCAATGTTGCAAAGTTCTTCTCACATTTGCTGCACAGTGATGCGATTCCATGGACGGTGAGTAACTGCGAAATTGAACAAAATTGAACAAAGCCAGGAACTGTTCTTTGTAATCTAGACTTTTTTTTAACTGTTTTCCCGCCTCCGCTAGCTTTAGTGTAATTCATTTGTGTCGTTTATAACCTTTCTTTGCAATTATACAAGAAAACAGTTCTTTTTATTGCGCTAGTCTCTCCAAAGCTAATTTACATTTATGCCCTCTAGGTTTAAAACTGTGTATAAGTTTTCTGCCCATGTATGTGACTCTTGAGAGTAGCTCAGCTCTACAGTCTAAGCGCCGGATACCCATTCCCGAAATATGATTCCAAATGTTCATACTACGTTTACACAACAAACCTGTTTAATGTTAAATACTTAAGCCTTACTACAAATGTTATTACAGGTACTGGAGTGCATTCGTTTGAATGAAGAAGACACAACGAGCTCAAGGTAATGTGCTAAATGCTTTTGTTCATCTTTAGAAAAAGTCTGAAAATTAAGACCATAACGAAAAAGTAGTACTCTCAATTAGGTAATTTCGTGTTGTGGCATTGTAACTTCTGAAAACTTTTATTCACATTAATATTAAGAAAGCACTTTCTTGTACTACAAAAGTGAACCTAGAGCTCGTGGTTTAGGTGTTTTCAATCCATTAGACCACGCCCATACACTTGATTTTGTTGGAATTAATTCACCATTTCACGATTTACATTCGACCAGAATTTATGACTCGGATGAAATTCTTTGTAAAGTTTCTAAATTTCAGCAAAACGAAGCTTGTCAGCCATTGTTTCTTTCTTTGTCTTTCAAAATTAGCCAGCAATACAGATCTTATAATATCTTTCCTTAATCAAATTTTTATCCATCGAAAAATATTTGTCCATAATAAACAGTTCTAGCCACAATTCTTTCCAGATCTTGCAGACAAAAAATATACAAAATAAATATAGAAAAAATAAATATTTACGTACGATCCTCATCAACAGGAATAAAAATTGAGCATAGAAAAAGACTGCTTCCCTAGGGGTCGTACTTGGTTGCTTCTACTCATCTTTGCTTCTCAGGAGCTGTTTGATTTTCTTTTTGAAGCGATTTAGAGAGGGGTATTCTCTATGTTGTTGTGGGATCTTTTTCCACGTTGAGGCACCTTGATTATCAATTAGTTTTCTCATGATTTTAGAATTAAAGATAAATCTTTAAAAGGCCATTTAATTTATTTTGTCTTGTTCGGGCTCTTTGTAATTCACATCTATTTTTCTATTCAATAACCTCAATAGCGATTGATACGAAGTGGTATTGTCTAAAGCATGCAAATTTTTGCACATTTTTAGCCATTTTTAAAGATACCATAACCAAGTAGAACAAAAGTCACATATTCGAAATTGTAATTCCTTGTATATTGTTTTCTTCGACAGTCGTATTTTCATCAAGATATTGTTTCAAAGCATTACAGAATACCTTGGAATTCCAAAGTTGAATGAAAGAATAAGAGATCCGTATGTTTTTTTTGTTCTTTGTTAATCCAAATGTAATTTTTCACGTAAACTGAGACAGCGACAAATTTCATTAATTTCAGGATATATAATGCCTAGCTAATTACGTAAATGTAGCGACGCAAATCATTTCTTCAAATAAAAGATTTTACCATCATCTTGCCCTAAGTTTGCAATCTATTTAAAACCTCGTTAAACATTTGCATTTGTATTCAAATATGCAAAATAAACACCTTTGGCAACCATTAAATTGTGACTGTTTACAATATTATGTCAATGATTATAATGACGGAATTTTTCAAGCGAGATCAACCATAAAAAGCAACTTTCTTACTGCAATACAAAACCCAATTGAAATGTAGAATTTAATGAGAACTTACTTTTTACCTATATTTCCAACGGGACATATTTTAGATTACCGTTTAAAGCTTCCTGAAAGATCATGAATCTGTTGAGAGATTTATTTTGTATAATTTGCATATTGCCAGATTCTTATTTGACAATTATATTGAAGTGAATTTTTATCTTCTCGCAGGGTACTTGCTCCCTTTTTTGAAGGACTGTTCCCGCGAGACAACCCGCGAGATACTCGCTTTGCAATCAACTTTTTTACTGCTATTGGCCTTGGCGGTATCACGTGAGTAGAATTATTTCGGTACATTTTTCAATGGCCCGTCTCTTTTCTTCAAAGTGCCATTAGTGCATAGCTTTAAATTTTTTATTGGATTTGAATTGAATAACTTATTTTTGGATTAATTGGAAATTGTGAAATTGTATGTTTTTATTTCCTTCTTGATTCTTTTATTTTTCGATAAAACCCCAACTTGCATGTTAGTTAACCAGCATCGTACACGCCTGTCATTTTTTGTGGCTGCAAAAATTATTATTTGTAATACTTTTGAGCAGTTTTTTAGCAAAAGTTAGTTTGGATTTGTGCTTTTATAACTTTTACTTCCAAAATTTTCCACACAGAGATGACTTGAGAGAACATCTAAAAAACGCCCCAAAGAAGATGATTGCAGACCAGCTAGAAGCATCATCAAGTGATTCCAGTGATTCAAGTGATTCTAGCGACAGTGATTCCAGTGATAATTCTGATTCATCAGGTATACTTATCTTAAAGAAGTGAAATTTTTGTACAGTTATGGTTGTATGATTTTTTTAAACTTCATTTTATTTTGATATTTAAACATACAAATACAAATATCCAAGAAAGTAACTTGAGTTAAGCTGACCTACAGAAGAGTAAAAATTAAAACAACAATGAATATTAATTCGTAATTGGTAGTGTGTATGTTGATTGTAGTTAATTTTGAGATGATAAATTTAGGGTGAAGTTTATCAATGCCCAACTCGTTGCACATTTCCAAAAATGGCTCGGAGGCTTGACCAAATATACCGAAGCAAATGACCGAATATTCCATTGTAATAATAAAAACAGTTGTAATTTCTATAAAGCGCCTTAGTCTATGAGATATAGTTTCTTTTACGTAAGGTAACATAACCGTGCTGTGTTTGAATCAGTTTATTTTTTTACAATTAGTTCAGTTTCAGTTTTCAGTTCAATTCAGTTCAGTTCAGTTCAGTTCAGTACATAACTTGAATTTGCACGTTCGATTTTGTTGTAGTATTTATCGTAGAACTTAAACCAAATCAAATCAAATCAAATCAAATCAAAAACTTATTCTCTCACAGATGAGTCGGCATCGTCTTCATCAGAATCTGAAAAAGATAAAAGAAAATCAAAAAAATCAAGGTATTTCTTAATTCGTATACTAATTGGACAGTTAAGTAAACGGTTCACAATAAATAGAATTTTTTTAGCTATTTTCTAAGTCGGGTCACTTCCCTGAGATACACCTGATCGATCCCCTTCACGCACTCAATCTCCCAGAAGTAATCCCAAGGACAACGCTCGGAAGCGGGACTCATTGCAGAAGGATAGTAAGGCGACCCATTTATTCGGTTTACAAGCAAGTGGTGTTTCCGTGTTTTCATGATAACTTCTAATTTTCGATAATTTTTGGCAATATCATTCTGCATCAGTTTTTTTACTACATTTATTTAAATTGATTGTTTCCCTCCACTTCTGAACCCTTTTCCTTTGATTTAAAATTCACGGCTCCTTGATAAACAGAATTTGCCGACTAGGTTACCGAGCATTAGGAGTATTAGATAAAATTAAAGAGTGTTGCATGCGAAAACTTTATTATTTAATTTGAGACTTCTGAAAGGGATTCGAATTATGGGATGCTTTAGGCACTGGCATTGCATACAAAAACATTTCGATGGACGTTATGAATAAAACATTATCCAGATCTAAGTTATTATTTTAAGATCTTTCAAATTTTTTCTTTCCTTCCAGGAAAAAGAAGAGTCCAACACCAAAACAAAAGAGAGCAAAGGACTCTAAGAGAAGAAAATAACATTGCTTGACTTGATAATGTTAATGTGGGCAAGAATGATGACAAATTCACGAAAACCAAGCTTTGTATATCCAATGACCTTTTGAAGACAAATGATTTATTTTGAGTATGATTTTTGGACACTTATGTTTATCATGATATGGACAATCCACCAGACCGTACTTGGAGGGTTGAAAAAGTCTCAGTTTCCCATCGATTTAACGCGTATATGTACCTACATTCTAAGGTTTTTATTTTGTGTCTCTGTCATTATAGAAAAATGAATTTCTCACTTGATGTCGCTGTTAAAATATTTTCTATCCTGTGATGAGACTGTGGAATAAATTTCCTCCTGTAGCTTGGCATTTTTCATCGGTATTTTGATAAATGATGCATGTTACAGGCATTTGCTGCATAACTGTTCCTCAGCTGATGCATAGCTGTTCAAGGAACTCAAATCGCAGCACTTAAGAAGATTTCTTATCAATAAAACTGCACTTGAAGTCAGTAACTCTTTGTTTTCTTAGTACAATAGATCCTTGATGCTTATAGTTTGAAGTAAAGCTATACCATGGACATTGTTGGCTTGATATCATCGTTAGAAATACATAGCTAACGCTCTTTCCATTTTACAGCTAGAGAAATACAGCCTTGTTATACAAAGTTATGCAACTATCATTCCGTGCATGCTTCATATATTCAATGTCAGTTTTTACTCCCACAGTAAAAGCTACCACCTACTATTGTTTTTAAAATTGTTGCTAAAACAAGCAATTACCAGGACTTGGTAATATGGATTTTGCGCAAAATCCTCAGATTTGCAAAGCAATATCCAAGCATGGTTAAGAGAGATTTAACGAAAATAATAAATCCAGTTTCCAATTTCCCAAAGTGAGTTGCAAAAGTGTTAGACCCCCTAGCAAAACAAGGTGTTGTTAACCCCTTTCCCTGTGTCAATGTTGATTCCAAATAGCTGCACATTT
Organism: Catostylus mosaicus; assembly: GCA_964019065.1. NCBI lineage: Eukaryota > Metazoa > Cnidaria > Scyphozoa > Rhizostomeae > Catostylidae > Catostylus > Catostylus mosaicus. The sequence goes on along the minus strand of OZ025188.1, from coordinate 11,911,714 downwards.
TTATGTGTCCTTTTAGTAGTAATCAATGTTTGAGTGATAAACATTAATGGATGGAGGAGGGGCTGTGTCTATTTTCCTGTTTTTTATTAGGGTCCAAAAATTTTGCACCTGATTCTTGTGTTTTAGCCATTTGTGTTGATAGGTTTTATCTCAATCTTTGGGAAAGCGCAAATATAGGGTTGTTAGTACAGTTGGTTATTTGAGATGCACCTTTTCCATGCGATTTACCTTCTCATAACGTTTCGAAAATATCTGTAAACCTATGGGCAATTTTGTAAAAATTCCGATGAAACCATAGCCTGCGCAGAGGACTTACAAATAAGAGATCTCTGCCATGTAATGTTTGTGCGCAGGCTGATGAGATCGGGGCTACTTCAGCATGTGATATGCACAGGTTTTCAGCAATTATGCTCTACACCATACTGCGGGAATTGCTCCCCTCTTAGCAGGACTTATTACGCTATTTAATAATTATTCTACGAAACACTACAAGGACAATAATTCTACGGAGAGCAATTTGGCATGACAACCCCATGCCAGTTAACATAAATTGAAGTTAAATCTACAAGCTACTGGATAAGTTTGTATTAGAGAAATAAACCAACAATCTTAACTACGAAATCCCTCAATCGACAATCTGAAAATTGTTTATCGTTGGTAACTTTGTTTGTGGAATCATTCAAAGAATGAATGAAAACATGTGTAAGATATAAAATGATTTGATAGGCAACGTTTGAATAAACATTTTTAGGACAACATGCTAAATACGAATCTTGTCGTGTAGTTAATGCACTCTCTTTCAACTTCACATTTGTTTTGGAAATTTCACACGGTGAAAAGGAAAGCTTTACGTGAGCATCGCATGGCCTGCGTTTGTCAGACTGTTATAAAGAATTGAAAATAAACGAGAATTGATTGGCATAGCATGGCGCTATTTGGAGGCAATGGAGAAAAGACAAAGCAAATGAAAAAGCGAATCAGACATGTGGATAGCCTGCTTTCTTAGCAATCATAAACCTTTTCAAGCTTGTACATCTTTATTCAAATTATTATAAGCTACTTCACAGTTCTTCAAGATTCTATGGAAATTTAAATGTGATTGGCACCCATTGAATATTTACATGGCGCATTGTTGCCGTAAATTGCGGCACAGATAATCCGCTGGTGCGCGTACTGCGCTTTAGTTGCGCGCTCGATACGCGCTCGCTTTGAATCGAACTGCGGTCAACAAATAACAGGAAAGCCGTTTCTCAAACAAGCAACGTTTAAAGAGACAACACAACTTCGAATTGTTGTTTTGACTGAAAGTCAGCCGGTTCAAGAAAGTCATTAGGGACTGCGTTTGATCTAAACTCAGTCTTCATAGAACTTAGTTTGTCTTGGCAATCAAAATAATGCTTTCAACGTAATTTTGTGTTGCATTAAGCCTAACTAAGTAGAACATGAGTGCTTCTTTTATAAACCTTTGTGTGACAGATGAAAACGTCTTTAGAACTGAGCAGCCTACCTCGCTGGGGTTTAATTCGCTGCGCGCTTTGACTGTGCAAGTAAAACGGAATCACTACAGAGCAATACAAAAACACAAGATGGGACATGATTCTATTTATTTAAATCATTAATAACATTGAACGGGGGAAATCTGCTCATTTCGATTAGGTGCTCATCAAAAAGATAGAGAAGTTGAATATATCTATTTTCGGCTGATATACTAAGTTCCCTTATTCCTGAGGATGGGAGCCGTGTAAAACAGACTCAACAGAACATTCCAATGGTTCCCGTTCATGACCACTCATTCCCCTCTTATCTCTACGTAGCAGCTCCATTGACAGCCTCTATACCACTTCGTGTAAGTTATTTCTCCAAGAATATTCATCTAGAGGTTATGGGTCTTGATGATTTATATGAAGTACTTTAGTTCACACGTTATGACTGTTCGCTGCAATGAAGTAGTTCAGGTCAAACCGGCTGTTTCAGGAGCTCTCCTTTTGGAGCTCGCGGTCCTTTTTTAAAGCGGTGAGGGCCTACAGAGTGCAACTTGCTGCGGGAAGCTGCAACCAGGACAGATTCCATATATTGCCTTATAGCCAAGAGTCAATTTCATATATAGTTTTATATTTAGTCTTACCTTGATAAGGATAGGAAGACCATACACGGCAAAGAAACGCAATATCCATAATGACTGTGGAAATCACAAACCTGCATTGCTATTCGATTTTATGTTAAAAATCTCCTGGCAGAACAAGAAAATATTAACTGGCCACAGTTTGAGAATATTCTAGTTTCATCGACACAAAGTCCCGAAATTCTGTTTACCTTCCTCCGGACGAAAAAAAATATACCGTATGACAAACCCTCCTCACAAGACAATTGAAAATAGGCATGCCTTGGGTGTGATATAGGAGTATCTATTGTTTTTTCGTGGACCTCCCTCCAGCTAGTGACCGTGTGACCGTAATGGTTCTTCCAAACTCTGCATTGAAAAAGCAGGGTTAGTTCTGCCTTGGCCAAAGTCACCTTAACCTTCTTTGTTCGAAAGCAATAATGAAACTTGAAAAGTTCTGCTAACTAACGCTGGTGTTACTTTTTTCGAGTATTGAGATGGAACAGACTTTTCTGTTCACTGTACTTGAAGAATAGATTAGAAAAGAATTTTCATGTATCATATACATTGCATTTTAATGCTGTTATTACATTCATAACCATACACCTAAATTGTATACAACCACTTAAATAAACTTTGCCTTTTTACGAAGTTTCTGTTTTAAGTTTTAAATGTGCTGTGGAATGATCTTGTTCTTTGGACAGCAGCCCTAAGTTTCAACTCTGAGTTTCGACCATGGATTTTTGATACGGCCGAAGGAACCCAATACACAAGTCACTTTTTCACACTTATCTAAACTCTCCTTGGCATTCATTTCTTCTCTGAATGCAGGTTTTCTTGATACTTTTGATGAAACTACAGGCATGACTTTCTACTGTTCCTGATAACAATTGTCTAATCTCTGTATTTAAGAACTAGAATAATGCTTTGAGATTATCTTTACCCTCTAAAATGATTATCTCATAATAATATATCATTTTCTAATTGCTCCTTTTAATCACTCTAATCTATTTCAAATTTTTAAAGACCCTTTTCAAGGTGTCAGCATGACACTGCAGCTAAATAATGTTATGCAGCCCGACTGCGAGGCTCCTGTGCAGTTTATGTTTACGCTCCCCCGTGATTTTTTGCAAGTACTTCATATTAACATTAGAGGGAGGGCTAACATAATAAAGCCAGGAACATTGTTGAACAACTTTAGATTGGCTACTCCTACCGACCTGAAAGAAGCAAAGAAGATGTCGTTTTTCATTAAGGATATCTTGGGAGATACAATCAACGAACAGCGTCCTGTTACATCACAGTCAAAAGAGAGCACAGCAAAGAATCAACATGAGCACAAGAAAACGAAAAAGATTAATCAAGGTTAAATTCTATACCATTAAATGCTTTTACTCTACAGTTGCTCTTTGTCCTGTACTTGGTAAAGTATAGAGAGCTTTAGTTTCTTGCGTGCATGTTTTATAACTACAGATGAATCAAGGTTTCTAGTGGATCCATTGCAGTGTTAAGCAAGAACTGCTTAATGATCTAATGAATTAAGCGTTTGTTTTCACGTTTAAGCAAAGGCAGCGCTGTGTTTTAAGCAAAGAAAAGTAAGCAACAAGAAAGATAGTTTTATTTGCTCAATTCAAGGAACCGCCCGCATTGCTGTAATTGAGGCTTCTGTAGTAAATTAAAGGACTTGTGTAGAAGTATTTACTCGTAGATTTTACAACCCTTGAAGGGGATCTTTTAAAGAAGGAAGGATACCTCCAATAGAACATAAAGGTACCATGAGAACTTCAAATCATGTTCTTAATTTCAAAAAAGAGAAAACTATGATAAATGCTATAATTCATAGCAAATGCAATTGAATGTTACTATGCTAGCTTGATAAGCTTGGATATTCTTTCTAATATAATAAGATGCAGCTGCTTCTTGTGGCGGTTTGAACAAATACGATAGAAAAGTACAAATAAGTAGCGTTGATATACTAATAATCATTATATCGTCAGCTGTTAGAGTCAGGGTGTGCAAGGTTGCTGGTACACTGCTGTTTACCTTAATAAGTACACACTCTTTACCCCTACCTTAGAGAAATAATCTGGTAAAAACGCCAGTGCCGCTTTTCGATAAGAGTACTCTTGAGAGGTAAGTATCATTGTAGTACAATTGGTAACTACCTAAAGAGGTATAAGGTATGCAGTCACAGGTGACCATGGTGTAACATGCCCATCCAAGGAGAACATACATTCGCAAACTCTTCTCCTCCCGCCCGGTATAACGCAGGCATTCTACATGTATGAGGCGATTGTGCTGGCATGAAGCGCCTATATGTCGGCGGTAAATTTGCTGTGGCGGAAGTCGCAAGCTCAAAAAAGTTTGTATTTTTATTTTGGAAAGAGATAAGAACACGTTCAAGGCACAATTTTCTGCAAAACGAACAAATGATCGAAAATATCGCCCTATTTGCGGCAAAATAGACAATGCTGAATAACTGTGCTCCACAGAGGAATTTTATTATTAGTGAACAGGCCTAATCCTCTTCCCAATATTGCGACTAGAATTGGCACAATCTTGTTTTGTTGTATTTTGCATTATCAGGCTTTGTTATCTTCACAGCTCAAGGAGCCAGGCCGACAAGTAAAGGTTTGAAAAATGATCAAGATTCTGATGATGGTCAAACTAACAAAAAAAGACGAATCCTTTTCACAAGACAACAGACATGGGAGCTTGAACGTGCTTTTCGCTATCAGCCTTACCTCTCATCACCAGAACGTGAAATGCTTGCAAGACGTATACATCTATCGCCAAATCAAATCAAAATCTGGTTTCAAAATCACCGCTACAAACTGAAAAAGTACGTTAAAGATATCATCCAGCAAGCAGAGTTCCAACAAGAGCGTCAGTCATTAGTCGAATACCACGGCCGTTTAGTGCCAAGAAGCGAGCACTGTCCTTCGTGTACACAGTGCCTCCAGCCTAAGGTTTCAAGAGGCTACAGTAGTATCGAAAGAGATCGAGATTTTCTAAATGTTATGAGACATAATGACTGTTCATATCAGCATCTTTGTATTAAAAATGATAGCAGCTGCCAGTCAAACTGGCATCCATTAAATGGTCTTAGGCTCCAGCACGACCATTGATTTGGTGCTTGTAAATAAAGATCTTTTGTACAACAAACACCGCCCTGCGCTCTTGATGCACAATGCAACATACACTCAGCCTTCAAAGGACAGTCTCTTGCTAGTAAAAGTGCAAAAACCGCAAAATGCAAAGGACCAATAACACTGTATAATCAATGCCAAATGCTTTACTGCATATTCCCAGTTATGGCTTAACCACACAGTGCTCAGTCCGCTCAGCTTCAAAGTCAACATATGACCAAAGTTTCCATTGTCATTATCATTTTATTGGGAAGCTCACAAATGACTCTAACGACTTCAAGTGTCAAAGATGTTCTTGATTTTTCTCGCCAACGATGACACTTCATGGATCAAAAGAATCACTGCTGACGCTAATTCGAGCGGATGATTAGTCAGGAAGGGATCGAACCAGACATTGCTTGATCAAGAACATGTTTAAGCAAAGAAATGTGTTCACAAGGAGTAATTAAGATTTATGGTTATAAATGGGTCATCACATTAGAGTTTATTGTGCCATTTTGCGAACTTTCAGAGAATAGATTTTTGCGATAACAAAAAGGTGTTGTATCCTGAAGTAAAGTTGCAAGTACAGGAAGGCGGGTTTTTGAAAGTTTCAAGCTTTCGTAAAGTAATTGCCATTAGATAGATCTGTTGGAAGGACAAAATTTTAGCCTAATTCGACGTGGTGCCTTTTCCACAAATACACAAGGCACTAGATCTAAAATTAAAAATGCAATTGTAAAACACATGATAGTTGTACAAGTTGTAAATTTGTAGATACATAAACTGATTTAATTTGTTGCAATTTTTACCCGCTTTCAACTAAATAGCATCCTATCTTTGTGTGGTACCTACAATCTTGCTAAACCCAGGAGAAAACAGGAGTCGATTTAAAGATGGAAAATGGGATTGAACTAAACAGTCTTTTGCATTGTTAACTTTGGCCAACGCTCTTGACTGTTTTATTTCTGAAAATTGTTTTTTCGGAAAGTGGTCATCATATAACTTTTTTGGTCTTCCAAAAAGGAAAATTTAGCAAGAAATAAAGGAAAAGGCTTGCCCCTTTTCGAGATTTTAAAGGTAAGAAAATAGACAAGTATGGCCAAAAACTAAGGCTATGATCTTGCCAAATAGTAGGGCGTTAAGCTTGTCTTTTTTTCCGAAAATTCCTGCTGTAAAAGGCCTAGCTTGAGAGAAAGGTAAAGGCTTGCATTTTCAATCTATTTAAAGCAAAAAATATTACCAATTTGTGGAAAAAGGTAAGGCTATAGGCTTGGCCTTTTCCCATTTATTTCAAGGGTGCAAAAATTAACCAATCTTGGTCAAAAGGTAAGGTCATAGTTTTATTTTTCTCAAAGCTTCTTCAGGGTTCGAAAAAGTGACCAATTTTTTGGAAAAAAGTAACGCTATAGGTTTGCCTCTTTCCAAGCTTTCTTTGGGAAAAAATAAGACTATGGCATTACCTTTTTCAAAGTTGTTTAGGGTGCAAAGGTAACCAATGTTAGGGAAAAAGTAAAGCTAAAGACTTTACATTTTTCACGCATTTTTAGTATGAAAGAAGTGACCAATCTCTAGATAAAATTAATGCAATAAGCATCTTCCAGAAGGAAAAAATGACCAATTTTTGAGCAAAAGAAAGGCAATTGGCTTGCTTTTTTCCAAGTTTTTTAAGGATGTAAAAACTAACAAATTTCTCTAGAAGAAGAAAGACTAAAAAGTCACTTTTTACGCTTTTTTTTAAGGGGTATAAAAACTAACAAAATTCGAAAAAGATAAAAATAAAGGGTTTGCCTTCTTCCAAGTGGCCAATTTTGGGCAAAAAGAAAGGTTATAGGCTCGCCATTTTCCATGTTTTCCTAGGTTGACAAAATGAAAATTTTCTAGAAAAAGGTAAGACTATAGGATTGCTTTTTTTCAAGTTTTATTGAGGGTAAAAAAATTGCCAAAATGGGGCAAAAAAGGAAACCTATAGACAATTGTTTTTCTCCTTTTCTTAGGTTGACAAAATGACTAAATTGGGAAAAAGAAGTAAAGCTAAAGACTGGAAGTTTTTTAGGGCGAAAAAAGGGGTTAATGTTAACAAATATGGAAGGCTATAGACTTCTAATCGTCGATTTCATTCTTTTCATTAGTTAATAAAAATGACTAATTTAGTGGGAAAAAGAACCAATTTTTGGGCAAAAAGGATTATAAGCCTTTGCTTTCTTCCAGGTTTTTGTAGGATAAAAAAGTGGCCAAAGTTTGGCAAAAATTAGAGCTATAGGCTTGCCTTCTTACAAATTTTTATGGGGTGAAATAGGTGGTCGATTTTTGGCCAAAAAAAAGCTATAGCCTTTCTTTCTTTCAAATGTTTTTAATGAGAAAAAGGGACCAATTTGTACCGAAAATGTGAGAAAAAAGTAAGGCTATATCCTTGCTATTCTCCAATTCTTTTGTAGTGTAAAAATATACCCCCATTGGGGCAAAATGCAAGGCTATAGTTTTTCCTTTTTCCATAGTTTTGTAGGATGAAAACAGTGGCAAATTCTGGACAAAATAAAAGGCTATAGCCTTCCCTTTTTCCAACAATTTCTTAGGTCGACAAAATTATTAATTTTAAGACAGTAAGCCTGTACCCTTGATTCTTTTCAATTTTTTGTAGGATAAAATATGTACCCAAACTTGATACAAAAGTAAGGTTATAGTCTTGCCTTTTTCCAGTTTTTTATGGCATGAAAAATATACCAATTTTGATCAAAGAGTAAGGCTATCTCCTTGCATTGTTTAAATTTTAATAGGATAAAAATTATGCCCAAATTTGATCAAAAAGTAAGGCAAAAACCCTTCTTTTTTCAATTTTTTGTAGAATGAAATATATGCCCAAATTTGATGGAAAATTAAGGCTATGGCCTTGCGTTTTTTAAATTTTTTTGTAGGATTAAAAATTTGCCCAAATTTGATCAAAAAGTAAGATTATATGCTTGCCTTATTGAGATCTTTTTTGGATAAAATTTATGCCGAAATTTGATCAAAAAGTAACACTTTAGCTTTGCTTTTTTCAATTTTTTGTAGGATAAACTTCCTGTTCAAATTTGATCAAAAAGTAAAGCTATAGCCCTGCTTTTTTCAATTTTTTGTAGGATGAAAAATGTGCCCAATTTTGATCAAAAAGTGAGGATTTCTCCTTGACGCATTCGATTTCTTGTAGGATAAATATATGCCCAAACTTGATCAAAAAGTAAAGCTATAGCTTTGACTTTTTCCAATTTATTGTAGAATGAAAAATATACCAATTTTGACCAAAAAGTAAGACTATCTCCTTGCATTATTCAAATGTTTTGTAGGATAAAATATATGCCCAAATTTGATAAAAAAAGTGAGGCTATAGCCTTGCTTATTTCAATTTTTTGTGGGAAGAAGTTCATGTTCAATTTTGGTCAAAAATTAAGGCTATAGCCTTGCTTTTTTCAATTTTTTTAGGATAAAAGTTATGCCCAAATTTAATCAAAAAGTAAGGCTAAAGCCTTGATTTTTTACAATTTTTTGTAGGGTAAAATATATGCCCAAATTTGATCAAAAAGTAAGGCTATAGCCTTGCCTTTTTTTAATTTTTTTGTGGGAGAAGTTCATGTTCAATTTTGATCAAAAATTAAGGCTATAGCATTGCTTATTTTTCAATTTTTTGGGATAAAAGTTATGCCCAAATTTGATCAAAACGTAAGGCTATAGCCTTGCTTATTTCAATTTTTAGTGGGAAGAAGTTCATGTTCAATTTTGATCAAAAATTAAGGCTATAGCAGTGTTTTTTTTCAATTTTTTCAGGATAAAAGTTATGCCCAAATTTAATCAAAAAGTAAGGCTATAGCCTTGCTTTTTTCATTTTTTTGTGGGAGAAGTTCATGTTCAATTTTGATCAAAAATTAAGGCTAGAGCATTGCTTATTTTTCAATTTTTTTGGGATAAAAGTTATGCCCAAATTTAATCAAAAATTAAGGCTATAGCAGTGTTTTTTTTCAATTTTTTTAGGATAAAAGTTATGCCCAAATTTAATCAAAAAGTAAGGCTAAAGCCTTGATTTTTTTCAATTTTTTGTAGGGTAAAACATATGCCCAAATTTGATCAAAAAGTAAGGCTATAGCCTTGCTTTTTTTCATTTTTTTGTGGGAGAAGTTCATGTCTATTTTGATCAAAAATTAAGGCTAGAGCATTGCTTATTTTTCAATTTTTTTGGATAAAAGTTCTGCTCAAATTTTATCAAAAGGTATGGCTATAGCCTTGCTTTTTTACCATTTTTTTGTAGGGTAAAATATCTGCCCAAAATTGATCAAAAAATAAGCCTATTGCCTTGCTTTTTTTCAATTTTTTAAAGGACAAAGTTCATCTTCAATTTTGATCAAAAACTAAGGTTATAGCCTTGCTTTTTCAATGTTCTGTAGGAAAAAATTTGTGTTCAAATTTGATCGAACATTAATGCTATAGCCTTACTTTTTTTAAATTTATTTTGGATAAAATTTATGCCCAATCTTGATCAAAAGATAAGGCTATAGCCTTGCTTTTTTCAATTATTTTTACGATAAAATTCACGCCCAATCTTGATCAAAAGATAAGGCTATAGCATTGCTTTTTTCCATTTATTTGTAGGGTAAATATATGCCCAAATTTGATAAAAAAGTTAGGCTATAGTCTTGCCTCTTTTCAACTTTTTAAAGGACAAAGTTCATGTTCAATTTTGATCAAAATTAAGGCTATAGCCTTGCTTTTTTCAATTATTTTTACGATAAAATTTATGCCCAATCTTGATAAAAAAAAAGGCTGTAGCCTTGCTTTTTTCCAATTTTTTTGTAGGGTAAAATATATGCCCAAATTTGATCAAAAAGTTAGGCTATAGCCTTGCTTATTTCAATTTTTTGTGGGAAGAAGTTCATGTTCAATTTTGGTCAAAAATTAAGGCTATAGAAGTGTTTTTTTTCAATTTTTTTAGGATAAAAGTTATGCCCAAATTTAATCAAAAAGTAAGGCCATAACCTTGTTTTTTTTCATTTTTTTGTAGAGTAAAATATGTGCCCAAATTTGATCAAAAAGTAAGGCTATAGCCTTGCCTTTTTTCAATTTTTTGTGGGAGAAGTTCATGTTCAATTTTGATCAAAAATTAAGGCTATAGCATTGCTTATTTTTCAATTTTTTTAGGATAAAAGTTATGCCCAAATTTAATCAAAAAGTAAGGCCATAGCCTTGTTTTTTTTCATTTTTTTGTAAGGTAAAATATATGCCCAAATTTGATCAAAAAGTAAGGCTATAGCCTTGCCTTTTTTCAAATTTTTGTGGGAGAAGTTCATGTTCAATTTTGATCAACAATTAAGGCTAGAGCATTGCTTATTTTTCAATTTTTTTGGGATGAAAGTTATGCCCAAGTTTAATCAAAAAGTAAGGCTATAGCCTTGCTTTTTTACCATTTTCTTGTAGGGTAAAATATCTGCCCAAATTTGATCAAAAAGTAGGCCTTTTGCCTTGCCTTTTTTCAATTTTTTAAAGGACAAAGTTCATCCTCAATTTTGATCAAAAACTTAGGTTATAGCCTTGCTTTTTCAATGTTCTGTAGGAAAAAATTTGTGTTCAAATTTGATCGAGCATTAATGCTATAGCCTTACTTTTTTTAAATTTATTTTGGATAAAATTTATGCCCAATCTTGATCAAAAGATAAGGCTATAGCCTTGCTTTTTTCAATTATTTTTACGATAAAATTCACGCCCAACCTTGATCAAAAGATAAGGCTATAGCATTGCTTTTTTCCATTTATTTGTAGGGTAAATATATGCCCAAATTTGATAAAAAAGTTAGGCTATAGCCTTGCTTATTTCAATTTTTTGTGGGAAGAAGTTCATGTTCAATTTTGGTCAAAAATTAAGGCTATAGCAGTGTTTTTTTTCTTTTCTTTTTAGGATAAAAGTTATGCCCAAATTTAATCAAAAAGTAAGGCCATAACCTTGTTTTTTTTCATTTTTTTGTAGAGTAAAATATATGCCCAAATTTGATCAAAAAGTAAGGCTATAGCCTTGCTTATTTCATTTTTTTGTGGGAGAAGTTCATGTTCAATTTTGATCAAAAATTAAGGCTAGAGCATTGCTTATTTTTCAATTTTTTTGGGATAAAAGTTATGCCCAAATTTAATCAAAAATTAAGGCTATAGCAGTGTTTTTTTTCAATTTTTTTAGGATAAAAGTTATGCCCAAATTTAATCAAAAAGTAAGGCTAAAGCCTTGATTTTTTTCAATTTTTTGTAGGGTAAAACATATGCCCAAATTTGATCAAAAAGTAAGGCTATAGCCTTGCTTCTTTTCATTTTTTTGTGGGAGAAGTTCATGTTCAATTTTGATCAAAAATTAAGGCTAGAGCATTGCTTATTTTTCAATTTTTTTGGGATAAAAGTTATGCCCAAATTCAATCAAAAAGTAAGGCTATAGCCTTGCTTTTTTCCATTTTCTTGTAGGGTAAAATATATGCCAAAATTTGATCAAAAAGTAAGACTATAGCCTTGCCTTTTTTCAATTTTTTGTAAGAAGAAGTTGATGTTCAATTTTGATGGAAAATTAAGGCTATAGCATTGCTTTTTTTTCAATTTTTTAGGATAAAAGTTCTGCCCAAATTTTATCAAAAGGTATGGCTATAGCCTTGCTTTTTTACCATTTTTTTGTAGGGTAAAATATCTGCCCAAAATTGATCAAAAAATAAGCCTATTGCCTTGCTTTTTTTCAATTTTTTAAAGGACAAAGTTCATCTTCAATTTTGATCAAAAACTAAGGTTATAGCCCTGCTTTTTCAATGTTCTGTAGGAAAAAATTTGTGTTCAAATTTGATCGAACATTAATGCTATAGCCTTACTTTTTTTAAATTTATTTTGGATAAAATTTATGCCCAATCTTGATCAAAAGATAAGGCTATAGCCTTGCTTTTTTCAATTATTTTTACGATAAAATTCACGCCCAATCTTGATCAAAAGATAAGGCTATAGCATTGCTTTTTTCCATTTATTTGTAGGGTAAATATATGCCCAAATTTGATAAAAAAGTTAGGCTATAGTCTTGCCTCTTTTCAACTTTTTAAAGGACAAAGTTCATGTTCAATTTTGATCAAAATTAAGGCTATAGCCTTGCTTTTTTCAATTATTTTTACGATAAAATTTATGCCCAATCTTGATAAAAAAAAAGGCTGTAGCCTTGCTTTTTTCCAATTTTTTTGTAGGGTAAAATATATGCCCAAATTTGATCAAAAAGTAAGGCTATAGCCTTGCTTATTTCAATTTTTTGTGGGAAGAAGTTCATGTTCAATTTTGATCAAAAATTAAGGCTATAGCATTGCTTATTTTTCAATTTTTTTAGGATAAAAGTTATGCCCAAATTTAATCAAAAAGTAAGGCCATAACCTTGTTTTTTTTCATTTTTTTGTAGAGTAAAATATACGCCCAAATTTGATCAAAAAGTAAGGCTATAGCCTTGCCTTTTTTCAATTTTTTGTGGGAGAAGTTCATGTTCAATTTTGATCAAAAATTAAGGCTATAGCATTGCTTATTTTTCAATTTTTTTGGGATAAAAGTTATGCCCAAGTTTAATCAAAAAGTCAGGCTATAGCCTTGCTTTTTTACCATTTTCTTGTAGGATAAAATATCTGCCCAAATTTGATCAAAAAGTAGGCCTTTTGCCTTGCCTTTTTTCAATTTTTTAAAGGACAAAGTTCATCTTCAATTTTGATCAAAAACTTAGGTTATAGCCTTGCTTTTTCAATGTTCTGTAGGAAAAAATTTGTGTTCAAATTTGATCGAACATTAATGCTATAGCCTTACTTTTTTTAAATTTATTTTGGATAAAATTTATGCCCAATCTTGATCAAAAGATAAGACTATAGCCTTGCTTTTTTCAATTATTTTTACGATAAAATTCACGCCCAACCTTGATCAAAAGATAAGGCTATAGCATTGCTTTTTTCCATTTATTTGTAGGGTAAATATATGCCCAAATTTGATAAAAAAGTTAGGCTATAGCCTTGCTTATTTCAATTTTTTGTGGGAAGAAGTTCATGTTCAATTTTGGTCAAAAATTAAGGCTATAGCAGTGTTTTTTTTCAATTTTTTTAGGATAAAAGTTATGCCCAAATTTAATCAAAAAGTAAGGCCATAACCTTGTTTTTTTTCATTTTTTTGTAGAGTAAAATATATGCCCAAATTTGATCAAAAAGTAAGGCTATAGCCTTGCCTTTTTTCAATTTTTTGTGGGAGAAGTTCATGTTCAATTTTGATCAAAAATTAAGGCTATAGCATTGCTTATTTTTCAATTTTTTCAGGATAAAAGTTATGCCCAAATTTAATCAAAAAGTAAGGCCATAGCCTTGTTTTTTTTCATTTTTTTGTAAGGTAAAATATATGCCCAAATTTGATCAAAAAGTAAGGCTATAGCCTTGCCTTTTTTCAAATTTTTGTGGGAGAAGTTCATGTTCAATTTTGATCAACAATTAAGGCTATAGCCTTGCTTTTTAACCATTTTCTTGTAAGGTAAAATATCTGCCCAAATTTGATCAAAAAGTAGGCCTTTTGCCTTGCCTTTTTTCAATTTTTTAAAGGACAAAGTTCATCTTCAATTTTGATCAAAAACTTAGGTTATAGCCTTGCTTTTTCAATGTTCTGTAGGAAAAAATTTGTGTTCAAATTTGATCGAACATTAATGCTACAGCCTTACTTTTTTTAAATTTATTTAGGATAAAATTTATGCCCAATCTTGATCAAAAGATAAGGCTATAGCCTTGCTTTTTTCAATTATTTTTACGATAAAATTCACGCCCAACCTTGATCAAAAGATAAGGCTATAGCATTGCTTTTTTCCATTTATTTGTAGGATAAATATATGCCCAAATTTGATAAAAAAGTTAGGCTATAGCCTTGCTTATTTCAATTTTTTGTGGGAAGAAGTTCATGTTCAATTTTGGTCAAAAATTAAGGCTATAGCAGTGTTTTTTTTCAATTTTTTTAGGATAAAAGTTATGCCCAAATTTAATCAAAAAGTAAGGCCATAACCTTGTTTTTTTTCATTTTTTTGTAGAGTAAAATATATGCCCAAATTTGATCAAAAAGTAAGGCTATAGCCTTGCCTTTTTTCAATTTTTTGTGGGAGAAGTTCATGTTCAATTTTGATCAAAAATTAAGGCTATAGCATTGCTTATTTTTCAATTTTTTTGGGATAAAAGTTATGCCCAAATTTAATCAAAAAGTAAGGCCATAGCCTTGTTTTTTTTCATTTTGTTGTAAGGTAAAATATATGCCCAAATTTGATCAAAAAGTAAGGCTATAGCCTTGCCTTTTTTCAAATTTTTGTGGGAGAAGTTCATGTTCAATTTTGATCAAAAATTAAGGCTAGAGCATTGCTTATTTTTCAATTTTTTTGGGATAAAAGTTATGCCCAAGTTTAATCAAAAAATATGGCTATAGCCTTGCTTTTTAACCATTTTCTTGTAGGGTAAAATATCTGCCCAAAGTGTATCAAAAAGTAGGCCTTTTGCCTTGCCTTTTTTCAATTTTTTAAAGGACAAAGTTCATCTTCAATTTTGATCAAAAACTTAGGTTATAGCCTTGCTTTTTCAATGTTCTGTAGGAAAAAATTGTGTTCAAATTTGATCGAACAATAATGCTATAGCCTTACTTTTTTTAAATTTATTTTGGACAAAATTTATGCCCAATCTTGATCAAAAGATAAGGCTATAGCCTTGTTTTTTCCATTTATTTGTAGGGTAAATATATGCCCAAATTTGATAAAAAAGTTAGGCTATAGCCTTGCCTTTTTTCAATTTTTTGTGGGAAGAAGTTCATGTTCAATTTTGGTCAAAAATTAAGGCTATAGCAGTGTTTTTTTTCAATTTTTTTAGGATAAAAGTTATGCCCAAATTTAATCAAAAAGTAAGGCCATAACCTTGTTTTTTTTCATGTTTTTGTAGAGTAAAATATATGCCCAAATTTGATCAAAAAGTAAGGCTATAGCCTTGCCTTTTTTCAATTTTTTGTGGGAGAAGTTCATGTTCAATTTTGATCAAAAATTAAGGCTATAGCATTGCTTATTTTTCAATTTTTTTAGGATAAAAGTTATGCCCAAATTTAATCAAAAAGTAAGGCCATAACCTTGTTTTTTTTCATTTTTTTGTAGAGTAAAATATACGCCCAAATTTGATCAAAAAGTAAGGCTATAGCCTTGCCTTTTTTCAATTTTTTGTGGGAGAAGTTCATGTTCAATTTTGATCAAAAATTAAGGCTATAGCATTGCTTATTTTTCAATTTTTTTAGGATAAAAGTTATGCCCAAATTTAATCAAAAAGTAAGGCCATAGCCTTGTTTTTTTTCATTTTTTGTAAGGTAAAATATATGCCCAAATTTGATCAAAAAGTAAGGCTATAGCCTTGCCTTTTTTTCAAATTTTTGTGGGAGAAGTTCATGTTCAATTTTGATCAAAAATTAAGGCTAGAGCATTGCTTATTTTTCAATTTTTTTGGGATAAAAGTTATGCCCAAGTTTAATCAAAAAGTAAGGCTATAGCCTTGCTTTTTAACCATTTTCTTGTAGGGTAAAATATCTGCCCAAATTTGATCAAAAAGTAGGCCTTTTGCCTTGCCTTTTTTCAATTTTTTAAAGGACAAAGTTCATCTTCAATTTTGATCAAAAACTTAGGTTATAGCCTTGCTTTTTCAATGTTCTGTAGGAAAAAATTTGTGTTCAAATTTGATCGAACATTAATGCTATAGCCTCACTTTTTTTAAATTTATTTAGGATAAAATTTATGCCCAATCTTGATCAATAAATAAGGCTATAGCCTTGCTTTTTTCAATTTTTTTTACGATAAAATTCACGCCCAACCTTGATCAAAAGATAAGGCTATAGCCTTGCTTTTTTCAATTATTTTTACGATAAAATTCACGCCCAACCTTGATCAAAAGATAAGGCTATAGCATTGCTTTTTTCCATTTATTTGTAGGGTAAATATATGCCCAAATTTGATAAAAAAGTTAGGCTATAGCCTTGCTTATTTCAATTTTTTGTGGGAAGAAGTTCATGTTCAATTTTGGTCAAAAATTAAGGCTATAGCAGTGTTTTTCTTCTTTTCTTTTTAGGATAAAAGTTATGCCCAAATTTAATCAAAAAGTAAGGCTAAAGCCTTGATTTTTTTCAATTTTTTGTAGGGTAAAACATATGCCCAAATTTGATCAAAAAGTAAGGCTATAGCCTTGCTTCTTTTCATTTTTTTGTGGGAGAAGTTCATGTTCAATTTTGATCAAAAATTAAGGCTAGAGCATTGCTTATTTTTCAATTTTTTTGGGATAAAAGTTATGCCCAAATTCAATCAAAAAGTAAGGCTATAGCCTTGCTTTTTTCCATTTTCTTGTAGGGTAAAATATATGCCAAAATTTGATCAAAAAGTAAGACTATAGCCTTGCCTTTTTTCAATTTTTTAAAGGACAAAGTTCATCTTCAATTTTGATCAAAAACTAAGGTTATAGCCCTGCTTTTTCAATGTTCTGTAGGAAAAAATTTGTGTTCAAATTTGATCGAACATTAATGCTATAGCCTTACTTTTTTTAAATTTATTTTGGATAAAATTTATGCCCAATCTTGATCAAAAGATAAGGCTATAGCCTTGCTTTTTTCAATTATTTTTACGATAAAATTCACGCCCAATCTTGATCAAAAGATAAGGCTATAGCATTGCTTTTTTCCATTTATTTGTAGGGTAAATATATGCCCAAATTTGATAAAAAAGTTAGGCTATAGTCTTGCCTCTTTTCAACTTTTTAAAGGACAAAGTTCATGTTCAATTTTGATCAAAATTAAGGCTATAGCCTTGCTTTTTTCAATTATTTTTACGATAAAATTTATGCCCAATCTTGATAAAAAAAAAGGCTGTAGCCTTGCTTTTTTCCAATTTTTTTGTAGGGTAAAATATATGCCCAAATTTGATCAAAAAGTAAGGCTATAGCCTTGCTTATTTCAATTTTTTGTGGGAAGAAGTTCATGTTCAATTTTGATCAAAAATTAAGGCTATAGCATTGCTTATTTTTCAATTTTTTTAGGATAAAAGTTATGCCCAAATTTAATCAAAAAGTAAGGCCATAACCTTGTTTTTTTTCATTTTTTTGTAGAGTAAAATATACGCCCAAATTTGATCAAAAAGTAAGGCTATAGCCTTGCCTTTTTTCAATTTTTTGTGGGAGAAGTTCATGTTCAATTTTGATCAAAAATTAAGGCTATAGCATTGCTTATTTTTCAATTTTTTTGGGATAAAAGTTATGCCCAAGTTTAATCAAAAAGTCAGGCTATAGCCTTGCTTTTTTACCATTTTCTTGTAGGATAAAATATCTGCCCAAATTTGATCAAAAAGTAGGCCTTTTGCCTTGCCTTTTTTCAATTTTTTAAAGGACAAAGTTCATCTTCAATTTTGATCAAAAACTTAGGTTATAGCCTTGCTTTTTCAATGTTCTGTAGGAAAAAATTTGTGTTCAAATTTGATCGAACATTAATGCTATAGCCTTACTTTTTTTAAATTTATTTTGGATAAAATTTATGCCCAATCTTGATCAAAAGATAAGACTATAGCCTTGCTTTTTTCAATTATTTTTACGATAAAATTCACGCCCAACCTTGATCAAAAGATAAGGCTATAGCATTGCTTTTTTCCATTTATTTGTAGGGTAAATATATGCCCAAATTTGATAAAAAAGTTAGACTATAGCCTTGCCTCTTTTCAACTTTTTAAAGGACAAAGTTCATGTTCAATTTTGATCAAAATTAAGGCTATAGCCTTGCTTTTTTCAATTTTTTAAATGACAAAGTTTATGTTCAATTTTGATCTAAAATGAAGGCTATAGCTTTGCTTTTTTCAATTTTTCTACGATGAAATTTATGCTCAATCTTGATCAAAAAAAGGCCATAGCCTTGCATATTTCAATTTTTTGTAGGAAAAACTTTATGTTCAATTTTGATCAAAAATCAAGACTATAGCCTTGCTTTTTCAATTTTTCTATGCTAATTTGTATGGCCAAACTTGATCAAAAAATAAGGCTATAGCCTTGCTTTTTTCCATTTTTTGTAAGGTAAAATATATGCCCAAATTTGATCAAAAAGTAAGGCTATAGCCTTGTTGTCTTCCATTTTTTGTGGGAAGAAGTTCATGTTCAATTTTGATCAAACATTAAGGCTAGAGCCTTAGTTTTTTTAATTTTGTTACGATACAATTTATGCTCAATCTTGATCAATAAGTGAGCCTATAGCCTTGATTTTTTCAATTTTTTTGTAGGGTTAAGTATATGCCCAAATTTGATCAAAAAGTTAGGCTATAGCCTTGCTTTTTCAATTTTTTGATCTTAAAATGTATGGCCAAACTTGATCAAAAAATAAGGCTATAGCCTTGCATATTTCAATTTTTTGTAGGAAAAAGTTCGCGTTCAATTGTGATCAAAAAGTAAGGCTATAGCCTTGCCTTTTTCAATTTTTCAAAGGGCAAAGTTCATGTTCAATTGTGATCAAAAAGTAAGGCTATAGCCTTGCCTTTTTCAATTTTTCAAAGGGCAAAGTTCGCGTTCAATTGTGATCAAAAAGTAAGGCTATAGCCTTGCCCTTTTCAATTTTTCAAAGGGCAAAGTTCGCGTTCAATTGTGATCAAAAAGTAAGGCTATAGCCTTGCCTTTTTCAATTTTTCAAAGGGCAAAGTTCATGTTCAATTGTGATAAAAAAGTAAGGCTATAGCCTTGCTTTTTTCCATTTTTATGTAGGGTAAAATATAAGACCAAACTTTATCGAAATGTAAGGTTATAGCTTTGCATCTTTAAATTTATTGTAGGATGTAAAATATACCAATTTTGATCAAAAAGTAAGGATTTCTCTTTGCCGTATTGAAATCTTTTGTAGGATAAAATATATGCCCAATTTTGATTAGAAAGCAAAACTATTGCTTTGCTTTTTTCAATTTCTTGTAGGTTAAAGTTAATGTTCAAATTTGATCAAAAATTAAGGCTATGGCTTTCCTTTTTTCTCAATTTTTTTTGGATAAAATTTATGCCCAAAATTTTATCAAAAAGTAAGGCTATAGCCTTGCTTCTTTCAATTTTTCGTTCGGTAAAATATTTGACCAAATTTGATCAAAAAATAAGACTACCTCCTTCCTTTTTTCAATTTTTGATAGGATGAAATTTATACCCAAACTTGATCAAAAGGTAAGGCTATAGCTTTGTTATTTTCAGTTTTTTGTAAGATGAAATATGCGCCCAAATTTGGTGAATAAGTAAGGCTACAGACTTGTTTTTTTTAATTGTTTTAGGATGAAAAATGTGCCGAAATTTGATCAAAAAGGAAGGCAATGGCCCTGCTTTTTCCAATTTTTTCGTAGGATAAAATTTACACTCAAATTAGATCAAAAAATAAGGCTATAGCCTTGCTTTTCTCCATCATTTTTTTAGTATAAAAAATATGCCCAATTTTTGGTAAAAAGTAATCCTATAGCTCTGGTGTTTTTCGAGATTTTCGTAGGATGGAAAAAATGGCCAAATTGGGGCAAAATATAAGGGTATTAGTTTGCTTTTTTCCAAGTTTTTTGTAGGATGAAAAATATGCCCAAGTTTGGGGAAAACGTAAGACTATAGCCTTGCTTTTTTCAGGATTTTAAGGGAAAAAAAAAAGTGGCCAATTTTCAGGAATTTTATGGAGAAAAGTGACAAATTTTGGAAAAAAGGAAAGTTATAGGCTGGTCTTTTTCCGACTTTTTGGAGGGTGAAGAAGTTTTAAATTTATAGCCTTGGTTTTCTTCCGAATATTTGTAGGTTGAAAAAGGTGGCCAATTTCGGGCAAAAAATAGGGCTTGTCTTTTCCAAGCTCTTTTAAGCCTGGAAAAAATGACTAATTGCTTTCTTCCAGTTTTTTGAAGGATAAAATAGTGGCAAATTTTGAGTAAAAATTAAGGCTATAGGCTTCCTTTCTTTACATGTTTTAATGTGAAAAAAGGGACCAATATTTTTTCCAAGCTTCATTCACCCTGACAAAATTGACTAATTTAAAGTAAAAAAGTAAGGCGATAGGCTTGCATTTTTTCAAAATTTGTAGAATGAAAAATATCCCCAATTTTTGATCAGAATGTAAAGCTATAGCCTTGCCTTTTTCATGAATTTTACTGGGAAAAAAAGTGACACATTGTGGAACAAAAGGAAGGCTATAGGCTTGCCTTTGGCCAAGTTTTTATAGATTGAAAATAGTGGCTATTGGCTTGCCTTTTTCCAAGCTCTTTTTATAGATTGAAAATAAAGGCTATCGGCTTGCCTCTTATCAAGTTTTTCATAGGATGAGAAGTAGCCACTTTTGACCAAAAGTAAGGCTATAGGCTTGCTTTTTTCCAGGTATTTAGAGGGTGAAAAAGTAACGTTTGCTATTGTTATTGTTGATGTCATTTTAGGGTGAAGAAGTTAGTAATTTTGGAGAAAAAGAAATGCTATATAGCCTTGCCTTCATCCCTTTTTTTAGGGTGACAAAAATGACTAAAAATTAAAGCTATAGAGCTAATAATTAATGGTCTTTGAAACTGGCCAGGGTCTATGTTTATGGAGAGGATTGATGTTAAGTATCATCATATTTATTTACCAGGCTAAAGAGAAAATTGTTTTGTCCTAATTTCATTAGGGATGCCTTTATATTTAAATTAGGGGGACGGAAAGACTGGAACGATAAGAAAGGAGTGCAATAGCTTACCTTATTTGTTAATGAGACTTTCAACATGAGATTTGATAAGGAAGAAATTTTGTTTCATCATAATTGTTGATTCATTACAATTAATCCTAAATTCGCAAACTTTCAAGTTTAATCTAAATACAGAAATAACAATCTAAATAAATGTAGTATCTCTTGTAAAAACTCCGGCTAGCCTAAACTCATCTGGTGTAATAACAGTAAAAAGTCTCTGAGGTGATGGCCTAGATGATTCTCTAGGTTTACAGACAGTAGTTCGAAGTATGTACTCGCGACCAGCAGGAGCTGGGAAAGTTAATTTTTTTTGCCTTTGTGGCTCTCTAATGATCTGTGGAAGAACACAAATAGTTTAGTTACAGAAGATGATGGAAAAATAAGGGTTCGTTCAAAAAGTACGTCACGGTTAGGGGTAGAGGTATCCACCTTTTTCGTGACACGCTATTACAAAAACTGCTGGGGTAGAGGGGGGTTTGCAGCGAATCCATTACAAAGCGCCGATATTCTTAATGTTAAATTTAAATCGGTAATTCAGTCTTGGTGAAGTTCAATACAATCTGATCGGATGAAGTTGTATGGATGCTTTTAAAATCGATCTTGTAATTATATATATTTCAATTCTACACTAACTTTTGATTTTACCTAGACCTTTACTGATAGCGCCTTCTAAGTAACTTTCTTTTGGTTAAACGAATAATTTTCTTTCCAGCAAATATAGTTTGCCATTATGTACTTATCGAATGATTCATATGTGATATGGGGGCATTAGCAAAACATCATGATAAAAGAAGCATTTCAGAAACACAGGAAATATATAGGAAATTATAATGGTAACGCAACTACACTTTCTCCTAATAACGCCAAAAAGAAATCTTTATTCTGCACAAACGCGTTTCCCATTAAACTAGTTGCTATCAAAGATGTTGCTTTCAAATTATTAAAATGAATATTAAACACTTACCTCGGACAGTGGTCCTCCAATCTGAATTTGCGATTCGGTATGCAAAGATTGCTGCAAAAATAATAGTATGACATTACTCTCGCAGTAATGACAGCCATAATATCTCTGTAATGAAATTACTTTACAGAATTCCTTTACATCCATCTATTAACCCTCTCACTCCCGTTCAAACTACTGTTGTGCAATTGCATCTAATACGTCTGGTCAGAGTTCCAGGGGGTACAAAAACTGATGAAGTTCGAGCAAAGAAGACTTTCAAATGTTGAACTATTGATAAAACAAGCAAAGAATGAAAGGGTTGTGGGCTAGGCGTGCTCAAATGTGCTTGTCTATTCAAAGGATGTGCTTCTTTTATCCTAAACTTTTTGAAAACACAGAGAATAAATAAATAGTTATTGTAGTCAGTAAAAAAGAGCTATGAGTATGTATATAAAGTTGTAGACTGAAGCAAAGAAGAAGTATCGAGAGTATCCAGAACAGACCTCAATAATGTAAAGTTACATGGTGCTATTTTCAGATATAGTTTTGCAGGCGAAATTAAGTAACAGGTTTTTGGTTAAATATAATTCTGAGTTATTACGATGAAGTGCAATATGCAAATCCACATACTGATGATAGGAAATTTAACTGAAACCACATTGCTATCTAGTAATTTTGACAGGCATATTGTCTTTAAGCTGTTTAATTACGAACCACAAAAATATCTTAAACAGCCTTGATCCAAAGTAATGAATGATTTCCGATTATTTTTATTCAAGAAAGAAGCTTACTGAGTTTAAAGCAAGTTTTCCATGTAGGAACTTCGATTCAGGGGGCTGGAAAGGGGTTGGCTCCATCTCCTGACTATGAAAATACCGTCTTATTGCAGGCAAAATTTGGCGCCTCAGAGCAAGTTTTAGCTACAAAATGGGTAATTTTGACAGTTTTGGAAAAGGCAAGAGTGACTTTTGAATAACAAATGTGCCATCATCCTCCCAACACGAGGCATTACGCGATGCACCTGTTAATACGTTGTTATTTGCATGTACATCAATTTACATTCGGATATTCTAGTTAAAGGAAATTAGAAATGTACTAACTTGGTCCTTAATCAGTTTGCAAATCATTTTTCCAACTTTTCCTCTTGGACCTCCAGCAATATCAATTTCTGGCGATGACAAAAGGTCAGATACAAATCTTGCAGCGTCATCATCAATGTTTTCGTTCTCTTTAACCCCGCTAAGTCCACCAAACTTTTTTTCAAGGAACTGTATCCTTGCTATTGCTAGTTCGGCAATCTGAACATGTCGGCATATTTTCTATAATTCAGGAAAGAAAGTGATTTGTCTTTGGCACCCGAGGCATCCAAACATTAATATTATTGATTAATACTATTGATTAAAATTATTGATTAATATTATTGCAAAGCATAAGATAAAAGTGCATTCTGAATATGACAGCTTTATATTTGCTACTTGGGTAAAAATGTCATTGACATATTCGTTAAAGGAGATGTTAAATGATCGCAGAAATACAAGTAGATAGTTTCCATCCACACAAGATCGATTTAAGAAACAATCATGAAATGCATCTAAAAAGCTACAGGATTACACGAAACTCCTTGGAAGAACATCAATGGTTTAGGTTAGGATAAGGCTAAAAACTGTAGATTTGCATTTCTAAAGTTTTATAATTGTAAAGTTTTTTAGGTATTTATGCTGAAAGAACTTCATCAAATAAATAAAATGAAAGAAAATAAAATGACAACAAATAAAATATCAAATGAAATGAATTGAAGGCTTCTCACTATAAAGTTCAACATCCGGTTTTGGTATAATGCTGTTATTTAGAGCAACGCAATAAGGAATTAAAACAATTCAAGATCAATAATTCTAAACATTGGACTTTAGATACTTCACGTCACTGAGTCAAGACATGATGTTTTAGGCCTGTTTGATAACTTGCAATAAAGCTTGTACCTACAACGACTATTTTGGAGATAAAGATGAAATAGCCTAAGAAACATTTGATAAACAAGCCAAATAAAGTTAATCTATCTCAAAACTCCAAATTTCATCTTGCTAAAAGAATTGCCCTTCACATTTGAATGGAAAAACTGGCCCAAACTTCAGTGCTTATTTTAATAACTTTGAGGAAACGTTCATACATTCCGTGGAATTTAAAGAAAGACTTTAATTTTAGTGGATCTTACCATCATTTTTGAAATATTATCTTTGCTCGGGACCATGAGGCGTGCAGTGTCATGAATGATCTGGTTAACGATACTTG
Source organism: Catostylus mosaicus (assembly GCA_964019065.1). Taxonomy (NCBI): domain Eukaryota; kingdom Metazoa; phylum Cnidaria; class Scyphozoa; order Rhizostomeae; family Catostylidae; genus Catostylus; species Catostylus mosaicus. The sequence goes on along the minus strand of OZ025188.1, from coordinate 11,887,525 downwards.
CTAACCTGGGCCTTGTGCTTTCACCTGTTGAAAAAAGATGAAAATTCATCAGTCTCAGAGCATATAAGAGCCTGGCTCAGGGCTGAAATCAATTGGGAGGGGGCTGGGGGCAGAGCGCCCCCCTAAGGACCACAAATTGCCAGTTCGTTGAAATTTTGCCTGATTTAAACAATAGATTAAACAATAAGCTATTGCTCTTCAAACAATGGGTCTATTGTTTTGCAGTCAATTTTCGGAAATTTTGTCGGTAATTGTCGGAAATTTTGTCTTTCTTGTCCCCCCCCCCGTTCGAAGATGACTGGATTTGGCCTGGGATGAATCTCATCGCCTTTTGTTATACAATTTTTTCAGTCTGTGTGTTGCATACATATGATAATAGGAGCATATTTCCAAATGTACATACCAATATCATTGCAACAGTCTCTTGTATTTGCAGCAAAATACGTAACTTTGAAAAAAATTGATTCAAATCCTATCTCGCAACTTTACAAGGAGCACTGTCTCTAAACTGCGGCTAATGATGGAAGTGCCCTATCAAAATCGACAGGAATGGTGACCGAAGGTATCTTGGGCTCTTTAGTCAAGAAAAGAGTAGGCGCCTTTTTATTCAAAATAAATGGTCGGCTGTAGGGAATTAGGGGAGCTAAGTCAAGCCTCTGCAAGTCAACGAATCCAGTTTTCTGTCAAGTACAATAAAAGAGTCCTTAAACATAATTAATACATTCTATGCAAAGTAGCCGTGAATGGTGCTTAAAAGTGCCACTTGCAGCTAGTTCCGAACGCAAATGAACTAGATTGAATGATGAAGATACAAACTTTCTTTAAATTGAAATTACCCTCGAGTAAAATTCGATTAATTGATGAATGAACACACACTGGAAACAGATACATTGCTATTTCTGATGGCTTTAAATTTGCAAGAAAATGCAGCACCTGAAAAATAGAGAATGATAACAGATAATATAAAAATCAAACGAGAAAAAATACATTACAGTTAAAGTACCTTTTCTATTCCACACTTAAAAATACGGCACAATACGATAGGACAAAATGTTTAAAGCTAGGTGAACGATGATGATGTGAAGAGTTCAGTGACGCCTTTGATTGGTTGATTTTTCGTCCAATCCGCGCACACATATTCCACAAGTAGTTTTTCTCATTTGATCCTTTAACTTACAAAGCGGTGAGAGGGCGCTAATGGCCTTTGCTGATTGCCTTAACCGATGCTACAGACCCCTTGTCGTAAGAAAATATTGAATATTGAAAATAAAGGAAACTCTTGTCACTAGTATAAGATTAAGATATACGCGCTCTTTATCATCAATAATCCAAGAAGCAATTGCCCATTTTTAAAAGCATAGTTTACTAGCAAAAAATAAAAACTCTTAGACAAATGAATTACAATTTTCGCTCGATACAGTGGGAACGTAACTTGGTATCGAAACCATCCATTTTAGTTTTGAGATATCTAAAAACAGCTCTTTTAAAAGATACCAAAGATTTATACAGGGTTTAGCGGACGATCAAAGAAGCGAATTAGTGTATTCGTGAGCTAATGAAGGTATGTGTTGTTAAACGATTACTGCATAAATCACATGTATTTTTGTATAAAGAGTACCTGTTTAGGAGTAGAGCTATAAGCCTAGCCTTGATGACTATTCGCCATCATAAGAAGAACCCTTCAACATCACACTAACACACCTCAAACTCACTCATTACATGCATGGCTATAAATCTATTACCTTCTCCGCTTCTTTAGTATCATCAAATAACCTTTTCTGTCTTCTTGCTGGTACGGGTTTAGCTGTATGCCATGTTTCAAGCCATATATTTCCCGGAATTCGCATGCGAACACTCAGATGGCCTTCATCGACCCACTAAAATCAGACAGAATTCAATTGCGTGTTGCTTAAGAACTTTTTATAGAGACGTAACGAATTTTTACCACTCACTTCCCTCATGCACGACCATAGCTTTCCGCTGATACTGATAATAAACTGCTTCAATACATAACTTTTCCGGACTCAATATCTTGTCACTTTGCGGAGACAATTTGAGGGAGTTCCGGCCACGATTTACCTCACATTGGGGACATATTCTAAGAAAGTTCCGGAGGCAGCTTTTTGTCACAACGGGGACATAGTTTGAGGTGGTTTCGGACACAATTTTTATGTCAAGTTCAGGACATAAGTTGAGGAAATTCCGGACACTAAGTCAAATTGGGAAAATTCTTCCTTAGAAAACCTACCAAGAAAATTTACTGCAAATCAGCAGCCAAACTAATTCATCCTTACCTTAAAATAGAACTATAGTCTATTGATCATATGCTGGGTTCTGGGGCTTCTATTCAGAACTCGGTTGACGCAAAGAAAATGTTTTAGGATTATTTTTCTAAAGAACCTGTAAACTAGGGGTCTAACTGCTGCAGGTTGCACGTGTTGATGGGAACGCAAAGAAAGTGCATTGTATATACTTATTGTGGAGCGGCGCAGATTTTATTATGGAAACTTTTCATCGCAAATTAATATAGACATGCTATTGGCAGTTCGCATAATCTACCTTTGGTTGGTTTGCTTCGTCGAGTGAAGAATCGATTTCCATAAGGTCGTTTTCACTTATTTGTTCATCGGCATCAAGATCCCAGCCATCAATTTCTTCAGAGCCAACAACCTCCTTCAGCTCCTCTAAAAATGGAATAAACTGGTATCTGAAATAACTATTTCAGTAGATAATTGTGAACAATGTAGAACGAAGAATTTCTTGTGTCCCACAGCGTATCTTGGGTCTTTGCACATGGATCACAGTTATGAAACAGTTGGAGATGGTAGAAACGCAAAGTTAGGAAAAATTGTAGCGCTAGGGTTGGCAACCGTGAGAGAAGTTGTTTAAGGCAATAGAAATGATAATTGCTTTCCACTTCATTCGTTTATTGGACAAGAGTTATAAAATGCCAATGTAAACAACAAAAACTTAACCAAACTAGGCCCATTTTCCTGAATCTACATCTACAAAACCTCTTGAAGACAAAGAAACATCTAATAGAGTGCCAAAGCGCAGAAACGAAAAACCAGCGGTAGAAGACAAAGACAAAATTCCATGTGTATGAAGTGCAAAACATAAAATACCTGCACATTTAAAAATTCAAAAAACAAGCTTAACGATACAAAAGAACAGACGAATTTCATCACACCTAAAATGCAGCAAAAATACCTCTTTCGTTTTCTTTTTGAACAGATGCTTTCATTTTTGCAAGATCTTCCTTCTCCTGCTCTGTCTCTCTTCCTGGAATCCAATCATTTGGCGAATACCATCGCACAAAATCTTCAAAAATGCACCCAGGATTGGCAGCCTATTCAAATTAAGTTCGCACATCATTAACAAGCTTGACAATTTTGTTTATAAATGTAAAAACGTGAGACTTGTATATAAATGTCAAAATCTATAGAATTATGAGATTTGACAAAGTGTTTCACCAGGATTAAATTTTCCAAATTCCCGTTTGTGGTAGTAGTTAACTTGCATTTCCTGAATATATTTTAGTTGAATTTTCTATGAAAATAGGTATTAAAGGTAAATTATGTGTTCCATTCATATTAAAAACTTTATGAATGCAGGTCTTTTCCCTATATGAATGCTACCAAATAGGAAAAATGACGTTTATTCAATGCTATCAAAAAATATACGAATGTTTTAGAAGATTTAAAGGATTTACTTAAGGAAAAAATGCGCGAGCTAAAATAAAATTCATTTAGAGCCAAACAAAAATGTGACGACAAGGGATAATGTGATGGAATGAGTGAGCCATCCAGTTTTTCTAATGAAATAGATATGCATTAGCAACGGCTAACGCTCCTGGTCTGTTCTTCAATCTTTGATCTTTTTCTCCATGTAAACATCAGCTTTTTCCTTCACAAACTCAAATAAAAGCTCCTATAAATCTGCTCATTTAATAGCTGCGCTGTATCATAAAAAGGGCCATAGAAATGGGACAAGAGGAGGTTTTCTAATGAATCTACCTTAAACGCTTGAACATCTGAAAAAAGCGAGCCACACTGCATTTGTGCAAGATACTTTGAACCACCCTCCGATCTTCCTAATTGTAACATTATCTGTGTTTGTTCCTCAAGAATATCCTCAGTAACTGGAGGTTGTTCCTATAATAAAAAAACTACAATATTCATCTGTTCAAAGATAAAACTGATTCAACGTCCTTATTTATTAGAATATATCTTTACAGACACTTTTTAAGAGCATAGATGTATTAAAGAAAGAAATATGATGATGAAGATGATTCTTAGCAAGTTCATAGTCCGCAGTATACTCCCTCATGGATGAGAAATTTACGCTATAATTAATGATTACGTTCTAGCTTTGCACGTAAGGAGCCATGAAGCTCCGCCTCCAGTCGGTCGATGCAAAGGATTTTACAACCAACCGCTTTCATACAATCAAAAATCAATCTAAAATCAATCAATCAATCTAAAATCAATCAATCAATCAATCAATCAATCAATAAATCAATCAATCAATCAATCAATCAATCCATCAATCAATCAATCAATCAATCAATCAATCAATCAATCAATCAATCAATCCATCAATCAATCAATCAATCAATCAATCAATCAATCAATCAATTAATCAATCAATCGCTATAATTATCAATCGCATATAACAGGGTGCAGCCACAGACAGCGCTCATAACTGCGGTAAAGGTACCCATTTATACTCGGTAGAGGGAGGCATGATTTTTTGTTAACAGGAAATACACCTTCATACCTGTGTTATTGGAATACAAAGAGGTTCATTAGTTTCCAAAAGCAGCATATCGGTCTCCTTTAGTACACCAGTCCTTTCCAACACAATATCAGATGCAGATTTATTTAAGCTCATAAAGGATCCCGAAGGACTAACATCTTGTGACTGGATATCTGAAGCAGAACCCTTGGGTGATTTTGGACGATCTGTATCAGAATCCCTTGGTGAGATAGTATCCATTTCTTCATTCTTAGGACTCTCACATTCCCTATCTTGTTCCTCAACGGCTTCAAAGAATTCATCTTCGCTGTCACTTTCAGCGGTTTCTACTTCCCATTTTGATTGTTTTTGGGGATCAGTGGTTGAGGATTGCTTGCTTTTGGATGATTGAGATGAAGGTCTTGCTTTTAAAGATGCAGAGGATGATGAAGCACTGACTGGTTTCGAAGACTGTTCATAACGCTCTCTCTTCCTCTGTATGCAGTAATTCAACATCTAAAGAACAAAAGGAATCGCAAACATATTGAAAAAGATATTCAGAAAAAAATTGAAAAAAAAACATACAATAATGTAGTAATAATTGAAATTATTTAGACAGACGAAGAACTTAGTCGGCTTGCACATTAGCTGCTACTAGTTATGGCTTTTATGTCACTTCTTTAAAGAAAAGATCTAAGCTATATCACAAATTTTGAATTTAAGTTCTATTCGTAGCTTATTTCAAATCAGGCATTTCCTTAATCTTATCTTAGAACAAGTAGTGAATGACATCATGAGTATAACAATAAACAAAATTGTATCAAATGAGAGTAGGAATAAACTGATAGATGAATCCTAAAATGATAAAAAATATATGAGGAATGGCAAGATTAATATCTTCTTTATTCGATACGCATAAAAGTTGAATAAAAATCTCATTAGTTTTCTTGCTAATTTGGTTACCGCAAACAGAACTGGGAAATAGTGCAACATGTTTCAGCTGTCTTTAAGTACGCTGCATAATAGTTGCAAGTTTAATAAGATTAAAAAACAATTACAAAAATACCTGTAGCTTTTGATGTATTAAGCAATAATTGAGATTTGGAGAGTCCAATGCAGTTCTAGAATGCAAAAACAATAAAATTGCAAACATTTAGTAAATATAACTTATCATGGTTGTACACGAAGTCAAACATAGACGGTAGCTATTTTTTATATGTATTTATAGTAGAACTCAATACCATGATTATGGAGTGGACATTTTAAGTCAAACCTGAATAAGAATGCTGAAGAGAAGAATAAGAAAAAGGAAAGGGAGAAAAAGAAGACGAAGAATAAAAAGAAGTGGAAGAAGCTGAGGAAGAAGAAGAATACTAGGAATGAAATGAGGAGGAAGATGAAGTGATGATGAAGAAGAAAAAAGAAGAAGAGGAGGAAGAAGAATACGAGGAATAAAATGAGGAGGAAGATGAAGTGATGATGAAGAAGAAGAAAAAGAAGAAGAGGAAGAAGATGAAAAAGAAGATGAGGAAGAAGATGAGGAAGAAGATGAGGAAAAAGATGAGGAAGATGAAGTGATGAAGAAGAAGCGGAAGAATAAGAGAAGGCGGAGAAGACGAACATTTTACGTTCTTTATTAAGAATCTTACATTAAGATTCTTTTGAAGAAGTAAGTTCCTGATATTGGGCTATTTTTCATCTATAGCTTGCCAATAAAGCTAGATTTAGATATGTATATATTTACAATAGATGAAAGGACTCAGGACAGACGAACATGATGTAAATGATACCTTGGAATCAAGATGTTATTTTCATATCGATATCTCAACTCGAGGATGAATTCATGCCACAGATGAGCAAATGCTTTAACACCTGTTAAAGGTAAAAGCATTAAATAAGTGTTGTGGCGTAAAAGAAACTTTTGAAAATGGAAAAGGAAATGTAATATAATGTTGACAAGGTGGAGCGAATGCTCGATGGTCTGAAATCTAATTTTGTAAGCCAATGCTTTTATTATTGACTACTCGATCGCATACTCCTACCAATGCCCAATAGCATGAATCACTCACAATGTTCATCTCTAACCTCATACGTAAGGAGGTTATCGCATCCAACAATCACCATCAAGCATAATATCCTGGATATAGAAATTGTAGGCTGCGATATATACGAAAAGCCCAACCTCCTTCGTAGGCTGAATGTGTAACCAACAGATCGCATATTTCTACTTTTCATTTAAATGCCAATAATGCCATTTATCTGAAAGCGTTTTGTTTTAAGGCATTTATGTACGATACTCGAAAGAACTCTTAAGCAATGCGCAGCAATCTTCTTCATCAAAGGTTTACATTATAATGAGGAGAGTATTCTCTTCCCTTAGACATGGGTGTCAGCAATGGTTTATATGATACAACATTCAACAACATTATTCTCTTTATTGCTATTTTCATTGAATTGTAATTAATATTTACATCCCATATAAGTTGGCAACGGGAAAAATTGCAGTGCTAATGATTCCGATTGGACAACTGTATTAAAACATAAAAGTCTCTAGAATCAAACAATAAGAACAAACAATCAGATAATGCTCCTTACCTCCATACCCGTAATTGACTATGCAAAGGCAAATCGTAAGCAAACAAACCAAACTTTTTTCTGGAGCTGATTTAAGCATCCTGAATCTATCCTAATAAAAAAGAGTTGTTACTTCGCATGAGAATAAAGATCGCACAAGGAAGTGTTGTAAAGATCAAGGCAGCAGCAATACCTTATGGAGATGTGAAAAGTCAATCTAGCTTTGCTTGAGAGCTATCGAGGAGCAAAATGAAGCATCGTTCAGCGTGCGAGAAAAGCTAGTTTAACAGCAGGAACGAGAAACATCATATTAACTTCTAAATTCTAATTAAATTCAATTTAACCTTAATTGACATTAGCCAATGTAGTTTCTCAAAAAGCCAGTATTTGGTCATCATATCACAGCAACCCTCCCTAGCCGAAATCAGTGACGGATACATAAGACGCTGATTATAAGTATGAGAATAATTACACATTTCCAAAGCCAACTATGACGGAAGTAGTAAAGCAGTTACTAGCTGTGATTAGACGCTCAAATATACAAAATTTTTAGAAGATTCATCGATAGATTACCTTTTTCCCGTCTTCTTCTAGCTTCTTCTGCTCTTCAGCCAGTAAATTTTGCCTTTCCTCCGCATGTCCCACATCTTCGTGAGAGTCTGGGAACAAATGCTGAAAAAGAATATACGGCGATCATAAAACCATGCAAAAGGTAGCCAAAGCGAAGACCTTGCTCAGGAGTGCCATGAAGAGCAAAGAAATACATTGTACTGTCTCAAATACATTTAACATGGAGACGAGTAAAAATTGCAAATCTTAATTACATATAAATTACTAAAATAAGTAATAACAAAAAGTTGTTTGTAAGAAAGGCTAATATACATCAGAGAGTGCATGTTTTTTCATAGATGTTAAGCTGACAAGAAATTTCCAATCGATGGTAAAAGGAGCATTATAATGTGTTAAAAACCCAAAACACTAAAATTAGCATAAATAAACAAATACTATGAAAAATACTACAAAGATAACTAGATTAGTGTAGGACAATGTGCCAACGTCATCAGGAACAAGTGAAAGAGCCTTGGAAAAATTCAAGCATAATTATTCTTAGCCAGGCAGCCAAAATAGGCTACAACCATCTTGACATACAGGGGAAAACTCCAAATGAGCGATATTTAGCACAAGCATTAGATCTCATCATCATCAGCCATCACCGCTCTTTTTTATTCAACCTTGCCACATCTATTCATACCCTGTATTCTTTGCGATACATCATAGATTTACCACCAATCAGATGCCAGCTTACTTTTTTCAAATAAATGTTGATATTTTACACCATGATCTGAAGAAGCCCTGTATGTTGTGGCGCAATATTAGTTTAAATATATTGATATATAATTATTTTTTAATTATCTCATGTACTCCTGTCGCTTTACGCTATTGCTTATCCCCGTTATCTCAGTTTTGCTTCGAGAATTTTCTCATTGAAGTCTAAATGAGACACGTTGTCGCCATCCAGTTGATCTGCAGTAATTTCATTCGAAAGGTATCTTTATTCTTTAACATTGATGATTATACAAAGACTTTTATTTATTGATAAAACCTACCAACAATATTTTATTAAGCAAATCCTCTGGTAAGGGGGATTCCTGTAGTTTCATCTGTTCCCTTTTTACCCTTTTCTTTGGGCTGGACAACCTAGCTGATAGACGTGGGCCCGATTCTGTCAATTTCTCAAATGCTTGAGTGATGTCATCATACTGATCTAAAGCAAAATTGAGACATTGAGGATTGAAAAAACAAATTTGCGAAATTTCTCAATCAACCCATAAACAGAACAGTCGGTGCCTCGGCCTAATGCCAACAAATTTCGTTTCTATAGCCACTAACAAAAATGGGAAGAAATTATGCAATTGAATGGAGGCCTAGGTCTTTGTTTGAAACACCTAGGCATGATAACGTCGCGATATGATAACGTCACGAGAATTGTGTTGAAACATATGATTAATTATTTCTGATGTATATTTGACATATCTGTTTGATTCGTTGTCATGTTATGTATTGCAAGGTCAAGTACTGTGCTGTATTGTATTTTTCGATTGATTAGGTCCAGGTTGTAAAATAGTAATATGTGTGCAATGCTTTGTAAAGTTAGTCAAGGAATTGAATAGAAGAGATAAGAACTCGCAAGCCTGTGTATTTCTTATGCTATATCTGCCGTTCATGTTACAGAATATGTCTTTCACGTTGATCATTTTAAGAATATAATTATCATAGTTCACGAGCCTAGGATTTCAAGATTCGCGGAAATTCCAGTAATATCCAGGTCGCGCTAAACATTTATGGTGAAGACAAGTTTCGATGAAAATAAGTTCCTCTCTTTACCTAAGATTTGTAATCTTCCAAGTAAAATAAAAATGCAAAATGTGCAAAAAGTTTGTTTTTCAATTCTTCTCTTCAATCAAGACTAGCAAAGGTTGATGCCCATCAGTTATATGAATTGCCCATTAGTCGAAAGAAATCAACACAAAAGCAAGTGAGTTTCCGATCTGTTATTCATCACTTTTTTGATCTTTCATAGTCTTAAGAGTTTTGGAAGAAAATCCAGTCTCAAGCAACGCTGACACTATAACCTGCATGCAGCACCTACTGTTTCACGTGAGTTCAAAATTCGATTGAATTCGCGTGAAACAGTGGGGGCTGCAGGCAGGCTACGAAATTATCGGTAATGGTTTAGAATTTATGTGTCCATTTTTGCAGAGCAAAAACCTCAAAAACAGACCCAAAACCAACTCATCTCTTGACAAACTTCTTATGATTTGCTGCGTTGATTCAGAACTTTTACAAAGTTGCAGAAAGGAATTCAAATGGTCATAAAGTAAGGAGCAGCAGTTTTCAGCCGAGCGTGCTCTGATTGACCACTTTGGTGCTTCGACCGGATTCAGATCCCTAAAACAAAAAAAAGAGGATTCACTGTTAATTTAATTGAATATGATTTACAGTAAATGCTAAAACAGCAGCCACTTACAACAGCACAATGTGTCAAGGACCAGTATGGCAATTTTCAAAATATCTACTTGACCTCAACATGTTTTGCCTTTCCTTAATGATATAATCCTAGCTACTTTAGAAGCATTACGAATCCTCCTTTTTATTGGCTAATGGAATCTTGCATTACAAAGAGCGTGAACTTAGGACAACAAACTTACGAGAATTCATTGTCATCTACGACTGTTTCTTCTGATAGGCATGGCCAAGTTGTTGCAAGATGTAAATCGCTACGAAAAACCACAATACAATTCTATTAGAATACAGGATTTTATACCATAGATAAAATACAGTTCATTCTCCACTGCGATAAGCTTTTTAGAAGCTGGAGGCAACCAACCATATTGAAACAAATAAAAATCGAGGAAAAAGGGATTACTTTAAAACCATAAAAATCCTAATACAAACTGTGAAGGTAAGCTAGATTTATCTAATTTCTCTTTGAGCAGGCTCCCAAGTTCATGATAGCAGAGCTCAAAAAGTATAAATTCTTGCAGCAAAGAAATATTATTAAGAAATTAATTTGTAGTTTCAGAGTCTCAGTTAAATGTGGAGTTGGAAATACTTATCTATATTTACCAACTTGCCTTTGGGTACTGCTTCAAAGGTTCTAAAAAACTACACAGAGATTCTACCTATTGAAATAGCACAAAGGTATCAATATTAATTGACCTTTCTCAACTATTCTAGATGACAAATTTGCAATTTATCACAGATGCTTGATAAATGTACATTTTTTAACGCTGCGGTGCGCTTGGTAGGATGGGTTAATCTACATTTTTCCAATCTATTCTAGGAAATCATTTGAGAGGAACCTATCCAAAGTTAAGACTTAGTTTGAGACATTCAGGTAAAAAGAAAGCAACAAATTATAGATAGTTAAAGCTAAGTACCTTATAGGATCTTGAAGAGGTCCGAAAGGCAGCCTCGAAAGATTCAAGTACCCAACTTCTGTGCCAAAACCTGAATTCAGATCTGGTGGCTGCTGGACCCAATCATCTTCAGACCAGTTGAGCACAAAGGTGAAACGAACTGATACTGTAATTGGTGGAATAAGCCGTCGAGGTACAGCCTGAAACAAAAATGAAAATTAGATAGTTCGGAATGGTATTCGCCAACAGAATCTTAGTTTAAAACTACGCATCAATCAAAAAGAAACTTCGCATTGCATATTATGCAGTATTTTTAGCAAAGAACAGGGTACCACTATAAATTGATGTATACACACATTCATAAGCAACACCAAGAAAAAGTATTTTGATAAGATAGCCTAAAGTCTCACACATTTGAGTTCCCGATAACGTATGCGGATAATGGTTAATGGTTAATGAGTTTCAGCCCTAGTAACTGTCAAATGCTTAATCCACACAAAACAACGCTTTTTCACTCTGCGTTGATTTAAATAGATGGCGAAAAAGAATGGGTCTGTTAAACTAGAATATAAAAGGAATACCATAAGGAAAAGAAAAACAAACAAATAAGAATATCTGTTGAATGGAATGTAACATATCGAGGAACATTGCAAGTCTTGCTTGGTTAAAGGTCGAATAAGTTGATTAAGATTTTCTGCATAACTTACAAGCTTCGATTTGAAAACATCTACGAGTCCTGAAATGTTCTGACACTGCGGAGGCGTGTTTTTGAGGTGAGCCATTTCATAGCTTGCATGGAAACCATTTCCCATGCAAATTCCAAAAAACAGCCTTCTCCACCGCTGCTGCACTTGAACGAACATTGGAATGTCACTACAAAACCAATAACAATGAAATTTAGATCCATCATTATTTTACATAAGAAATAAATGATTACAATCATAGCTTTTTACTCAAAAACAGTGTGAAAATTTTACAACTATTCAATGGCAACAAATGTATTTTGCCAAATTCTAAGGGGTTACTAAAATTAATGATGTAGCAAGGATGCCTTACAAAAATGTAAATGCAGAAATTGAAAGCATAAGTCCCTGTAAAAATCACAAATTTTTATTTGTAATTGGATCAGAAGGCCCATCCAGGGTTGAAAATGCTAAAATAATATCTTATTTACAATTTACAATATATGATACCCTTTTATTTCAAAGTTTTTACTCAGTAAGGAAAGGAAAGTTCCTTTCTTTGCTGACTCCACAACTAGAGCTTTTATGTCCCATTTAGTTTTCTCCAAACACTCTGTTATGTCTCACTACTACCCTTTCTACGCATTCTTTTCTTACCTGCCTCTTGTACAACTATCCAATTCTTTATTTCTCAATTTTATTCTTTCTTGTCCCAAATTTTCCATCCTTTTGTAAGTGCCTGTCTTATTCTATAATACACACTAACTTACAATAACCTTTATTTCATTTCACAACAGTATTTCAAACGATACATTGATACAGACTGCTACCTGACAATAGAGAGTTTTGAAACAATGTTACTAGAACTAGACTCAACTTTATGTTATGCTACAGATGATTAAAAAAATCATGTATCCAAATAATTACCAATTTGTATTTGAGAGAGCAACTGCAATAGAGCTCAGCAGTAATTTTGACCTTGATTCAGTGTTAATATCTTCTTTTGGATTACTTGGAGACAAAACCATGAATTCCTTGACACCATTCCTACAAAATAATATAATTCACCATAAGAATTGTGCTGTTGCCCCCACCCCAGCATTTGGTAATGATTTCAAAGGTTACCACTGCAGATGACTGGAAATTCACTTTCTAACTGAATTATGAGACAGAACACATAATGGTGCCTGCCAGTTCTAACTGTTGTGCTGACTGATATAATATGAAGATAACTGGACAGGGAAAAATTAGGCTGAACACTCTAAGCAACAATTGACATATGACCTTGTGGGAGTTGCCTTGAGACAGCAATGAATACAGTTGTGGTGCAGGTGTGATACTGATAAAGAATAGGTTTTCATTGAATAGGCACCCAAAGTCTATTTTTGTATTGGAAGTATTTGACAAATGAACAATTTTGGAATACAAACATCTATTATCCTCCTCAACTGTCCATGAATTTCATTGGAAAATTCACAGTTATAGATGACTTATCATGACTGATCCTAGACAACTGAACCCATTGCATAAAGCCCAATCATAACTTGGATGCTTAGTTTTATCTAAGTGAAATACATAATGTTCCTTATCTACATTTTTCAATACATCGTTCCAAGTATTCCTTGAGAGTCTGGAAGGCAGTCTGCTATTTGTTCTCTACTTTATTTGTTACACCCCTTAAAAAGTTATCTCAGGGGTAAAAAGAAAACCTATTTAAATCATTAACATTAATTTTAGATTCTGCTACTTACAGTTTGAGACTTTTAGTGAAGTTTTTACTTAGAAAACCAAAGAACCATATTATATTTACCATCTTGCAATGCAGTGTGCTCGAGGTGGAAAGTCAAAGTCAAAATCAAACATATCCATCATTGAGAGTGGTGGGGTGTCATGTGAATCTAAAAGGGAGGAAGAATTCGACTATGTGTGGTTTGCAGTCAGCTTTTTGTATTATAAAACAATTTTCACTTAAAAACTTTTGCAAGCTTCTGTAGTTTTCAATGGTGAAACTTTGAGCTAGAGAACAAGAATGATGGCAAGAACTAGTTACATTTCATCAAGCATTGGATACTGAATAGTCTTGTAGTGACTTAGGCCTGTTTTCATTCTATATCATCATTCATTCATTCATTCCACTTTCTCCCATCTCGATACCTATCACAGCCAGCCATTACGTCACTCACACTATTATATTGCCATTAATCCTTGCCCGGCATTATTTACTTTATCAATGCCATGCTATTCAATATGCTCATCACCTATACTCGCCCTTCCTATTATTTGTTTCACCTGCATCATTCGAAGTTAATTTTAGTACTCTTAGAAACGATAAAAGCCAGTATTTTTAATTTAGTCTAGAGATAATAGTCTAGAGTTAACAGTTACATCGTCTCTCCCTCCCACTCGCTCTGCCTCCATGTTCTCTGCACGAAAAATAAGAAACTCGATGGCTTGGATAGTCTATTAAGGTTGATCTACTCAGCTTGGTGGGAACAATGACGCAAATTCAACCGTTCCTACAGTCTTACTAACAAATTATCCAGTTTGATTTCAATATTGATTACATTTTACAGCTTAAATTTTCTTCAATGTACCCCTAATTAGCAAACATCTACAGTTAGTTATTTGATACCCACAAGCATTAGGAAGCTATGTTAGGGATCAAAAAGTCTCCTTTCTCTGGTTCTGAGTACCTGAAAAGCTAGTATCAAAGCTTGCATAAAAGTCTACCTAAAGATAGATTGACTGTACTATCCTAAACCTTGAACATATTTAGCTCATGAGGAAAACTGCATGTGATTATTTTTACAAATAAAGAAAAGTATACTTTCATGCCAAACACAGTTAAGGGAAACCCTATTCAGTGCAATGCAATGATGATCATTGCTACCTTCATAGCCATCTGATGCAAAGCACAATTATACAATTGGTATCACTGACATGAAGACTCTGGTATTTTAAAGCATATCACTAAAACAGCAGGTAAGTTCCAGTTTTACAATAATGGCAACATTGCGTTTCTAGGCCCATTTCTGTTCAAAAGATTTTACTAAGTTTGACATGATACCTTCTTTGCCATTTTCATTTTTTGGTTGATTAGTCTGAGGCTTTTTAGCAATTTGCAATGCATGGTAGCTAAGAGTGAAATCAAAATCTGCAAAAGCTAAGTGGATTGCTTGAACATTCCAGTCGCCTTCGCTGGTCTAAAAAGCATCAAATTAACATCAATTAATTTTCAATTTTGAATGAGCAAAGAGGTCTAAAAATTTTGTTTAGTTAGAATAAAAATCACCCATTTTTTTACACTTCTAAAGTATGAAATATCTTTTTTTGCTTTCCTTTGTACAGTAACATACACTTAGGTGTAAAAAAGTATAGCAACCAGAATGCAGAGTATGGAGTCCCTTAGATTTTTGTGCAACAGCACCTATAGTGTAGTGGTGCACTTTTCAATTTTCGCACCATTTTTGTGCACCCGCACCTGAGATGCGGGACTGCTGGCATACAAAAGATTTTGTCAAGATCTACCATACTCTGCAAACTGGTAAAGCAACATTCCTCTTTAAATAAAAAGCTGTTGATAATTATATGCTTTGTAGGCCATCGATTTGATATTTATTTTCAGAAATCTACCTTTGTTATCATAGCCATGATCATCATTATATTCAATTTACGTAATAATATATAAGAATATGCCTTGCATAAAATAGGGTGGATACCTTTTTATTTGGTGCCTTTGTTTGATTTTCTAACGAAGGTACTTTTCTGAAATCTTCTTCCTGACCATATGAGCCTGAGCTTGATTTTTTAGATTCCTACAAAATCAATTATAAATTTTAAATCTAACTATAATTTTTTTTTATGACAAATGCTTCTGATGCTTCCTTCCTATTTTGAGTAGTGACAAAAGATATACTCTCCACTTTGATGCTCTATAATTTTTCTTCTTTGTTCTGCAATTTTAAACAATTCTACAGAATAGTAATAATAGAAAATTATACTTTGATCTGGACTTGGTCTGCAAGATGTATAATTCAACACAAAATATATTATGTATCAATTTATTTCAAAAAACCAAGGGTGGAGTAATAGCAATTAAAGATTAATGCCTTAAAGGTAATGATACAAAATGTCTCATAGCCAACTAAAAGTACACTGTACTAGAATTACACCCCATGGTAAATTTTGCATATAGTTTTATAGCCAAATCCAGAGGAAGGCATTAAATTTTATCTGAAAAGTACATTAGCTTTCTGGTAATCAGCCTCCAACTAGAATCATAAAGAGCAATAATTATGAATAAGCACCTGGCATGATATACAGGACATAATTTATTAATGAAAATTACCTTGGATATATTTTCATCTTTGTGACATCTGTCAAGATTCCATGAGCGTATGGCTTCTTCCAGTTTTGCAATAAACCTAAGAATAATAATTGATTTCACCTTAAAATTAAATCTATTGAGTTTTTAAAAAATGCAAAGTTGAGTTGATTTTGAAAATCAACAGGCTGAAAGTGACTGGCCTTTTCATACAACACTCAAGCTTTAAAAACGTTTCATTTAACATATTTTTGAGGATTTTAGTTTCCATTTCTAGTTTTAAAGATTTTACACACCCACAACTTTCTTGTCTTGTCTTGTTTTACTAGTAATGACTTTAAACAAACAAAACATTTTTATCAAAGCAAACACCTAAGCATACCAAATGGTAAAGCAAGGAGCATTCTTTTATTTATCTACAACAATTTGGCTTGGTGCAGAACTGACCAGCATTATTCAGGCATGGTCTTATCAGAATGGCACTTTAGTAGTTTTGGGTATCCAATTTTGCCAAACATGCTACCTACAATGGTACAAAATAACCCTGTAGAATGCATCGTTTAAAAGGTGTCTGCTCCCAACAACTTCAGATTATATGTCATTAGCTGGAATTTGTCCCTGATGCTCAAGCCACAGAAAATGATGTGCCCTTAGCTATATGCTCAGAAGGTTTATAAGCAAATAAACATTATGAAAAATAACACACCTTTCCCATTCTGATGCAGTTGTGAAATCTGTTATTTCAAACACCTCTGGCTCCTAATCATAAATAAAAAAAACTTGTTCTGCGTCTCTCAAAGAATCTATCACTTGATAGTCTTGCATGCAAAGGCTAGCAAATCACCTATAAATAGTCAAGGTTGACAAGAGAAATAGAATACTTGCAACAATGATTGCTTATAATATTTACTGTGGATGATATGTATACTGTTTACTAGAAATAATCCAATGAATTAAAAAGGCGCCTGGGCGTAGGCAGAAAAGTATAGGAAAGCGGTAATGCAACTTAATTTCTTTAGAATTTTAATCGATTGCTTATCAATTTTAAATTCTGCTGTCTTAAATTTATCTCTTTCATTTCCTTAGGTAATTAAATTCAAATCTTAAAAATTTTAGTTAATGACAATGAAACGTAAACTTACACTGTCGCTGCCATCCGCCATTTTTCTTGTGGTGGTAACTGCTCCCGCGCAGCAGGGGTACACGAGCCTCCTCCGCACTTGTTCCGAGTTCTTGGAAACCAGGGCAGGGTCATTCCCATGTGGTAAAGGATTTAGTTAAATACCAACTCTTTAGAGCGAGCGCGAGTACCTTTTATAACATTCTTATAGGCAGTATAACTAACCTCTTGACCGAAGCAATACTCTAGATTAACGCAGTTAAACTCTATCAGCTGGCAGAGCAGTTGTGAAGTTGGCTTTGCTCTAAAAACACTGCTGTTTGATCTTGTTCAGATCACTGTTAGAAGGGTCTGTCATCAGAAAAATGTTTCTCATCGCTGTGTTGAGCTTCATTTTTAAACAAATCCTATCTTTCAACAAAAACAGTTGCTAACTACTGTATACGATAAATCCTGTAATAATTCCCCTAAGTCTCTAATAAAAAGCCAGGTGAAATTAAGCAACAATAAGTCGCCTATTCAGCATAAAGGGTAGGGCAGGCCCTGTATTAATCCCTGCCAGCTGAGAAAAACTAACACATTATTAAAAAACACCATCATACATGTTACATTTACAACTAGAAGGTAATGGGCAAAGTTCAGAAGACTTATGCCCCGACTTTGAAGACTAACATCTGAGAAATATATGTGAAGTTAGTTAAGAGCCTTGCAGGCTTCAATAAAGTCCCCTATTGAAAAAACTGTGATAAAATCTCAGAATAGTTCCTGTGGAAAACTCCAGTTATTTGTATATTTTGTGATCCTGTAAAAATTGTGGAAAATTAATACCTTGATGTTAAAGGCTTCTTGCCTAATATGCCAACAGCAAAATGGAAATAAGGACTTAGCAAATTATATGCAGGGGCTCATTTGATGATTAATGGTAGTTATAAACATATGTTCATATATTACACAACTCATGTAAAAAGCTAAAAAGTTGAATCCATAGCTGTTATTCTATAACTCATTTTCACAAACTCATTTTCCATCAATGCTGATTCAGACACATTCAGATTTCAAAAACTCTTTTAGTCTCTGTGGCAATGGCAGCTTTTCAATTTCTTCTTTATTCATGTACTGTTTGATCGCTTTTCTACAAAGATTTTCCAGTGTAGGAGCTAAGGGGATAAAAATAAACATCATAAAGAGATATCAATTTTCAATGGAGTGAGAAGACTGCAACATTCTGTTAACAGCCATTTGAGATGGAAACAGACATGGCTCCTAGCTATTAATTGTAGGGGTTGGCTTTTCAACATTTTAAGCAGTTTCCTGGTTAGCCTTTTTGATGCAACTTTTCCATCTCCCCACACATTCATCTGATTATTTGATTTTGTGCCATCAAATCAATGCAAAACACCAGTGAACACATATTAAAAAAATTTCTAACTGTGGACACATCTCAACAACACTGAAATGAACCTTACCTCCAAAATATTCCCATGAAACCTGCTTTGTTCTACCATAAAGATCAAACACAGCAAAAAGTTCTTTTTTCACTGGCATATTTGACATTGCTATTCCTCTATCGAAACCATTCTCGTAAAAGTGTAAATCACCATTTGATCTAACTTGTACTGCAACTCTATCATAAACATTTAAATTATGCATGTTTAACTTATAGTCTAATTCCTTCTTTCCTCTATGCACATGGTCTCCTGATAAAATCCAATAATTCTCATCATCATTTGTAAATAAGTCCGTAACAGCTCTTGCAATTCTCAATGAACTAAAATTTGGATTTTCAGTTGTCACTCCAAGTCTCTAAACAAACAAAATTTTATAAATCAGTACAATGCCAAATACTCAAAAAATTGTTGATCAACTGCAGGTCCTGGATGATATGATCAATGTAAGATAAATGTAATAAAAATAAGATCCCTCTTATTTCCTATATAATATTTGCTACAGTGGAAATGGGAGGCAACTATGATACCCTAAATTTACCTACTGGAGCCAACCAACCATTGGCTAGTGAGGTAGGCCAAATGAGGTTGATGGTGCACAAGTTAAACCGGCCAAAGTGAGACATTACTACGGTCTGACAATTGCCGTGAGTTTGCAGCGAACTAAGTAGCTTCAATTCTCAAAAAATTAGAGCTTATGTAGGAATTTTACCAACGACCCCGCCCATTTGGATTCCATTTCTTCTACCTTCAACTGAAACAATTCACCAAGATGGAGTGGCCTATCGCTGAAAACAAGACCATGATCGTAGGTGTCACCATTTCTTCTTGCACGTTGGTTATCGTCTGAAAAATTAATATACTTTCCGCATCGATTATGAAAGCGTAGCTCCCATCCTCGATCTACCATTCTCGTCAAAACGACCACATATTTAAGTTGCACAATCAAGCTAGGCCTTTCTCTAACAGTAAACAATCGATCTTTACCTTTTTTTCTCATCGGCGCATGCGCCATGACTCATACTCAGGACGGAGATTAACCACAACAAAAAGGTGGTATGCTAACGATCATAACCGTTGGAAAATTGGCTGCACATTTTATTACCCCCCTTGAAAGAAAATTGCCCCCTCCATAGTTTTGAACGGGGTTCAGTGATTGATTAGTCAATTCCAGCCCCTGTTACATAAAGATTCCCATTTCCTTAGCCTCTTAGAATTTGGAGAATTTCCAAGGGGTGTGACCATTCTTTGGGTAATTTCCAGGAAGCTTAAGAAAAAAACGAAACGTCATTTCCGTACTATTGTGTGGACAAAATATGTAATAGCTTATTATGAAACGGGATGAGGGAGGCAAATGCCCTCATTCCTAGCGATATAGGCACCTTAGTGCAGAGCACCTTAGTGACTTCGAGAGTATTAAAGACCTATTGCTTTTGAACCTCACTGCTTACCTTCTGCGCCGATATTTCTTCGTGCAAATATTCAATTGGTGATATGTTTGAGCCTAAGCTTGTTTTGTTTTGTTTATTGAGTCTGTACACAAAATCTCTCCCGTCCGTTTACATACCTTCTTCCAAGTTGTATCATCAGATGGGTCGGGGGGCTTCTTGGGGTTGCTGGTGGGGCTGTCATTTTTTTCATGGAGGATTTCTTTTGGATGTGGCCGTCCTACTGGTATTCCGAGAGCTTTTTGGTCCCTCCTGACTGTCCTGCGTATGCTGGTGCTTCTTTGAAATACTTTTCACCTCTACCTTTTTAGCACAGGGCCTTTAAAAATCTGCTTTCACACTTCATTGCTATATTTACACTTCCATAATTGCAACCAGGTCTGTCCACCCAAAACTAATTTTCACAAATTTGACTTTTTGGATAACCTTAGTACAGGGTCAAGAGGGGGGCTCTTTCCTCGATTAGTTTAGCTACTAAAAGAGCCCCTTCCTTAAGAACTCTCCTTCCTATTCGTTTTTTTGTCTTACTTCTTTTTTTATTGCAATTGTTTTTTATTGTATTGTAGGTAAACTGGATTTCAAAATGAGTGAATGAACAATCTGTTCTTTTTGATCTAATCAATATTCATATTTAAGCTTTATATGGACCTTGCCAGTTGCCTTAAAATGCAATAATTCCCCATAATTCGGCAAAAACTTAAGTATCTGAAATGCAATTTGTCAACAAAATTTTAAGCCTTTCTGTTGACTCTCAAAGTCAAAAATTTGCTGAGAAGGCCAACAGGCTGACAGCCTTGAGAGTACCACAACATAAGATGTGGTCATGGCGTTCTATGACTCACGGTTCCTAACCAAAGAATAACTATTGATCGAACAGTATGGAGGCTTCCCATATTAAAAACCCTGTACCTACTTAACCACCTTGGTTAGTCAGGACCGTCGAGAGGGGGGTAGGCGGGGTCGGAGGTCTGGGGCCCGCAAAAGATTTTGTTCAATTAAAAAATTGATTGCTCACTGGGGCCCGGTGCAATGAAAAACCCCGGGGCCCGCACTGGCTCTCGACGGCCCTGGGTAACTCCTTAATTTTTTTTTTAATTTCCCATGGCAAGAATTGGTTATTCAGAAATTATTCAGTAATGCAGAAGTTTTACAATATCATCGTTGTTCGGTCGATTCATGTTTTGAGGGAATGCAAGCACACTATTGGTCAGTAGGGCAGTAGGGCAGTGGTCAGTAGGGCTTGGATTGGTCTTCCCCCTATTGTCTAAAAGACAAAGACCACTTTTCTAGCACAATTCTGGCAAATACTTGGTTTAAAACAAAATAGTTCCTACTGTCATGCAAATCAGATAATTCGAATTGAACCAATCATAACAGACCTTGTAAAACTTCTGCAAGAACCAAATTATTGCAGCGTTGGAGGCCAAGTAAGCCTGAGACGTTGGGTTCCATTAACAAAATCATTCTTTCTTTGAAGACAAACGATTGGAATTTCCATTCTACTGAATTGAACTTTCTTGATAGATAAGAATAGAGAAAGCAAATTTTGTCAAAGTTGTTGAAAACGTTTAATTTCTTCTAATTCCAGAAATATTATTGATAAAAATTGGAATTTCAATACCACATCTGAATTAATAAAAATAAAATTGCACTAAGCATTGTTAACTATAACATTAACATTAGTCTCTATTAAGCAATCTATTGAGAGAAGGTAACATTGTTTTAGAATGTGTTTCAACGAACTATTTAATCAACTAGTTATGTATTAAAACCTCCTTTTAAACAGAAAACTTTTACTCAAACATGGATGCCTTTGTTACGCATTTCCGCTCCAACGGAATTTCTCTAGCCAGAGAATATCAGGACTATAGTGCTTTGGTCATATTTACTTCTATAGAATTAAAGGTGTAAGAAAAAATGCCAAGTCATTTCATCTACGTTGTATCAATAACGTTATTCGTGAACTTAAAACGTTTTATTAAGTTTTTTACCATTGCTGTCTCATGTTCTCTGAAATTAGCACTTGTATGTGGCTCTAGTACAACAGGAGCTCGAGGCACAGATGCAGTGATCATCGCAGAGTTCCATGTTTGGTAAGCTGATAGCTATTGCAACACAGACTATGGAATCATATGATTTATTGGTCTGAAATATATTTAGGAGTGTCATTTACGAAGGTAGTAGGATGCTTTAACTTCCTATGGGAAAATCTGCGACGGAGAAAAATTGGCTAATGGCAAGCGATTTCATTTGCAAGTGTGAAACTTCTTCAAGTCTTAGCAAGGCAAAAATGATTTCTACTGAGAAAATCGCCTTCGCACTCTCACTGAGGCCACGAAGTGGTAGCCCTAGCTGTATGAACCTATTTATCACAAAGGAATTACTGGATGAGCGCCAAAGCTGAGGGAGTGACTACCATCGAATTCGCAAACAACAAAGTAGGGAATGGGATTGAATACCCGGATGTTAACAAAGACGTTAAAAACGTTCTAGCAAAAGCGCGGCCGATGTTCGAGTCACCTGATTTTCTGTCAATCTTCCCTCTGGTCATGCATAATGGCCAATGCCATTGACCATTTTTATAAAATCAGGCCCATTGGGTTAGGGGGCAAGGGGCAAGGGGGCCAACTGCAACCAATCCATGAATCAAGAAAGGGGCTTGCATTTTTGCAGACTTCTGTCCAAAATTTTAGAGGAAAAAGACGGTTAAATCGAACAATGACTTTCAAAAATTATGGGCACTGGAAGACAAGCTGTGGCACTAAACGAAATTATGGCAATGGATAGTTTGCTATTTTTTACATTCTGAAGATAACCTATAAATAAGCGGATGTTGATTTATTTTTGATGGCATTCATTAAAACGTACAACGACACGATAACCTTTAGAGTAACGCGCGTATCTAGTCATATGTATTGATAAGTAATGCTTTTAAAACACAACAAGAACTTCATTCATACTGCCCCTTTAGCAGGGGCCACGTCATTTGGCAGATAAATCAAAATAAAGCTTAATAGGCACGTTAAGAATGTGAAGGAAAAAGTATATTAAGATAATTCCTCAGTAATTTAATTTCTTTAAAATGCTTTCAAGAGAAGTTCGTCTTAACAAGCCCGTCGTCAATTAAAATATCTGTTACCTCAAACTCCATCAAAGAATTACTCCATGTGGCCATTACATTGAACTTCATTGTTGTTTGTCTCTTCATCTGCCCAGCTCTTCTTAGCGGCTATGGGGTCTTGTTTTGGAGCATGCCTGGCTTCATTCTCCGCGTTCTGTTGAATCTTCTTGGAAACATCCTCAGCTTTTACATTCTCAACTGTCCTTTGCGGATTGCTTTTGCTTCGCTTAGTCTTGTCCGGATGATCATTATCATTGTTTTTATAAAATTTATTACTCTCATCTTCACCCTTCTCTCCCTTTTCCTGTAATGTTCTTTGGTAATTTCGTCGTCTGTTGTGATAGTTTCTTTGCGGGAGTCTTTCAGAAGAATTTTTAGGCTTCTCGGATGAACAATGCCTTTGATTGTGCGAATCTTGTCTCATCCTATCAGTATTTTTTTTTACTTTTTCTACCACCTTTGGCTCGACGGGGACCTCTGTAATACCAGCATTCAATGTCCCTTCAGGCTGCTTCTCTTTCGGCATTTTCTCATCTCTAGGCGAGATCAATTCCGGTTTCTTTTCAGCATCTTTTTTTTCAGATTCACTCTGTTTCACATCACTACTACCCCTCCAACTTCTATTTGTGTTTGAGGGTTTCTCAATCTCATTTCCTCTACCATTTTGTCGACGATTATTATTGCGGCGAAAATTGCCTCTATTGCGATTAAAGTTATTGCCTCTGCTGCCAGAGTCTCGTCTTTCTTTTTCCTCGCCACTTCTCTGACTTCTTTGGCTTTCCGTAGCTTCCTTCTGCGATTTATTCCCTTCAATTTTTGATACATCTTTGGTTTCTTTGGTATTATTGCCCTTCAAATAAACCGAGTTCTCTGTTTCATTGCTTTTGGAACTAACTGCTTGTTTTTCTTTATCACGCTCCTCCACAATCTTTGTAACGTCAACCGGTTTCTTACCTTCAGCCTCAGCTACATTTCTATTTGCTGTGTTATGAGCACGTGATGCATCTTTTTGTTTATCTTTATCACGCCCCTCCGCAATCTTCGTGACGTCGACCGGTTTTTTACCTTGAACTTCATTTTCATTGCTCAAGTTATGCGCATTTGATCCATCTTCCTTAGCACTTTTATTGAGCTCGAGCGTATCTTGATCCTTTCTTCCATGCCTACGGTTCCGTCTATCATCGAATGGGCGTTCTTGTCGCTTTTGAGCAGAGCGCCTGTCGCGGCCAACCGTATCACTGTAGTCAGCATCGAACCTCCATGGGCGTTCTTGTCGCTTTTGATCAGAGCGCCTGTCGCGGCCAACCGTATCACTGTAGCCAGCATCGAACCTCCATTCACTGTTATAACGATCTTTCCCACTTCCGTTGTTTCGTTGCGTGTTTCTCGATTGATTTTGTTGTCGCTCTTGGTGATAGCGCTGTGGTTGAAGTTGTTGTTTTTGGTGGTGCCCCTTATCATCATGCCCCACCTTCTGTTGTTCTGTTTTGTTCTCATTCTCGTTCACTCCTTTCTCGGCAGTTCCAGCCTGCTTATCAATTTGATCACCTTTATTTCTATCTGCAGAATGCTTCGCACGTTCTAGAAACACAAGAGAGGTTGGAAACTGAGTGGGAGCAAGTCTTACGGAAGGCCTGGATTTAAGAAGAAAGAAGTAGGGTGACTGAAATAATGTGAGAGCGCAAGGATAATTTGGCATACTGTATACCACCTTTTTCATTAGTCAGTTCTCAGAGAATGCAACGAGTATAACGTAAAAAGAAGTAAATATAGAGTTGCAGGGCGAAATGAATTTATAACGAGTAATAGCCCGTGTGATTCATTGCCACTTGCTTAGCCCAACGAGCGCCACTTCCACTGCATATTCTCGGCTTCAGAAAGGATTTTTTAAAGATGAATTGGCTACAAGAAAAGCCCTGGCTGTACTATTTTCAAAATTGTGGTAGGGGTGTAAAAAATTAAGCTTTTCATTCCCAAAGTCTTCCTCCGGACAAAAATATCCCGGAAGGCAAACCTTTCTCACAAAACAATAGGCATGGCTTGGGTGTATCAAAGGAGTCTATTGCAACAAGTGCAGATACTCATACCAAGTAGTATTTACATATATATAACCACATGCACCCAGTGGCGGATCCACAATGATTCTGAAAGGAGGCAGTTTAGAAAGAGGGGCACCTATAAACCTTCGGTAATTCATAGAAAGGGGGCGCCACGCGCTTCCAATAGGGGCCGTCACGCCAGTTGAAGAGCAGTGAAGGCTGCACCCAGTTGCCCCCCCCCACCCTAAATCCGCCACTGCATGCACCTGACAAATTACTCGAGCCTATAATGAAAAATCATACCTTGAGGTAATGCAGTTGAATTGCTCTCCGGATCTTTCATAGACTTAAAAGAAAAAGAATAAATGTTGAAATGCAGACAGAGACGTTTGGCTCATAACCTGGAAATGTCTTTTACCTTACTTAACGTTTAAAGTGTAACATTTTCGTCGTTTCATGAAAGATTGGCATTTTAATCCTCTTACTTCACTTCTAGTTGTATTCATTAAACCTTATAATGAGGTACCAAACATAAATGTAAAAAATTATGAAACAATAGAAACCAGTCAAAGTATTTAGCAGTGATGGTTGACAGACAAAAGGGCAAGCTTCATTTTTTTTAAGTTAATTCCACCAGGAAACTGCAATAAAAAGGCGAAAGAACTGGCAGGTGGCTGGAAACTTTGAGGCACCGATGGCTGTAAAATGTTGAGTAGAGGAAAGTGGAAAGCATTACTTCGTCGTAATCTGATAAACTTGTAAAATTTGATAAACCTTACTCATTTAACAAAATAAACAGGGCGTTAAATGGGTTTAGTCTCCAAATAATTTTCTGTTTTCAGCAACCTGCGGCATTACTGTCAGCTGCGGACCTGCAATGCTTTCAAAGAATTCTTTTGACTGTAATCACGTATAAGGGCCTACTTCAGACACTGGCTCCTCCATATTCATGCTGACAATGGTACTTTTACTGCATTTACTGCATGATGGAGCTCAGCTGTCTATGATGGAGCAATACACACTTTTACTGGTTAAGGATGTGTCGTCTCTCCAAGACCGTTTGTTCCAAGAAAGATGTAGACTAGAGGTCGAGCATGAGGCCTTCCCCTATCTTGGAGCAAACGGTTTTTCTGAGGCGACTTCTAGTGGTCGAGCATGAGTCGCCCCAGGAAAAACCGTTTGCTTCAAGACAGGGAAAGGCCTTTGTGGCTATCACATTCAAGATTACATATGTGATGCAAGTTTTTTATATGAATAGATAGAAAGGCAAAACTTCAAGCCACATACCTGCTTATGGATAGCCTCGATTAGCTTATTGTGATCTTCAGCTCGTTCCTTAAGCTCGGCACAACTTAGAGATTTATGGGTAGGTTTGTCTGGAGTTGCACCTGAGGTACCCTGTTCTTTTGCCAAAAAAACGTCATCTACGGGTTCTGCGAGACTGTCACGTGGAGTAATCTCTGCATCAGTGCTGATTTGCGTTGTCAACGAAGAAGATCTTGCTTTATAATCAGCTTTTAATGGGCTTACTGAAAACAAAACAACAAGGCTACATTGCAGTGAGCAGAAATCGCAATGGAGTAGGAGCAACATCATAAATATACCAAATGGGTTTGAATTCTTTACATTAAATTGTTTAATTAAGCATTGGCGATCATTGTTCATCATTGTTTCATATCGATCACAATCGTTAAATAATTTAAACATTGTCATAGCATTGTATTAGCATTTTGCTCGACTAACCTACACAGATCACCTCCCAGAGTAAGGGGTTTTATGCTCTAGAAAAAAGGCCACGCTCATTGTGGTCTATATCGACTACATGTTGAATAATATATGTCCAACTTCAGACACTGGTAAATCAAAAAAAAGTTAATTCTCTTGGTTAATCTTTGACCCCGGCAACAACATGGACTTCGACTTCATGATAGAGAAATTGTTGGGAACATTGCGATCTCCCCCTATTGTTAGTGACAAAGGAATTCACCCCAAGTCTGATTGGCTATACCGCATTGAAGCATGTGCATAACATGCTACTTTCCTGTAATTCTGGTTGTTGATGACGTAAAATAAACAGAAGATCAAACTTGAAATGTGTCTTCACGTCAAGTGCATTTTTAGTTGATGTTGACGTGTTGCCAGTACTTCGAAATTGCCGCGCTCCTCCGATCCCGCCATTACTCGGTCAGCATCAAATGGAGAGCTCCTCTACAAGTCCTTCTACGCATGCTCCCATGCGGTACGACAGGGGGGGCCCTTACCGAAGCAGAAATATTGTCAGACTTGAACCATTTGTATCCCCAACAAGATAACGTTTAAGGACTTCACGCCTTGTTCTGGCACATACAATGGAGAGATAAAACAAAAAGTGACCTGAGAGATGCAAATAAGAGATCGTAACTGCAAAAACGCAGAAAAAGTTCTAAGAATAACTCAAAACTGCTTGAATGTGAAGAGCTCTGTTCAATTTTAAAGCTTTTCTGCATATTTCAAGATTATTTTTAATAAAAACATTGTTTAATGTAAGGCAGTTAATATTTAATAAAACTACTCACTGTGACCAAAGCTTTCGACAGCCTACAAAATACAAAAGAATGAGAAACACGTTAAAAAAATCAGGTCAAATGACGATTTTATCTACAAACATCAGTATTCAGTCTGTTAACTTACAGGTTTCAAAATGGGACTATTAAGAAGTTTGATTATCCGAGCTAGTGGCAGGGTCAGCTCTTTCAAAATGGGTTTTTTTAAAGGAATGCGGTTAATTTTGATGAATTCTTAGACAAACGCGTCAGGTTTTCTTGAAAGGCGCTTTATTTCTAAAAATTTTTTCAACAAGAAAAAAGGTGAAGAAAGAACAGTGAACAAAACTATGTAACAGCAGTAAGTAGTGAAGGAATGGCCTCGTTATAAGGAAGATGCAAATCTTAATAACTCTTGTCTCTGACCTCTCCAATAGACGAAGGGATAAAACTACCAGTATATTAACTTTTAAAGGGCCCTTAATTGACCTAGTTTAAAAATTTCGAATAAGCTAGATTAACCATTTGCTCATCAGCATTCGAGGGTGGTTAAATCTACATAGATCTTGTCCTAGTTCATTCGATTAACATCGCCCTTTAGTAAATCAAAGACAGTGTCTATTTAACAATTCACCCCTTCTATCAAAGACGAAATTTACACCCAAATAGGAGACATATTGATCCAACTTAACACTGGTTCACATGTTTCAAAGTTTGCTTGGATGAGGATACACTTCGTACGTTCACCAAGGCCAGAAAGGCTCCTCATTACTAAGATATGCCCTGTAGAATCTACACACCACTATTCTCCCTCCTCCTTAATTTTTGGTTTGCACCATGTACTTTAACAACGCTACGCTAGCCTTTCTGCGCCCGTCAGGAGCACAATAGCGATTGATGCTTGTGATTATGATGACAAAAGTCATGAAAAACATTTCATTCCGTGACGGGCAAGAAATGAGGTTGTATATCTGCTTTGAAATGACAAAAGGTTTGCTAAGAATCAACATTAGTCGTATTCGTTTTGAAGGAGAGGGAAGTGTGTTTTCAATAATTGTGACGATGTCGTGACCACTCCTAAAAGAGATTTCACGACCCTACGCTTATAATACAACCCCATTAATACTTCTGATCAGTCTTGCAAGACCTTATTGCAACGTGAGAAACAAGAAGGTTTAAAACAATTGAGGGGTGTATCTAGAAAAGTGTTTGATGTCTAGAACAAATAGAAAAGTACCGCCAGTTAACTATTCTAATTTCGTGGGATACAAAGGTACTTCCTAAAGTATGCTAAAATATTGTTTCGTTTGATGCAAGCTTGAAATTTGTTGTATAAAAACTATCTTTAGTCATCAATCATTCACATTTTGTAAACATACTAATGGCTCTTACAGCTAAAGCGTTTACTTTACCTTGATGATTTGGTCACAATCTCCGGTAAACCTTTCGGTATTTGCAAGCTCCTCATCGATTTTTCTGTCACCAACAAAACGCTATAAAACAAAGAATGGATCACACACTATAATAGCAATGAACAAGAAAATTGGGAAATTCTTTAAGTGCACTTATTGCAAGATCCATTAGAATGGATGAAAAAATATGAGGTTTTTATACAAATAGGATAGGGATCAAACCCATGGCCTTTCAGCCCTTTATACCGTTGTCCTATTCTTCCAATAAGCCACTTAAGGGATATAGAAATTTTCCAAAATAGAAATATAATAGTATTTGGTGCAACCTTACAGTGACATGATACTAAGAAAAGAGAGACCAAAATTCTTATAAAGATGCAAAGAATTATTCAGAAAATTTTGCACGGTGAACAATTACCGAAATGTTAATCATAGACGAATAAGGGCAAATCACGATTTGTGTACCTTTATTTCAGCCCTCAGCTCTTGAACTTCCAGATTACGAAGCCGTCCAATTTGGTCACACTGTAACTTGAGATTTGCAGCTTGATGCTGTCTCTCTTCAAGCATATTAGCTATAGCAATAAAAACCGAACGAAATTAAGCAGCTTAAAATGAGTGAAAATAGTTCTCAAGAACGGATGATTAAGCTTTCAGCAAAATTAAAAACAGCTGTCAGTGACGCACTATGAAGAATTAAGGAGGAAGGAATTAAATTTCAACTGAAAAAACCAAAGATGATTAGTCCTTGTTATATAAATTGAAAAGTAAGATATTTTGGCATAACAAACGTGCAGCAGAAGGATGTGAAAACGCATTGTAGATTCGAGCCATCCAGAAAATTGGAGAGCAGGGAAGCCTTAGGGCCGCATATACTGGTCTACTTCTAAGTTTCTACTCAGTAACCACTAATATCAAGAACCCAAGAATACCCATTTTCTTTTTAAACGTGTTGTGAGGAAGATATTCCATTCAGCAAAGAAATTGTGCTCTTAAAGGTTTTCGCATATTTGATCTTAAAGATATACAAATCCATGGTTGAAAAAGAAATGAAGCAGCGATTAAAGTTGAAACCTTGCCACTTGCTTTTCCATTATCAAAGTGATCAAAACTGTTCTCATTAGGATCACGACTCACATGGAAGAAGAGCAAGTGCTTGACTTAAAGACCCAGATTCACTTGATCAAACGTAG
The DNA here is from genome assembly GCA_964019065.1 of Catostylus mosaicus. Classification (NCBI taxonomy): domain Eukaryota; kingdom Metazoa; phylum Cnidaria; class Scyphozoa; order Rhizostomeae; family Catostylidae; genus Catostylus; species Catostylus mosaicus. The sequence continues at coordinate 11,856,987 of OZ025188.1, read as the reverse complement.
GAACCTAGCTACCAATGAATCGACTGCCTAATCAGCTAATCAGGTATCATTCAGTGATACACTCTCTCTTCTCAAGTTTTATGAAGAGCCCTTTTATTCTAAGAAATTAATGATTTTAGGCCTAAAGTATTCAAAATATTCTTAATCAACCCAAATGTAAATCTACCAATGAACCTAAGAATGGCACTTTCGTATGTCAAGTAAACCAATCAGTAAATCAATCAGTTAATCAATCAATCAATCCATCGATCGATCTGTGATTAAACAATAATAGAATTTGTATCCATTTTTGTAGATACATGTTAAGAATTACAGATACATAAAATGAACAGTGTTACAAGTACCTGCTTCAATTCTGATATTCTCGAGCTCTTCAAGAAGGAACTTCTCTCGTTCGGAGACACTAATAACAAAAACATATATGATAATATGCTTCAATACAGTCCAGAATCAAGCAACGATGAAAAGGTTCATTAATACAGTATTAACAATATGTCTGCAAACAGGGATGTCTTCAAATCAGCGAGACTTGATAATGTCTGCACAAATCTTACACTGCTTATTGGTTCTTTCGTTAAACATTCATACTTCAGATCTCTTTAGATGGCTTACCAATACACTACAAAAAGGTTCCTTCATTTCCTTCTGCATGGCTAAATAACATAGATAGTATATATGGCCATTTAAAAAACTTATTAAGTCTTTGGTATTACCGAGGGCATTTAAAGCAAGAAATCCGGTACTAAGCAGGTATCTGAGTAGCAAAATGTGACAAGAACATTAAGTTATATCTTACCTATCCCGCATTCTCTTGAATTGAGTTTTAATTCGCTTTTCTGCCTCACTGCATCTCTATAAAAGATAGCCTTTAATGTTATATCAATAAAGAATTGGGCTTTAACTACCAAGCTAAGAAGGTAAAACCTTCGATTGTATCTTCCACAGATCTGGTAAAGACTTTCTCTGCACGTTTAAGGTTCCAATAGCTCTGTGTTGGATTGGACTCAGACAGAATACGTAAGGGCTACTTTAAAGGCCAGTGCGGCTCTTTCGGGGCCTTCTTGTTAAAAGTCAATTAAAGCTCACACAGTTTAAAAATAATTCGAAAACATCTCAAAATGGAGCATATTCATCATTTTCTAAAACTTTTGAGCAGTAAGAAGGTCAATCAAGACATCGTATAAGAAATACTACCAGCATTCCCTTGCTGTTGCTATATGAGGAAGGTCTGCCCTATGGGATAATTCAACTCTCGCTAATGATTTAACATATTTTCAAAGACGCCCAGCAGTGCCCCGCTTGCTAACTATATAGATCTGCAGCACTGGACGAGGCCAGTGTAAGTCTGTTCCTAGGTACCTTGTCTTCCTATTTTCCTATGCCCTAGGTGCCCCCGTTACACCAGCAACTCTGTTTGTAAGGATAACGTACCTCTTGATGTACTAAGTGAAATCGTGCAATAGCTACAGCTGATCGGTGCAAATCTTTCGTCGATCTTGGCATTGACTCTATAACATTGATTTCTTTTTTAGTAGTTTCCTTAGCTTTGCTTGGAACGCCATTTGTTGGGAATGACATCACTTTTTCCTTGCTTTGCGGAAGTGGTGTCGGAGGTAGAGATGGATTTTCAGATTTCAATGAAATAGATGATTTGCGAGAGGATGGTGACGATTCTTCAGCAACTGCCACTTTATCCCGAGTAGCATCAACATTTCTTATTGATTCGACTTTCCCGCATTCTGGATGGAAAAGAATATTTGAATTTAATAACCACGAATTACAGCATCGCCGTCAGGTCACTACAAAAGAGGTTCGCGCTCCTTAATCTGTCACCAAACGGGCATACAATGAAATCTGGTAAGCACCTAGAAGCATTGTCAACAAATAATAATACGAAAAAGTCTTAGATAAAACACCTTGTAGTCCAAACATCTAATCAATCATTCAATAAATAAATAAATAAATAAATAAATAAAAAAATCAATCAATCGATCAATCAATCAATCAATCAATCAATCAACCAAACGACCAAGAAAACAAACAACCTTACTAAAAAATCAATTAACCAACTATTAAATCGTCCAATCATCCCATTAACAAATCAAACAATCAACCAATGTGTCAATTAACCAATCAAATTATAAATAAATCAATCAATCAGCTAAAGAAGCAGTCAATTATCCGATTAAGCAACTAATCAACTAATCAATCAAAAAGATCATTAATTTATTCAGTCAATGATTTTAATGCTATGAATAAAAAACCAGACCGTTTCATCGAATATGGGATAAAATACTTCAATCGACTTGTTGCGAGGGGGACGAAGGAGCGAATCATATCTATTCTGAATCAATAAATTTTATGATCCACAAATAGTGCAATCAGTAATTTACCGCCCATAATACGAACAGAAGCACAAACACAGATTGGTTTTGCCTATTGCTGAAACATTGCCAAGAAGGCAGTGAAAGTATTTCTAAGACAAAAAAATCTCGTTAATACAGCAACGTGCTACGTCTTCTGGTAGGCCAATAAACAAATATACGAGCCAAGCTATAAAATTCATAGCGTAAAAACAAGATCCTACAACTCCAACCCCCTCCCCCCCCCCGGGTTATTATTTGCCAGCCCTAAGCAGGACACTTAACAGAAGAGGGAATATTAGTAATACTTTATAGCAGTTTGATGCCAACCTCTTTATTCCATATCGCTTTGACGAGCAGCCTCGTTTCTTCCTTTTGTTTTTTTCTACTTGTTTTAAACTTCAAGTTGATGCTTAATTACTTGAATCTTTAATGATCTTAATCGTGTTGGCTATGAAATTTTGAGCTGCGTTTCTCTTGCTTAATCTTCTCATCAAAACACAGAGATACCAAAGACGATCAACGCTAAATTCATCCTTTTTATCGGTCTTAGTATCATAGGAAACTTAATTTTTGTTGTTTTCTTGGACCATGGTTGATTCAATATTAACGCCCACAAATCTACGTCATTTACTGTAATCTTTTATCACTAACTGCTTTTCCAAATAACATGATTTGCTTCCTTTCTTTGTGCATAAATGAGTAAAGTACATGATAAGACCACAAATATTGTGTAAAAACGTAGGAAATTAGATCTTAAAATATGTAACGAACAGTAACAAGGTACACCCTTCGCCACTCTGGCAACAACTTGTCTTATTTGCCCCTTGTTTCCCCGTCCTTAAAGGCCATGCATGGCTACCCGTCAATTTACTGGCATTTTTAACTTGACTAAAAAGCAAACATGTAAAAAAAACATTTGCAAAAATTTTCATTATGGCAAGAATTGCGTATTTGCAAAGAAAAACAAAGATGTAAAAGTATAATTACCTGAAGAAGCGTCACCATTGGGTACACTATTCTGTGGCATCGAGGCACTTGGTTCATTAACAATGTTTTCTTCTAGTTTTGGTGCATTTCGCTCATTCAGATTCTTCTTCTTGTTTTTCTTTCTCCTACTCTTTGTTTTATTATATCCATTCTAAAGTATAAAAGTATTTGACTTAGTTCTTTGACTAAGATTATAGTGAATTAAATTCCTTTTCTATTGAATCTATGTTGAAGCAACGTGACAAGTGAGAAAGACTCTTAAGTCTCGGGTCAAATTTATCATTACAAGTGAGGGAAGACCCGTTAGAGAACTTATGCAAATCCAAAACCGTGGTTTATTTAGAAGGGGGTCTCTTTATAAATACCGCACAATCCCTTCCAAAAGTGAGGAGCACTAACCAGCTAATCTGCAGTTTCCTCTCTTCCCCTAAAAACAATGTTGCTTTATAAACCACGTTATGGCTGCTCTTTGCAACCAGCCACAAAGCAGTCTGCAAAGCATGAGTTTTTATAGGTGTTCAGTATGTATGGGGCTCAGTAACAAGGGTAGACGCAAACATGAAAATTTTAGAATATGGTTACTAAAGTCTTGGAAACTTTCAAATCTGAAGCTAATTAAAAATCAAATAATGATCTTAATCATCTTCTAATTATTTGTTTACACTCAGCTTCGAGTAAATCAACGATACTAAGTATATATCCCGAACAGTTTAATGTATTGTGCAAATGTAAATTTAAATGTAAATTTAAATGTAAATTTAACTGAACGGTTAGTAGTACGTGTACCATAAAAAACATATCATGTCGATGTAACAAAGCTTGACATTTTTATCGAAATTTTCAAACTCCTGTATATATTTGACGTCGCATTAATAAAAGCAAATTAAAATATTATAGAAAGAATACATAACGTCTCTTTACTGTTTTTAAAAATGAAACTTTGACTTTATTTTTGATACTGGCTGAAACCTCAAAGCCTTAAAGATATAGCAATTAGTTTTCCTTGTTTTGAGTCACATGTTCCCGATGTGACTTTACAATATTCATGTGATAAACAGAGGGAAGCAGGCCTCAAGCGAGGTTGCTCTTGATCTGAAATAGTCTTGCAGCGGAGCAATTCCTAGCATGTTCTGTCTAAGCAAATAAGGTATTTGGTCTATAAGACTTCACGAAAATACTTCAACTTTAACCCTTTCGCACCTGGATTTATTTTCACTTAACTGATAAAAATCTATATAATTCTACGCTTTTAGGGGGTAGCATAGTCAAATAACTTAGGTGAAAGCGTAAACTCTTATAGAAAAGTGCCATCAGAACATTTACAATATTTTGTACTTAACCCCCTGAAAAATTATCTTTTCCGCTGTTTGTCATTGGGCCATATGGCCCGTCCAGGGGTGAAAGGGCTAACCTCCGAAAAACTGAACAATACAAAGTATTGTATCTGATAAACACGTGATGCGCAAAGGAATGCAACATTGCCAAACGGTAGGCCATTGCGGTGGTGAAGCAGTGAATGGTTGGTGCGCAGGCTCATCGAATTGAAGTCTCTGATTTGTAAAAAGGTTGCTGGCAATACCTAAAGACTTCTGTACATCCAACCAAGTCACTTTCATATATAATTTATGGCATAAAGTGAAAAAAAACATATATCAAAGACAAATACAGGGCTGCCTACAAAAGATGGCAGCGGGGGTCCATTGGCCCCTATTCTCGGAAGACAGGCCCGATGCTTCTACATTGCATATGTTTTGCCAGTCTCCCCCTTAATTCCCCCTTGCCCTTATGTGCAACAGGTGTTCACGACCAAATGACGTGGTTTACCATAAAAGCAAACAGACAACTGGTCTTATTCATTTTAAGATATTACGATAATCTGAAGCGCCAGAAAAGTGGGATAGGGGACTCGTCCCTTCCCCACCCTCTAAGAAGAGCAGCATGTCGATAAAGTTCCGCATTGGAGCTCTGCAAATAGAGTAGTTATAGACTATAAAGAATTGAGGTATAGTAATGGAATGTTAGTGGTGGCCCTCACTAGATTACTTATACCAAATAGGCTCTATATGGCGACACTTGTTGCACCACAACCTGAAGAAATACCACCATAGAAGTAGTTGGGGAGAGCGGTGTAAGGCGCTGTACTTTGTAGGGGTTTTTGGTAAATTTTGCTGCTTACAGATTGCAACCAAAGCTAGTAAACTTGAGGGCATTACAGCAGCAAAAGCTGAAACTGCAAGAATGTGGACATTGAAGCCTGCAATATCGGCAAAATTTAAAAATACTTAACAGACCAAAAAACCATTTTATTGATAAAGGGCAGTTGCAGAATTCTTATCACTCCTAGTCTTTGCCATTCTTTCAGGCGTTTTCCAACCATTTTTTGATCCAATTCAAAACGATTAATAGGGTTGGCAAAAATGCAAAAAGTCTGATAGCAAACTGTGCTAGTGTTGCTAAGCTGCTTAATATTTGCTCTGCGTTGCTTTGGAAACCAGAGCCGCGACAAAACGCATTATTCAAGACAATTTATCAAATTCATCAGACACTCCTGAAATACAAAATCCTTTTAATTTACAAACCAAACATCAGTCACAACAATTATAGAAATCATACTTATATTAAGAAAATATAGACTATCAAATGATTTATACCAATTTCCAAGAACATTTGCAGTGTTGGGCAGCAGGGGGCCATTACTATTCCTGCAGGGGCCCCAACGAGGCCAGACAGTACTGGGAGAGGGAGGAGCAAACTTTGATACAAATAAGTTACAGCGGTAAAACAAAGGGGCTGCTTCTCAGAACGAATGTAAATTTTCGTTTTCTGAAAATGTGTATGAAATGGGTCTTAAAACGATGATTTTAGCAGATGCAGTGGTATTTCCAATAAATGCTGGCTTAAAAATTGAGGTGGCAAGAAAATTTGCGTACTTGAATTGTCCGAACGTTCGTACAAAAATCGTGTACTGTTCTAATCCTTTACAGACAGCCACCTTTTGCGGCGAGTTGGCGAGCATTTCTCGCGATTTAAATGTCTCTTTCTTCATGTCTTCTTTCGTTAAAAAATAAGATCCTACTTTGATAATTACGTCGAAGGATTTCAAGATGTGGATGTTGACCATTTGTATCAACTGATCGCTCGAGTTTAACTCAAGCCTTCGCCTTTCAAATCATCAGACAGTTATCCTTCGCCAAACAGGCCCTTCGGCAAAATGGCCGTTGAACGATAACAAAGGACGGAGTTATAACATTGAAGCAAATCGTCAAAGCTAGTGAGTCTAGACGCATTAATCAATAACATTTTTACAAAGAAACCCTTACCACGACTTCCATTGCGTTTAAAGCTCATCAGATTCTTTCCCAACAAAAACTAAGGTTTGTCTGTGCTGTCGTGGATGATAATGATGCAAGGGACTTTTGTGAGGATGGGTTTCTTGGAAATCATAAAAGGAGATTCCCCTTACGGTTCCCTTTCAGAACAACTAGCAGACAAAACTCCTTTTGCGGTTTTGCGAGAAACTTGTGACGGGAACGGTTCCACGTAGAAATTATGACAACTCAAGTGTTATCTCCAATGCCAATCGGCATTTTAACAGATTCATTTTATAAAAATGACCCTCAGAAATTCTTTTCAAGAAGGCCAACAAGGAAAGATCACCATTCATAGCCAATATGAGACAAAAAAGTGAAGAGTTTAAAGAAAACCATGATATCTATTTCTAGACTAGAAAAACAAATATCACCTACTGGGCCATCGACGAGACCAAAAAAGTGGGAGGGGGGCAAGCTTCGATGCCAAAAAATTACCAAGGCAAAAAGTAATGATCGGTATTTTAAGGGCATTATTTGCAAGAAGCCCCCCCCCCTTCCCCGGCGTCGGAGGCCGTGACCTATTTCAATGCTGTCTACTCTAAGTCTGTGAGGTTGACACCACTATAAAGTGTACAATTAAGTGAGCTTTTTCTCGTAATTTCTCAAAAACCTGGTTTCTTTATTGTGTCCCAATTGCCTAATACACGACATTCTTAATTAAAAGGCTTTCTCTCAAGGCAAGGATGCTGAGCAGGGAAAAGGAAAAAGAAGAAATCTATTCACTTTCTTTCTTGTGTATTTCTGAGCGGGAAATTTGAGGGAGAGAGAACCCCTCCGAATGTTACTCTGAATTTCCCCACATGACCCTTTAAGACCAGGGGTGGGCCCATGGGGAGGGCAGAGGGGGGCTGTAGCCTCCTCTAAGGGAGAGTCAGCCCTACCCCCAAGCGAGGAAATGTTAATGCCTGTTGGGGGATTTTTAATGGAAAAATGTGTCCTTATGCTCAGAAAGATACAGTTTGTTCAGTTACATAGCCCCCCCTGTCAAGGAACCTAGCCCCCCCATCAGGCAAATCCTGGCACCACCTCTGTTTAAGACTAACCAATGAATAACTGTGTACTAACAGAAAAGGCTAGCATTTTTTAAAAAAGATCTTAATCTTGTATGATACCCATGGTTCCTAGCAAGATTTTTTAAGCAAAAACAACTATCAAAATTTTCTCCAATGTCTTCTTGCATTTAGCATTGAGATGAATAAGGCTAAAACGACATGCTTTTAACATATTGACTGGGAAATTGATAATTATTTTCACAAATGGCATTTGAATGTTTTAGTTTGGTGTTTTAATGCAATTTAATAACATTAAGCTGACTCACTACCATATGGCAATTGTTTGTATGCGGTATTTGCTAAGAATGATAATATTCAAGTGGCCATTTGAACAGTTGGTCAAAGAATGGTATTTGTTCATGTTTGCTTGATATCACATTATTAAAACTTATTCAAATTCAAATTCTGCTATATTTAGTTACTTTTAGAAGGTGAGAAAACATTCAGGAATGTCAATAGTGCATATCAAAATAAAATGTTTATTGATATGGGGGACCTATAGGGGACTGAATCACCCACGGTAAATAAGGAATAAGCAGGCTGCAAACCAGACTCTTGCACAATGCTTGTGGCAATGTCTGCATCATTTATTACATATACTTCTAATCAATTTCAATGTTTTTGGTGATATGGCAGCAGGGTGGACATTGCATGTGCTTCTCTATGCATGATTCACATTTGTTTACTGATATCCATAGGATAGGAAAGCATATTCTTATCATTTAAAAAATTCCACAAAAATGGTTTGCAGGTAGGAAGCGACTCATTTGCATTATTGACTGCAGCTTTGCATTTGAAAGGGAGAGAATCAAAACCACCATTTTACCTATAATTTTAAAGTTGGCTTGAAAATCAAAGCATTTTAACCTACAAACCTAGTAATTTACAAAGCACATTAAGAAACACACCATATACACTTCATAAACCATTGAGCATGTTAAGCAATACTGAGAACTGGTTCATTGCCATCAAAAAATGGAAAAAATCATGTTGCAAACAATCTGAATTATATTTATTCAAAAAAGGATATTTACCTTTCCCTTTTTCCTTTGAAAATTCCATGATGACAGAATTTGTGCTCCTCCATCTAAAGTGAGATAAAAATTAATTAATATTCAGGAATAACAATCATCTTCATCATCAACTGCTAGTTGATTGCCTCCACAAACTTGTCCACCTGCCACAATCTTCTGATTTTCCATCAAAGTAATTCCAGCTATTCTCTTTCAGCCATGATGCAACCCTTTTTATCAAAATCATCTTTCCCAAAGTTTATCTAGGTTTGCATGCAAAGAATGATTGGTAAGTTGTATATTAGGACAAATAATTCCTGCAACAGCTATTTTGTATAAAATGCCATTTTTGCTTCTATCTCATTATTGGCTGAATTCATGTATTGAAATTTTATATAGCAAGTATCATTGTTGCAAATTTTCTGTTTTGAATCCAGCTGTGGGGGATGGGCCCCATTATATTTGGCACTTTGATGCTAAAAATCAGTCATCTGAACGCACATCTCCTAAAATAGATATGCACTTGCTGCACGCCTTTTAACTTACATTCTAACTGTGTAAATTCAATAAAAAGAAAGTCTGATGCAATCAACTAGATCTTCAATTTTCATGCACAGAGACAAGACAACTGCGTACATGAATCATTGACTTTATTTATCTGTTGTTTTCATCTGCTATTTCAGTTTGGCAAAGCCCCTGTATCAAACTTCCTAGATTTGAGGGTTTGCGAATAACATTTTTCAAAGCGGCCAAGGGGGGAAATATTATTGCATAGAAACTATAAAACACTTGGATCTGTTTCAAAAAAGCTTCAAGTAAAATTCAGTTTGCAAACAAAATTGCTGACTAAATATCTGCATGTTTAAATTTTGCAAACTTTCACCACAAGCAAAGGTTGAGTGTCAACCAGAAAAACCAACAAAAAGACTCGCAGTAGACATTACTTTACCCAAATCCTCCAAAAACAGACCTGACTCATCTCTTTGATATTAAGACAATTACTAGCACATCTACAACATATACTGGTTGGTGTTGAAGTCCCCTAACTTAGCCCAAATACTGAATAGATGCTGTTCAATTCATTCTGAATGTGTATGAAAACTTTGCTTTATTTCATTTGAGAGCAATCACCCTTTGTTAACTTAAGCCCCATAAACATGAAGAAAAACTTATTTATACCATTAAAATTTTTATAAAGACTGACTCCGGTTGTAACATTGAGCATAATAGAAAAGTAGTGAACTGGAAAGTACTAAACAGAAGGATAACTTTATTTTGTGATCTTTGGTTTGAACCTGCTTTTCAAAACCAACATAAAAACAAGATAATCTATAACTTTACAGGACCAATATTAACTCTTTCTTTCATCCTGGGAGGGACAGTATCTATACTACTTAGGAGGCTTCAGTATTATGATAATACTTCTTAGGAGTAAAGCTATAAGGCTTCGGTCGCCTTTCTTGCAGTTAAACATTTGTAAGGCTTTGCTCCAACATAACCATTTCTAGTACCTTCTTCCAATGCAACCTAAGGCATCAGTTGCCACTGCACAACTGTATTATCACTAATTGTTAAATACATATGTTTAGGCTAGAAAATTCAAACTAATGATAATGAATACCCAAATAAGATGTTTAGGGTTAAAAAATCATTTCAAGAAAACAAATAATATACACTTTAAGTCCATGAAAGTATGGCTCATAAGGTTCCAGTAAGCTGTATTTTATGATAAATACAAAGTAAATCTGATAGCAAGCACTTTATTCTATTTGCTGCAAATAATTCAATTAGTTTTTGTCAAGAAAACTTAACTGAAAAATTTCACATTTGCACTTGTGGATCTGAGATCTACATTCATTCTGCATGACTGATACCTGACTCAACTTTTACGATTTGATGGATACATAATTTCTTAAATACATAAAACATAAGTCAAGTAAGCTAAAAAATGGTATTAAACTTTTTACCTTGGCTAATCATGGTAACTGCCTTCTCTAAGTTGCAGTCACAACTTTGCAGAACAATTGCAGCAGTCTCTTTAGAAACATCTGGAAATGCATCTCTTATCTGTTGTATCTATATAACACCAAAATTGAGAACTGCTTAGAAAATCATTTTTTTAAAACATGTAAAGATAAGGAAAAAATTAAGTAAACAAACAACAGGGAAAGAGAATTGTTTGAACAAAAATATCTCCATTTCCTATGAAATTTTTTTTCTTTTTTTTCTTTTTTATTATTAAGATTTCTGTGGCTGTGTCATAAAGGGAAAAATTATGTAAACAAACAATAGGTAAAGAGAATTGTTCGAACCAAAATATCTCCTTTTCCTATGAAATTTGGCCCATTCATTGCAGATTAGCTCCGATAATAGAATGAATGGACGGATTTTTCTCACTTAAACAACTTTCATCAACGCCTGAATTGGTAACGTTGAATAAAAATAGGATTATCCAGGTGGTCTGACATGAAGCTGTGGTTGGGCTTGGAAATACCGCGTTGCTTTGCAAAAACATTGTAAGATAATGTGAATAATCACACATAAAAAGATATGAAATGTATTAAAAGTCAAGAAAATATTTCCAAACCTGAGAGTATAAATCATTTATCGGCATTGCATAATCTGCCGAGACCCATCCGTTAGCAGTGTTGAAATAATCATCTGCAAAATTGTGAAAAAATTAGGTCGGAAGGGCAAGTTAAAACAACGAAGAAATTAATCCTGGAAGTTTGTCCCAATTCCAGTTTATTCAAGATCTGTAATTCGGCTATAAGCTAAATTTTTGTGTTCTCCTTGTATAATTTGCATGAGTTGCTAGGCAGCATCCTGGCTGCCAGTATTTTAACTAAAATCATTTTTGTTATACATTTAGATTTTGAAGACGAAGAGGGAATCGCAGGTGAGAAATTACATCGAGATAAACGCTTTGACGCCGACACGGCTTGAAGTTTGTTGCAGTTAGGTTTTGCAAAGGAGTTAGGTCAGGTGTGGGCCTAGCTAAGGGCCCAAACATTTTTGTGAGACCAGTCCTACCCAAGCTTGCAAAGGAAAGGTGCGTTAAGCTAGCACAGTTTCAAAATAAGAACCCAAAACTAAAAGATGGCGAAATTATGATCTTAAACGTACTTACCATTATGTTTGCGCCCTCGTCCTATCATTGCAAGCAATGATTGTTATGTGCAAGATTATGTAATGAAATTCTCAGCTCCGCGGTTTATCAAGTCACTTGTCCCAAGGCAAAAATTGTAGACGTATAAGTGTAAACAGTGCCATCTATCTCAAGGTTGTCGAGAAATGCAATGACGTCATCAAGCCTCTCATTATACAAACATGATAACTAGAAGGTGTTAGAAATCAGGGGCGGCGCTCGAGGGAGGAAAGGGAGCTGTTGCCCTCCCGTTGGGAAAGAATTTCATGCCTAAATTCAACGCAAAATTGTGTTCAATTTCTCAGAAAGATGCCCTCTGTTCTGTTATATAGTCCCCTGTTGGGGTACCTACCTACCCATCCTTTGGGGCAAATCTTGGTGCCACCACCAGTTAGAAATATGCTTTTTGACACTAGCAATGATTTCTTACAAAAAACCTGCCTAGTGTGCATCGACAAAAAGCTGACCATCCCTCCAAGATCGTTAAATGATACTCAGGGAAATCCTGAGGGTACAGATGCTGACCTTATCGCTCTAGGGTAGGCATCAGTTTGATGGCTGTCACAGCGTCAGCCTGGTTTAAAGAGGGAAAATGCTTGCTTGCCCCGGTCTTTGGAGCAGAAAGTTCTAGATAGAAAATTGTCTGGATACTTCAAAAAATACTATTTTGTCAAATTTGCAGTGGTACGCCTGCAGCAGGGCACTTGGCCCTCCTGCTTGCTATTTTTACGTTTATATTTTTACGGTGATGTCACCTTGCCCTGGAGTGCAGCAAGAAGGCGTCCATAAATTTGCACCGAAAATTAGGCAATTTGCCAAATAATAAAATTAAAAAATTTTAAACACCGGCAGAATTCCAAAGAGGGAAATGCTACTAACATACAAAACGTTTATAACAACGTCAATAGCTATTTGTTGAGTTTAGGAGAACAAAGAAGTCAAGTCATGTCCTCCCACACAAACAAATCCTGCAACGTCAACATCTTCATAGATATGACATGTAAACCCAACCGCCAAAACATGGCAGTTTGAAGCAGGGTTTCCTGTGGTATGGTGACAAATATATCTCTTGCGAAACCAAAAAAAAATTAAAGAAAATCGCACAATTCGAATTTAAAATTAAACCAAATTTTAAAAAATTTTATTCTGTGCTGGAAATATACTTCGAATATTTCAAAATATGAAAGAGAAAAATAAAGCGATTCTTCTCTTTAACTTTGGTTCCCCTGTGATGGTAGAACAATAGCGTTCCAGAAAACTCGTATCGTGACTAGTTTCCGGGTGAGAAGGTCAATTGAATTTACAATCTTCAAGAAATTAATCAATTTTCTCAGATTACGCGTGCAAAGGAAAGGTTAATTCTGATTTGATCATCAAAAACAAATGGTAATTACAAGAAACATTGGACAGCCAAATTGCTACTGGCTACGAACATAGTTCTTCCCTATAATCATTTGCACAACTGTGAAAAAATATAATAAGAATTCATGTTTCTTGGACTGCCGCTTCTCACCAAAGCAACTCAATTTGTTCAGTAAACAACGAAAAGCTCTTGAGGTACCGCGCATTTGGTGGGAACTCTCGCCAATGTTCTTTGTAGCAATAATCAGGAAGCGTAGAACACATCATCGATAATTTTAGCCACAAATGCATTGTATCTTAAGAAAAGTAAAGAACAAAATACCAAGCTGCCTGCCGGATTCTGGATGAATGCTTCATAACCCTACCTCCCCTTGTAGTCGGGCATTTGATCAGGTGTGCGTCAAATTGCAACTCAACCATTAAAGCCCCAATTCTCATTCATTAAGCATTGAAAGGCGAGTAAATCGTTGGAACACCAATAAAAAAGCATACTTTATTGATTGCTTTCTGGTTCGCGGTTCAAGGCTGGTATCATGCCCGTTCTCCCAATAAGACAATGTCCGTTGCAAAGAGCAATAAATACTTTAATCATATGTTTACAATGGACTTCCATCTCATTCTCAATGTGAAAAAAGGAAAAACGGAGGTGTTGGTTTTGGGACTGCCCAGCATCTAAAAAACAGAGTGAAGAAATATGCGTACGATACAACGGGACAAAGATAATTACCTCTACTTCGTACAGGTATTTGGGAGTGGAAATCGACTCAAGGTTAAATCTAAACATCAAAGTTGATTTTGGTTATAAACGAGCTTCTGGCAGATAACGTATACTGTCGAGGTTAAGATGTTTCTTGGACATGCCAACAGCAAGAAACATGCATTTCACCTGGTAGATGAAAGAGAAAACTTCGATTTCGACATTTTACATTCGTTGGCTAATAGAGAATGCAAACAAATTATTGGCATTTTTTCATATTACCGCATCTTATTGCTTTAATTGCACAGAATTTTTTCAATATATCATGCCTTTGGCCAACTTCCTTGTGAAAATAATGTCCATCTCTACAAACTAAAGCACTAAAAAATGCATAGGTGAACCATTTTTGTGACTGTTCTTTGGTTGGGGCTAGGGGCATATGCTTTTCTTCTCTCTAATTCAAGTTGATGTACCAGGACAGCATCAACGGGGCACGTGGACTAGATGGATTGTTTTTATACGCACCCTACAGACATAAAAAGGCGTACCTCTTCATATTTCGTCTTCTTCCCTGATCTTCATGGGCTCGAAGATTATGTCGCCATATATGAAAAATTAATCATTTTTGTGAAACAAGCTGGTATATTTACGTTTTTGCTTCAACCTACCTGTTTCTCTGATGAAGTATTTAAGTCTCACATATAAAACAAAACTTCAACCGCCTGTCTAATTACGTAAGTTCAGTTACCTAAGCTGTAAAGGAGTCTTATGACGTTTACAAAAATGATCAAAGAGACAGCACTGGAAGGCCAAGCATATTGAACAAAATGCAAGGGTAAGCTTCATCTTTTTTCGTTACTTGCTAACACGGTTAAAGCGTTGCTATGCTCTACGAAACCTTAAGGTGTTCTAAAAGGTTACTGCTTAGATGATTGAAGCAAGCAACTTTATTTCTTAATGGAAAGCTAGGGTTTTGGCAGCTATCAAGCTGACGTCGGCCTCGGACTCTTAACCCTGTATCCTCGGGATTTCTCAGGGAGTACCAATTCACTGACCAGCTGGTCATTCATCTTGATTAGCCTTACATTTTTGAATAAAGGTTCCGACTGTTCTCTCGAACCGGAACCTCTACGTTCATGGGTTCGAATTCTATGCCTCAACCACTCGTTCAGGCCCCACCTTCATCAATTTGAAAAGGTAATGAGGAAAAGAGAAAATAAGGAAAAAAATATATTTTACTCCTTTGGTAAAATAAGACGATAGAAAGAAATGGTCGACAATGCTCTCAGCCAGTGCAATGATATTATGGTCAAAATACATATATCCCTTTAGTAAATGTTTGCTATACTTTTTTATAAGAGATTGGAAAAACGTGAAATATAAACGGAAGTTAAAGAACGAAACAGCACATTTTTCAAAGTTAGAAGTTAGCTATTTGACTTGAGCAGTCTCAGAATACTCCAAAATATTGGGTTCTGTTGCTAGGCAAGGCACTTTGAAAACTTCTTGCAGGTCCTTTCACAAGCATATCCTTTAAGTGATCCAGTAGGAAAACTTTAATACATCTTGCGCACGAGTAGCTCTATCAAAGAGTAGAAGTGCCTGAAGAGCAAGTTCCCTGAACACAGAAGTAAACAAGAAAACGCGAACTAAGTTTATTGGGAATCTACGAGGCCCTTTCAGGAGTTATATTGTGAATTTAGGTTATAATTAGGGTGTTAATTTCGTTTTAGATTTTCAAAGTAATGTATAATTTATGGTTGGCATAAATTAGCATAAAGCTATCAGTTACGCCAACCTTAATCAAAGAATTTTTTTATTATTATCATTATTACTATTATTATCATTACTATTATTATAGAGCGACGACTCGAGCCCCTGCTCGAAATCATTTCTAGAGGTAATAGTTTGTTTCACCAACCAGCGCTTGTGGACTTGGAACAATATTAACCCCGTTAAACTATGTTTAAGCATAGATTAATGCAGCGTGAAAATTTAACCAAGAGAGCACCCAAAGTACAGTAAAAACCTTGGCAAAAGCAGGCATCTTAATGAATTAAATGTAGATTCAAAAGCTTCTCTTTATGGCAGCATTGTTTCCCAAACTGACAACCCTACCAGATCAAAAACTGACCGCAAAAACGTTTATCATATGAAAAGTTGGAATGACCCCAGTATTTAGCAATCACATGATAAGTAATTTCTCAACAAACACCATAGAACCTAGGGAAGCTGCTACGCAGTTTCTCAAGAAAGGCAATTTCGAGAAAATTTAGCCTTGATTGTCTCTCTCGGCAGTGTACTAATTTATTTCTTGCGGAATGGAAGATAACAAAACATAGCTGGATACGCTTTTAGCAAATTTTTCTAGGTTGTCAATTGTCCTAAAAGGGCTTTAACATTAATGGTGCATCACACGGTAGATTTGCGACTGATTAGTTTGATTTAAGCACCTGGTTTGATTGCAAAGAAGTAAATAACAGGAATTAAAGGTAAAAGTCTCATTATAGGAGTGTTCTCCAATTAAATAAAATGAAAGAATCAGATTTTTTTGGGGGGAGGGAATAATTATCAATATCTATCGTGCTCCACCAAGCAGGATTTCCTTCAAGAGATTTGGGTTTATGCTCCTGCCATGCACTTTCAAGTCACTGCTAGAAACTCTTTATTCTGAAGTTTACTGCCGTATTTCTGTAGGCCTTCTATTATCATATCCATCTTATGTCAAACAGGCCATACAACATAAAAACACCAGTTGCATTAAAAAGCAGCGTTGTTAAGAAACACTCGGCCCTTTGCAATTATTGATGTCTTGTATCGACAACAATCAAACAAACTGCTTGTGGAAAAATTGATAATTAATGAGAAGGCTCTGGGTATATGGATAAACGTTTTACAGGTTGTTTTTGAGTTCTTTTCATTTTCAAAGGAGATTATGATGCTTCCACGATGTTCGAAGCATTCTTTTATGCTGTAATGGTCCCCATAGGGAGGATTTTGATAGGGATGCTCGTGCCATTTTTTGGGTTTAAAATTTACGAAAATTTAATTTTTTAGGTATTTCTGCATTGGTATCAATTTTCTGTGGTTTAGAAAATTGCCGTCATATTTTTTGGGTTCATTGAAAATTTGCATCATTTCTTTGGGCACAGAAATCAAATGTAGTAAAAGCTA